>JACCIB010000133.1:0-343263 GCA_018906965.1 Philotrypesis tridentata | reverse complement strand
ATAGGGACCCATTTATACTTTTTCAGTAAAAATTTATTGTAACGGTACAACCATTGATTGTCAACAGGAATTTTATATTACCTATTTTTGGTTACGATACCGTGATTTGGCTGAAATGTTATTATCTCTTTATATATGGATAACCGCTTTTCTGAAGATAGTTAGTTGTTCTGAAAGTTTTGTAGGAAATTTGGCTTACATTTTTTATTTTGTCCAATGCAAGTAGATTTTCTGTGGGAGGACCGTGCAACATGTGCTTATTACCAATTTACGTAATGTACGTCTCACTCGGAATTTCTGCTGATATGTGTTATCAATAGCTGCAGGTGTTAGCAATTTATCTTTAGGATGCAATGTTAGTGACTACATTCGCATGAGGTAAACCTCTTTTTTGAAATTCAATTGTATATAATCCAAGCAATAACTTCACCAAATAATTTATTTTTCGTAACATCATTTAAAATAGAATTAAATTTAGCAAAAAATAAACGGACTGTAATATTTGGAATGTCGTTGGGTGTAGTATTAGGTGGAAAATTTTTAAGAACTTGTTTAAGTTCTTTCCATTTTGGATTACACGTTATTGTCATAAATATGTCAATTTTCGAATCAACACTTCTGCATATAGCCATTGCATCCTGATAATGCTGTTGCATATATCTTGGACTACCAATGTATGTCGATGGTAAAATAAAAATATTTCCTATTCTCTCTTTATCAAAATTACTTGATATGTTTGATGCACTACGCATAACGTGATCAACTAAACCTTGATAACATTCAATCCTTAACTGTTTCTGATTGTTTCTAAAAAAATTCATTCTATTACTTTCAACCATTACATATGCATGTATAAAAAACTGTTGAGTTAATCTTCCACTATATAAGAGGGGACTAAAATCTGAATTTGGTCTGTATGCTAATCTGTATGAATAATATTGTAACATTGTAAGCTTTTCTGAAGAATTTGGATTTTTTGTATAACCTATACTCCATCCTAAATCACCATTTGGAAATAACAATGGAAAAACCATAGGGTCAACATGATGTGATAATTTATTCAAATACGTCATTTCAATTTCATGATCTTTCGATTTACATTTCGGATAAATACATAAATCATAATCGTGAGGTATTCCAGATTTAGAGACGATAATTGCGCCACATTCAGCTGTTAATGGTTTATTATACCTATGTCTATGTTTATCGTTTTTTTGAATAAAGTAAAGCCTATAATTTGGTAGCTGTTTAATATTTGCTAACTGATTCAAATACTTGTACTTTTCAGCATATGGATTTTTATTTAATACTTCAGTTAATGTCTGTAAATGTTCTTTACAGATGTTTTTGTTTTTTTGTAATCGTTTTTCAATTGCAATATCATTATCGTAGATATACAACTGGCCACAGGATTCGTTTTTACTTTTTGAATTTATGAGAAAGGTTGGTGTTGAGTGACTTACTTGACCTTGAATTTTAAGGTTGTATATAGCTTTTTGATTTTTTTTGAACTGAACATTAGCATTGAAAGTTACAAAACAAAATGCATTATTATAGTATCTAATAAACAATCTATATAATTTATCAGTCATAAGCAAATCCTGTAACTTATGATTGTATATCATTGGAGATAAACAAATTTTGCCTTTGTGACAACATGTTGATTTTTTCTTTTCCTCTTTCCAGTAAACAGCTGAACAGTTGTCACAAACGAAATTCATTTCACCAAAAAACGATACATCACTTATGTTGTAAACTTTTGGTTTTTTCCTCAAAATTTTGTTTTCGCTATCTTCTAATATACGTTTCTTGTTTCCAATATATTTATTTATTATTTTCATATTCGTGTTATAGTAAGATATAATGTCGTAATGGTTGAAAACATTTCTAATGCTGCTTACTAAATTTAACTTGAAAACATTCAAATTATTTCCAAATTTAGAAATTTTACTTGAATTTAAATCATTAACTGATACAAATACATTATACATATTTGCAAAACTGTGAATTTCTGCTTCTCCGCCATAAACTTTATTTTGTGACATATATCTAAAATATTCTTTAGCATTTGTCACGCATTTGTAATAACTTTTCTTAACAATAAAACATTTGTAGTCTTCCCAATTAGTTACAATGTTATTTACTAAGTTTTGCTTTACGGCATAATAAAATCTTTCCTTATTGTTCAAAAACAAGGAAAAACAGCTTGTTTTTCCTACAAATAAACTATTTTCATCGTCTAGAATTTTAATTTTTGTAATTTCTTTTTCTTTATCACATTCATTTGAATTAATTGATAATTGACTGTTGATTGATCGATTTGACTTATCTTTAGAATTCATGCAGCTAATTATATCATAGTGACCTGAATTTAGTTTACCAGACAGCAATAAATTTAATTTAGAATTATTGGATTTATTTCCAAATTTGATAACTGATTTTGTATTAACGTCATTAATAGATACGTCAACGTTATAAAGATCTGTAAAACTACGAATTTCTATTCCAGTTCCATAAATGCCAACGCAAGACATGTATTGAAAATATTGATCACTATTGTCAATGTCTTTGTAGTAACTGTTACCGATTACAAACCATTTATATACATCCCATTGGTTAATAACGTTTTTTATTACCTGTTGTCTTAGTTGAACATGAAAATCTGGATTATTATATAAATAATAAGAAAAACATCGAAATAAACAATTTCCATCGCCTTTAATTTTAACTTGTAGATTAAATTCATTTGAAGAATTAAGTGATGATTGTTTGTTATTTATTTGATTTGACTGTTTATTAGAATTAACACAGCTAATTACATCATAATGACCTGAATCTTGATTACCAGATAACAATAAATTTAATTTAGATTTACTGAATTTGTTTCCAAATTTGATAACTGATTTTGTATTAACATCATTAATAGATACGTCAACGTTATAAAGGTCTGTAAAACTACGAATTTCTATTCCAGTTCCATAAATGCCAACGCAAGACATGTATTGAAAATATTGATCACTATTGTCAATGTCTTTGTAGTAACTGTTACCTATTACGAACCATTTATATACATCCCATTGGTTAATAACGTTTTTTACTACCTGTTGTCTTAGTTGAACATGAAAATCTGGATTTTATATAAATAATAAGAAAAACATCGAAATAAACAATTTCCATCGCCTTTAATTTTAACTTGAGAACTACTTTTCATTTTAATAAATGTAATATTGTTACCAAATTATGTATATTTTATATACTAAAAAATTAAAAAAGTGATAATTATTGATATCAGACCTGTTGCTGCTGTTCCTCTTTTTATATGATACTGAAGTAAAATATTGGAGTTACTACGGTAATACTTGAGTCAGTGTGAATAGTTACTGCGTTATCAGTTGTAGCACCATGATAACCATGCATCAACGAGAATATAAGCGTATCTGCAAATATATTTATGTAAGCAAATGGTTGGAGGTGGGGTAGATAGGAACACTTATGTATAGTTACAGTGTAACAGTAAAAGAATAGTGAAATTACTATTTTACTGAAACAAAGAAAGCTTAAGTAAATATTTCCGCCAGTTTTGGAGCAATAATTGCCCTAAAACTGTAGCATTTTTACCTAAATTGGAGTAACTGTTGCAGTATACCTCTACTCTACATTCGGTTGGATTTTTTTATTTTCTTCGTCATTCTGTAAATTGTTATTTACAATGAAAACTTCGAAAATATACATGATGATACATCTAAGTATTAATTTCTACAAACCGAATTTAGAAATATTTCACAGGCACTTATTAATGTATTTAAATCCATTAACGGTTCTTCTAAAATTGTGATATTGTTTAACTGTTTTACTCTCAGAAGAAAAGTTTTTCCTGTACATTATTGTTAGTTAATATATTTTAGTATGATATTATTATAAACAAATATAAATTTACTGAAAAAATGTTTTAACCATTTTCTTGTAAATCTCCAATAATTTTTAATTTTTTTCCACGTTCAGTGTGTACTTTTTCTGAATGAATTAATAAAACGTCTAATTTATAAGTTCCATCAGTAATGCATCCGAAATATTCTGATTTTGTTCTACTGTTTTTGATCACAAACATATTTCGCAAATATCCAGAAATTTCTATACAATATTAAGACATTAAATAATGTATATATTACATTTTATTATACCCCAAAACTAAAATTTTTACTTATCAATCCTTTGTGCTGTGGTATATTTTGAAATTGACATTCTTTGATAGTAGTATTATTATTTGAAACTGTAAAAGGTCCAAGCATTGTTATAGAACTATAATTTTGAAGAGTTAATTCAAACGAAACATTTCCTTTTGTATATTTCTTAGCTTTTCCGACTAACAAATTTTCCAATAAAAATTTCTAGAAATGTATTCAAAAACTTTTTATCGTGTAAATATTACTAAAATGTAATTAAATGTAGATCCAACTTCATAAGATTACACTTACATGATTTAATTTTATTTCAGAAGCAAAAGACTCAATATTTTCACCGTAAATATTACATTGGATAGATAAACCATCATTATTGTTAGCTACAAACTTAAACAATTTAAATTCTTTCTGAGTCATACTATTAACAAATGTTTCTTCTGCTGTAATCTCATCTACATATGCTACAATACATCTAAAAAACAAATTTAAAGAGATGTAAAATCTATATTACAAAAAGTCTGTATAAAAACTTGTAGTCAAATTAATTCACTCACGCAGACTTATCTCCTACGATAAATTTTTTCATATTTTCAGAACTTGTAAATGGAATAATTTTTCTTTTTTCTATCCCCTGGGCGAAAGTACATTGTTTCGCCGTCTGCTTAGACAAGAAAAAGGAGTACTTTTACCTATTGATAAATCACCAATTTCAAAGCGTCGTACTATATTTTCGCTCTATGGTCGAGTCACATCAAAACAAGCGAGTCAAATCACATCGTATCAAAGCTGAGAGCTTATGCAGCACGAGGTTAAGTCTTAAAAACTTGCTACGAGTAATCAAAAAAGTACAGTATGGCTAACACAAATATAACATCTGATGACGATAGTAATATGAAAATTGTACTTTTCATGGTAACATTGTAAATAATTTTTATTCATGTGAAAATTGCAATAAATAGATTATTATTTTTATCTGAAAAAAATTTGCTACTTTGAATCTTCTAATCATCAATTTATCAATATTGTCTTTCTCTTCTTTTATATTGCTTTTTATTTAAGCAATTTACAATAATCTGCTTGTTTATGTATTTTCGATGCCCGCCCCGACCAGCAGCACTCGCTTCGCTCGTGCTGCAAATGTCGGGCGGGCATCGACAGTCCTTAAACGCGCATAACCTACAAGCAATCTGATAGATTTCGTTTTTTAAATGAATCAATGTACTTTCGACCGGGGATAGAAAAAAATACTATTTCTCCACACTGCGCCGAAAGTACCACTTTCGCTCCCGGGCGCCAGGAGCGAAATTGGTAATTTCGGCGCTAGTGTGAAGAAAAATAGTATACGCACCACGGAAGTAAATTCGGACAGCCCATATCTCGTGTTTGCCACCCTCGCCTTCGGCTCGGGTATCAATATACACGAGATATGGACTCTCCAAGTTTTTTCCTCCCTAGGCACGTAATATACTATTTCTTACATGGGGGTAAAATGTAATTCCTGCACGCACGTTTCCGAGGCGAAGCCGAGGCCGTCATACCACGTGCGTGCGGAAATTACATTTTCCCCCCTTGTAAGAAAATCTACTATTTTTTAGTGAGTGTTTCTGATTCAAAAGTATTCTGTCTTTTTTCACTCATTTTGCTGTAAACAAATTTTAAGATGATTCTGTAGTTTATAAATTTACATATATTGATATAAACATATTTACTTTTTGATGTAGTTGTTCATGTCGTTTCAAATTGTCTAATCTATTTATTTCTTTGCCACAAAAACTACAGATATGATGTTCTATATGTGAATGACACAGAGCGTGTCTTTTTAAATGATATATTCTTTTAAACGCGCTATCACAAATATTGCATTTGAACAATTTTTCTAATGCATGTTCTCTAAGATGTCGTTGAAAGTGCCTTTTATTTTTTATAGTACAGCCACAAATGTGGCATAATATATTATTAATGTGAGCCGTTGATAGATGATGCTCAAACATTATGTAACAGTTGAATAATCGTTTACATTTTGTACATTTCATTGTTTTAAAATGGAATTTTCAATTTCGAACTAAACCAGCCACGGAGTATGTAAATATAGGTCTCTATGCCACACTACATAAGAAAAAAAATGTCTTCCTCGCTGAATTTTCACTTGATCTCATATGTGCGAGTATAATTATAGACATGCAAGCGTTAGCCGACGCGACAGTTACACATGAGAGACAGAGGCTGCAGAAAAAGAGGAAGAGTACTCCCCGAGGTTTACCTTGTATGATGCTATGTATCCTTGCATTCCTTAAATGCATTGGCGAGTATACTATTACTATACATGAATTAAAAAACGCTTACTTACCTGTAGGTTGTACTTGTAGATTGTAAGATGAAAAGTTATATAGTGACGGTCGACGATTGAGTATTATTGCAGGTTGATAGGGACAGAGGGATACGGCGAATGGAAAGCGATGGAGTGCGGAAGAAATTGCACGCAGGCAGTTGCTGTAAAGAATGTTAATTAATTAAGGTAGTAGTGTTAATATGTTAAGTAATTAGAAATGTTAATTAATTAAGTTCTGCGTCACGTTCGTACATAAAATCAAAGCGAAAAAATAAAATCAAAACAAACCATGATTCGCTGGCTGGTAAGACGATGACTCACAGATCATATAATATAATGTTTAGGTGCATTTTTTTTCCCTGAAATTCGACATATATTCACGAACTAAGAGAATCAGAGTGAAATACGTTCCGATACACGTACACTTACGTACGTATCGCGCGCGCGTCGACGCGTCCGATATAATAAATCGCTCGCGGTCCATTCGATCTTTCCCGCCGCGATTCACACCGCGTCGAGGGGAAAAAGCGCGCGAAGGCGCGAGTTTCGGGCTTATAGCAGCGAGTGAAATCCAAATTTATACGCGTCCGCGCATGTCTATACGTAGCCGCGTACACCTATAGACATATACATGTGTAGACAGACACACGTATACACATGCACACATGCACGTGAATGCAGGCACGCGTTTATACGCGCGAAAGGTGAAATCTGCATCAGGGGGAAGTGTCCGCGGTCGTATCTTCCGCTGAATAAATTCCACGGCTCGAAAAAAAAAGCTTCAGTAGGAGCTTTTATTCAAAGCGCCTCTGCCCACCCACTAAAATACTTTGACAGAGTATTAGTGAGAGTGAGAGTGACAGAGAGAGAGAGAGAGAGAGAGAGAGAGAGAGAGAGAGAGAAGGGGGAGGGGCGTCTAGAACATTAAAGAGACGCGGAAATATCCGCGTCTTATTCGAGCGCAGTAGTGATCGACTCACCGACACAGGTGAGGAGAATAGTATAGGAAGCGATGCTGGCAGCGGCAACGTCCCCCGAAAAGTCTCTTTCCAATGCACTTAGGGAGTCGTCCGCGTCCTCTTCGAGCACTTGTTGACAATTTTTACCGTAAATATTAATTTTAATGTTAATACGCGATACGTCCGCACATCTGAGCTGCGAGCAAAAAACTAAAATCAAAATAAACAACCATAACCATGAAGTTGCGGTTGGTCCATATGCTCAATTCACGATGTTCGAATTGTGGCGGAACAGAACACATATATACGCATATATCTAAAGGTTGTAAAGCTTCTAACAGTATATAAGATTTTTTCACTATGAATTTTCATTACGAATATAATTTGAAAGAAACTTGTAATAAATCTCTACATCTACGCTCGAAATAACATTATTAACCCAAAAATTTTATGCAAAAATCTTACAAGAAGCGCTTCTTGATTTAGTAAAATGATACAATGCAATTATGTACTGTATTACCATAATAAACGCCAGTCCTGGACTAAGTTATAACATGAAATCCATACTTTATTCTTATCCAACTTCTTATACAATTCTTCAATTACAAATCATATTAAAAATACAGTTGGAGATGAAAGAGCGTAGCAAGCGGTGGGGTAATACTTCCCTTGAGAGGAGGCAGAGGGGGGGCAGAGGGGGGGGGGGCAGAGGGGGGGCGCTTTTCAAGATTGTGAGGGGGGCCAAGTGAGGGGGGGCCGATTAAAAAATAACAAAAAAATGACACGTTTTTAGGTTATTTTGAGGGGGGGCTAGTGAGGGGGGACTGAGGGGGTTCAGGCCAGCCCTTTCACTTTCAACTATATAATATATAGAAGATATATATAAGCTGAAACCTGTGTACCGACGGTAACTCTAAAGCGAAACCGGAATAGTGACGTATCACGACGAAAGAGGTTGGCAACATGGTACCGCCATTTTGATTTGAGCTAGGAGGATACTGGACAAGCCGCGCACGTCGTACAAAAATGTCTAATTCAAATAGTAAGTATTTTTGTTATATTAATTATAATAACAATAATACGTAATAACGTATCCTACTAAAATTATAAATAATGTTTTTATAATTTTTTGCATTATTTGCTATGTATTCTACGACACAAAAAGTAGCTTATTATTTTAGTAGGTTACATTATTGGGTATTATTATTATTATAATTAATATAACAAAATAAATTGCTTTTATAGATGGACAGTGGTACTGGACTCCAAGTCCAACAACGCAGCCACCAATGCCTCCACCCCCACCTCCGCAGCAGGTATACGCACCCTAGCTCCAGATTCAGTATGTGCAGCCAGTACAGCCCCCTCAACAATTCACTCCTGGTCGACCGTATCAACAGCATAACAACAGGAATGGTAAGTAAACACAAAAATAAAAATTTAAAACAATTTTTCAACCAAACATTTTTTACACCGTTACAAAGCTTTTTCTTCTAGAAAGCATTGTAAATAATGTATCCTTATTAATTACTTTCATTATCAATTGTTTATTTTCAGGATTTAAAAATGGCCCTTACAAGCAAAAGAAAGGAGGGGTACTGTGGCAGCAGTTGAAGAAGCTGGAAAACATGCTTGCTAACAACGCAAATCCTCCTGTACATTCAGCTGCGATATTGACACCACCTGCTACATTGCCTGCCTCATGTTTAGGTATTGGCTTTGCACAGCCTCCCCAGCACATTATGTATCCATTGCACCAGCAATATTTTGCGGGGCAGCAGCAGCAACATCAGCAGCAGCAGCAATATTTTGCGGGGCAGCAGCAGCAACATCAGCAGTATCTTGTGGTGCAGCAGCAGGAGCAGCAGCAGCAAATCAGCAGCAACAACATCAGCAGCAACAGCAGTAGCTACATCAGCAGTATTTTGTGATGCAGCAGCAGGAGCAGCAGCAACATCAATAGCAGCAGCAACAGCAGTAGCTACATCAGCAGTATTTTGCGGTGCAGCAGCAGGAGCAGCAGCAACATCAGCAGCAGCAGCAAAATCAGCAGCAACAACATGAGGAGCAGCAGCAGCAGCAGACTGTACCGAGTAAACACTGTACTTCTCTCCAGCAGCAGCAGCAGACTCTCACATACCAAGAGCAGAATGCTGCACTCTACTCGCAGCTGACCCAGCATGTGGAATCTGTGAAGGATCAGGACTTGCAGCAAGAGTTAAAAGAATTACTGCAGAGCCAAAAAGTCATGCACGAGACTCTGCTGCAAAAGCAGAAGGAATTGGAGAAACAGCAACAGGAGCTGGAAGTACAACAGCAGCAGCTCACACAACAGCTAAAACAAGTGGATTAATAATGTACAATAATAATTTATTGCAATTTATTTTTAGGCTATAACACAGCACAGTTATGTAAACATATTTCATTTAAAATAAAATGTAAAATGTTTCCGTAATGTGATAGTTTTAAATTATTTTACAATTGTTATGTACATTTCTATAGTTTACTGGAAAATTAGTAATATAACAAAGAAGATGTCTAATAAAAGTTTATAAACATGTACTATAGTGTAGTTAGTAACCCGAGTTGTTTCCCAAAATGTTTCCTGGATGTTTTAGAAAATTACATGCTGCATGGTGGAGTGATTAGATTTCCTTAGTCTCGAACAGTACACGTTCAGCCTGTTGTGGTATCGCATTTGCTCTGCAATCATTTCTAATTTGTTACAAGCATTCGCTTTGATCTTTCAATTTTAAAATGTATCTGAATAAAAACCCATATAGCACCCAACACTCTGGGAATATTGCTGGAATGTTGTTTTGGTAAGTAAAGTAGGATCAATTATGTTGCGGGAAGGTTACGTAACCAGCTGGCTACGATCAGGCAACATTGCTGCGAAGTCGAATGTCCGTTTTAATATTAGATCGATTCGATCGGTATTCCGTACCCATCCGTGGAAAGTAATATTACAGTAATATTGCAGTAAGCTTATTGTACATTCCCAGAACATTAATATATTATACATTTTTTATGGATTTTTTCGAACCCAATTCCTGGATTCAATGGATTTGAACCCAACTCCTTTCGCTCAGTAGACTCGCTCGTTATCCACTGATCTATTATTTTGTTGTTTTCAAATAATTTTGAACCTAGGTTATATTTTGATGGCCCTCGTTTATCTCTCATTTTAATCTACACATTAACTTCAATGACAAAAACAAAACAATAGCTCAGTGGATAACGAGCGAGTCTACTGAGCGAAAGGAGTTGGGTTCAAATCCCGACCGGAGAAATTTTTTTTAACCATTTTTCTTTCACCCCTTTGTAAGATATTATATTCCAGTAATGTTGTGATAACATTGTGCAATGTTACCATAACATTGCTGTATTATTTCAATAGGGAAGAAATTTTTTCGAAAAAATCGATAAAAAATATATAACATATTAATGTTCTGGGAATGTTGAATAAGCTTACTACAATATTACTGTAATATTACTTTCCACGGATGGGTATGGAATACCGATCGAATCGATGTAATATTAAAACGGACATTCGACTTCGCAGCAATGTTGCCTGACTGTGGCCAGCTGGTTACGTAACCTTCCCGCAACATAATTGATCCTACTTTACTTACCAAAGCAACATTCCAGCAATATTCCCAGAGTGTTGGGTGCTATATGGGAATGCTGGTATCTTGGATTTTCTAACGTAGCACGTATATCTACTTATAATGTAATACTTAATGTAATAATTTCTAATCCGTACAAGATTCAATAATAATGTACTCGTCACTCAATATGCAGCACAATCATAACTTGTCACTTATTTAATAATACAGGGTGTTGAAGTAAACAATTGAGAATCATGTCATTTTCAACTCAATCATGCTTTTGTTGGCTGATATACAGTTGTTCGCCGATACAGTACTGCAGCAGACTGTACTTACTGCATGAGGTTGCACGACCCGCATGCTTTGAATCAGTTGCATAAAATCATCACGCATAATATTTTTCACAGAATATTATCATATCCTAAGTTTTACATACAGAAAAAGTATTTAGCATTACTTCCACTACACTGATTTCATTTCACGCACTTCTTCACAGCTATTTTATCTAAGGATGATATAAGTATAGTCTTGTGAATTATCTTGATTTTCATTAAAGCTTAAATTTATAGACACTTTCAGTATAGTATGAGCAACATGATCTGGAAGCGAATCTTGTTTGTACTCATTATACTTGGCAACTGGAATTTTTTTTTGAATATCTTTATTATTGTATACACTGATTTCAAAAGCATCTGATGCGCTTCGTGCTTTAGTTCTTTTCATTAATTCAGTGTATAAATAAACATCATCATTTAGTCTATTAATAGCACTTGAGCAAATTAACTTGACTTAACTGGACGAGACTTTAAATTGTGCATTGGATTTGGTACCAAATTAGTTTCACCACTTCTTCCTGCAGCTAAACTACATATTTCCATGTGAGTACCTGTTCATGTACACAATGAGCAAATTTCAGGAGCTGACTCTAAATTTTAATTTTTCAAAAAGTAAAAACAACATAAGAGATACTTACCTAACCTGTTACTCGAAATTCTGTTTTCTGCTATCTTGAGTGCACGGCGCACGCGATCGCGTCGGGTGACGGCTCAGTTCTACGTTCTGCGCCATTCAACGGTGGGGGCATTCTCTCTAGATTGCTATATAGCAATCTAGGGAGGATGCCCCCGTCGCCATGTTGACATTTTTCTTTTCCCAGTGCTGGACTAGAGTGTGGCCATCTTGAGCGCGAAGATTTGAATTTGAAAAATAGGACTTAGAGGATTTCGAGCATTTTTTTGTAGGAAAAATGGATATTTTATTATAATGAATAATATTTTTAAGTTGCGGATAATTATTTTGTATGCATAATATTTATATATTTTTATAATTTTGTATGATTGATAATTTATTTTGGGTGTTCATGGTATGCAACATGGTACTAATAATTTATATATGATATATTTAATAATATAATAACATTTGAATTATTTTTATTGTATAATTAGGGGAATATTTAAAGGGTTATGCCTGAGTTCAATTCGTCAAAAAATCGATTTTTTTTTTATTGACTTTTTTCATAGGAAATTGTCTGTAGAATACGATGCTGAAGTCCCTCTTGCCCAAAAAAAAATTGGGTAGAAAGCTACAGACCAAAAACTGATGGCGTACGAATAGCTTATTTTTAAAAAATCGTAATTTTCGCGTTTTTGTTTGTCAATGCTGTGTTACTGAACATGATTATTTTTCGAGCTTTTAATGCTTCTCATGCATAATATTTGTATGTAAAATACAATAAAAATATCTATTATGCAATTAAAATTAGTTAAAAGATGTTAATAAAATGAGCAAAATTATGCAATATTAAAAATTTGCAAATTGCTTATTTTCACATTTTACTTTGTTTTGTTTATTTAAATTAATAATTTATTTTTAAAAAAGCATTTTATTATTTCTTATGCTTTATAAAAAATTAATTAGACGCAAATATTCGTCAATGAATAAAATTATGCAAAAAACGAATTTTGAATTTGGCGCTTACCGACGGGGCCGCGCGATATTCTTTCGACAAGGCTATTCATTTAGATATCTGTTTTACCGTATGATTGAGAATTCAAGAGCGCAAAAGCAGTTGCTTTGAATTTTCATATCTACTTTTATTCTGCATTGCTCAATATTATTAAATAATTTATTTTATAATATTGATAGCATTTGTGGTTAAAAAGTAGAGTAAGTGAGAGTGATTTGTGATCAAGATGAGTCCAGACTCAAGACATAGAGTTTCAGGATCATCTGACAGAAAAAGAAGGTTTGGAAGAAGAAAGAGAAGACCCAAGATTTTTCATCAAAAACAGCAATGGGAAGTTTCAACAACAGCACCAGCACCAGCATCAGCATCAACATCTATACAACAAGAACGAGTAACACCAATCACTTCAGCATCACCTACGCCTGATACAGTTCCTTCAACGTCCAGGGAATGGAGTTCAAGATCTGCTGCGCAAGCTTTACCAGGTACCTCAACATTAGTACAGCCAGAAATTCCTGTGTCTAGGTCTAGACAAAAATTAAAATCAATTTATGTAGAACCGAGTAAAATTCAGAATAGAATCTTTGACATTTCTTTGCTTCTGCCAGGATTACAGGAGTTTCTGGCTTGTAAAGCTTGTGGCGGATGCATCAAATTTGATGAAGTTGATGTACGAGGTCTTGGTAGCAAGCTATCCATCACCTGTACATCATGTAACGCAGTTGCTTTCATCGACTCCAGCAGAAAAGTTGGAAAACAAAGTAACGCTTATGAAGTGAACAAGCGTGCAGTTATAGCCATGAGAATTCTTGGTCATGTGCACACTGGTTTGAGCACTTTATGTGGAGTAATGGATTTTTCTACTCTAATCTCTCACAGTAATTTTAACAAAATTAATCAAGACTTGAAAGATGCAAGCTTGATTACAGCTAAAGAGTCTATGAAAGCAGCTATGCAGGAAGATTGCAAAACAGAAAATCAAGAAGATGATCCCCAAACTGTATCAGGCAATGGTAGTTAGAGGAAACGAGGACATTCATCCCTTCAAGGGGTTTCAACACTAATACGCCATGCCAATGGAAAGGTGATTGATGTTGCTCCGAAGCAATCCTTTTGCCTAGCCTGTGAGAAACGACCAGAAGAGGATACAGTACAGTACAAGGAATGGTATGAAGCCCACCGAGAAAAGTGTTCTGCCAATCACGAAGGAAGCTCTGGCAAGATGGAAGTGGATGGCATCGTCGAAATGTTCCAGCGATCCGAGTCCATCCATGGTGTAAGGTACGGAAATTACATTGGAGACCGAGATTCAAGAGTCTTCAAAGCACTTTCCGATGCCAAACCCTATCAAGACTTCACCATCACGAAGAAGGAGTGAGTAGGACACGTTCAGAAGAGGATGGGTTCGAGGCTCAGGAACCTGAAGAAAAGCTTGGCCGGCACAAAACGAACAGATGACTTGGGCATTGGTGGAAGAAACCGTCTAACTGCTCAAAGGATTGACTAGTTGACGAAGTACTATGGCAATGCCATCCGTGGCCATAGTAATTCTGTTGATGAAATGAGAAATGCCATATGGGCAACATTTTATCACAAAAAATCTACAGATGAAAATCCAACTCACCACCTTTGCCCGCAGGGATCAAGATCTTGGTGCAAGTGTCAGAAAGCCAAGTCGAACAACAACTTGAAGAACTTCCACCATGGAGATAGTATTCCTGCTGCCATCATGAACGCAATTGAACCGATTTACGAGGACTTCACGAAGCCAGACTTGCTTGAGAGATGCATTGGAGGCTTCACGCAAAACAATAATGAAAGTTTCAATCATTATGTTTGGAAACTCATCCCCAAGCATAGTTTCTGTGGTCTGACAGTCCTCGAAATTGGTGCCTACATCGCAGTCACTTGCTTCAATGAAAGCAAAGCAGGACTGCTTGAAGTCATGAGGAAGTTCAGCGTGTATCCAGGATCCTCTGCAGTCAACTGGGCCAAGCTTCAGGATCAGGAGCGGCTTCTCTTGTCCGACAGAAGAGAACTACACTCAACACTTGAAGCACGACGAGCCAAAAGAAAGAGAAGTCATCAGGATGACGACTTCGACAGAGCTGGTGCTTATTAAACAAACATACACACATTACACACATAATACAAATACTTATACAGCATACACAACCTCACTTGTAAACAAACAACATAATTTACAACACAAACACTAAAAAACACTGAAACATATTCACAATTTTTTTCTTTTTTTTCACTTTTGTTTTTCTTTTTTTTAATTTTTTTCATCAAACACTTTTCACACACACATCACACATGTCACAGCATCAGCTTTGTAGAAAACAGTCTAGCTGAAAAGTAGGTCAGAGAGCAAGCTAAACAGCTGATTGGAGCTGTCTGCTTGCTTTCTGCTTCTTTACTATATCAGCTCACCTGATGGACTATTTTTTCTAACCTTCAACTTGACACATAATGGTAGTGTAACTCTTCTGTTCATCACATGTAAGTATATAAACTTATTTTTTAACAATAAAAGCATTTTTATAACTTAATTATAAAAATGTTTCAAATATAGAAAAATTACATTTTTTTATCATTTTTCATTTTATTTGATTTCAGATGACTGCACACGAATAAAGTTTTTGGACCATCCTCAAAATTTACAAAGGTGACCAGGATACGCTTATCATTCATTTAAGTAAGGCCCAGGTATGAAGAAAAATTGTAAGTATATTTTTTATCATTTAATGTTCAAGAAAACTTTAAGTGCCTTTTTCTCAAGTTTTGAATTTTTATGATTTCAGGTCAGTTGCCGCAGGATTTTTCAGCAACCATAAGTCCAATCAGGCTGAAATTTTTTGGAGAACTCCAGGAAAGCCTTTTTCACTGCTTGAACGGAGCAGAATTTGGAAAGATAAGTTTAAAGTGAATGTTATGTATGTAAACATACGTAACATTCACTATAATTACTTATATTATAACTTATGCGTTACTAAATATTTAAAATTTTTATTTTTCAGAAATCGCTTCCGTTCAAGCTGAGGAGAATCACATTTAGAAGATTTTCCATCCAGTTTGGTCTATATTCATCACCCGGATGCTGAGAATCCATGCGGCAAAGGGAAAAATCTGCTCAAATTTAATACTTCACACATGGAATTGTTTGTAAAGTAAGTATAGATATATAATTGTTTAAAAATAAGTAAAATTACAATTAATATATATACTCTAAGCAGGAATAAGAATTTTTTTAATATTACATAATAACTAATAATTTATTTTGCAGGTTTAACTCAGGTTAAAATTTCAGGTTTAACTCAGGTTAAAATTTCAAAAAAATCGATTTTTTTTTTATTAACGTTTTTTGTAGGAAATTTACTGTAGAATAAGCTCCCGAAACCCACTTTTCGATACAAAATTTTTTTCAAAAGTTGTAGGCATAAAACCAAAAAAAAAATCATGATTTTCGATAATCGTATATTTTATACTATAAGTACCATTTCATGTTTTATAAATGGTTTTATTAAAAGAAAGTACATAAGATGCTATGCATATATCAAATATATATATATATATATGCCTTTCACTGTACGACGCATTGGAAAAAATTTTAAATTTGGCGGTTATCGGCCGAGGTAAATGGTATCTACAGCGAATGGCACTCTAACTAGAATCCTGTTTTACCATAGCACTAGCAGGTTGTCAAACTCGCTGTTAAATGATAAACAGTGATTGTTTAAGTAAATAATATTCAGTTCAATTTTTCAGTAAAGATTTTAGTTTTAAACTAATAATTTTAACTGAAAATTGCACAAGTATTTTATTTAGTTTAAAATCTACGTTATTATTGTGTTATTGTGAGTGTATTATTGTGTTGTGAAATATCAAGATTATAAAAAACAATAAGATGACTGGCTCAAGAAACAGAAAGCCAGGCTCATCTGCACAAGGAAAGCGTAGGTTTGGAAGAATGAAGATGAGGCAAAGGTGGTTCTACAGAAGTGAACCATCGTCAACGACCATCCCATCTTCAAGAAATGAAGCACCATCGGAAGCACATCCTTCATCGTCTACTGCACCTGGACCACCAGAGAGAGAAATGCCACTTCCATCGACATCCAGTGCAAGATCTCCAACAAGAACAACTACGCAATCATCAACATCAGGTACAGCAGCTACGCAGTTTGCACAGCCAGAAATGTCAGTATCCAGATCAAGACAGAAATTAACATCAGAGTATGTAGAAGCTGGTTCTATACAATATAGAATTTTTGACATTTCTATACTTTTGCCCGGATTACAAGAATTTCTGGCTTGCAAAAACTGTGGCGGAGATATCACTTTTAATGAAGTTGATATCAGAGGCCTGGGTAGCAAACCATCTATGACTTGTAATAATTGCTGTAAAGCTGAATCCATTGACTCATGTAGGCAAATTGGTCAAAAGCGTAATGCCTTTGAAATCAATAAGCGAGTAGTTTTAGCAATGAGAGCTCTAGGCCATGGACACACTGGTTTAAAAACCTTTTGTGGAATCATGAATTTTTTACCACCAGTTGCTCATAGTCATTTTGGAACTATCAATCATGAGTTAAAAATTTCGAGTCAAAGAGTAGCTACCGAGTCAATGAAAGCAGCTTTGCAAGAAAAATGTAATACAGATGAGACTCAGGAGAATTGTTGTGATATGGTTTCCGGTGATGGATCTTGGAGGAAACGAGGATTTTCTTCCCTTCAAGGAGTATCAACGTTGATCCGGAACGACAATGGTAAAGTGATTGATGTGGCACCGAAACAATCATTTTGTAAGGCTTGTGAATCACATCAAGAGGAGGACACTGAAGAATACAGAGAGTGGTTTGAAGCACATCAAGACCAGTGCTCCGCCAATCATCAGGGAAGTTCTGGAAAAATGGAAGTAGACGGTATTGTGGAAATGTTCAAAAGATCAGAGGCATTACACGGTATCAAATACAAGAGCTACATAGGAGATGGCGACTCAAAAGTATACAAGGCCCTCTGTGATGCCAAGCCATATGGAGAAGATTTTTTCATCATCAAGAAGGAATGTGTTGGACACGTGCAGAAGAGAATGGGAACCAGACTGAGAAATCTGAAGAAAACTTTGGCTGGCCAAAAACTGTCTGATGGTGCAGGGATAGGTGGAAAGAACCGTCTGACAGCTCAAAGAATTGATCAACTTACAACATATTATGGCAATGCCATCCGAAGTCATCATCATTCTGTTGAAGAAATGTCCAATGCCATCTGGGCAACATTCCATCACAAATCTTCAACGGATCAAGAGCCGAGACACCACCTTTGTCCCGTGGGATCAGACAGTTGGTGTAAATGGCAAGCAGCCAAAGCCAAGGGACAACTGAAGAATTTCCAACATCGAGACACGATTCCTATGGCAATTATGGAGGCAATCAAGCCAATTTACAAGGACTTGATGCAAGCAGACCTGCTGGAGAGATGCATTGGAGGCTTCACTCAGAACAGCAACGAAAGCTTCAACCAGTCCATCTGGAAACTCGTCCCCAAAGAAACTTTCAGCGGCTTCACAGTCTTGGAGATTGGAATTTTCATTGCTGTTGCTTCCTTCAATGATGGCAAAGCTGGAGTACTTGAGGTGATGAAGAATTTCAATGTGCATCCGGGATCTTCTGCAGTAGACTGGGCCAAGAGTGCAGACGAACAACGGCTTTTCTGGTCAGACAAGAGAGCAATGGAATCTACACTAGAAGCCCGAAAAGCTAAGAGGAAAAGGAATAATCCAGATGATGATTTCTACTCAGCTGGGGCACACTAAACATTTACACAAATAACCCCTATACTTCTCACTCCTAACCAAACACTGAAACGAGTATTCACTACATGCTTCATATCACTTTTCATCCAACATAGACAATACACACATTACAAAATGAAATGAAAATTTGGTCAGAGCAGAGCTGACAGTTTTCCAGTTTTCTTTTTTTTTCATAACTATGCACATTAGTGCATAGTTATGAAATTATTTATTAGTGCATATTATAAATAATGACGTTATCGCTCGATGGTGGAAGTTTTGAGGAATGGAAAAACTATGCGTCTCTTCGAGCCAAGTAACTTTATTGCTGCCAAACGTTTCGGGATATATTAATCCCCTCATCAGTGGCTAAATTAAATACGTACAAAAATTGAAATTATAACAAAATTACAGAAAATTTAAATTTTACAAAATTACTATAATAGTATTACAAATATAATAATAATATACAAGGAATTTAATTTAAATTTTACCAGAAATTAGAAACGAACGCCGTCTTCCTGATCGACGAACATTAAAAGCAATCGCAAACGGATGGAACTATGACTCGATGTTTCTTACAAGCTAATCATGCCGGTGCCACTAGATGGTAAAGCGGCACCGGTCGAGGCAGGAGGTCAACTGAGATCTCGCGACAAAAATCGCCCTTTTAATCGTCTCAATACATCCACCAAAAACAGATATTCATACACAAAAATATGAAGGTGTGCAAAATATAGCGGCCACAGATACCCAAGTTCGCTCGGTGTATTAGGAGCGCAAGACGTCATAGAGGCGGCATATACTAATACTCAGATAGTAGAGCGGGGAGGCCGAGCCGCTACGCGTGAAGCGCTCCTGCCATGACTATATTACTATATAGTATACAGTATGGTCAGTGCGTTGCCACGGCAACCCGGACTCTCCGACCTCCCACTGGGCTGTGCCGCTCCGACTCGCCGGCCAATCACTATCGAACACATGTTGGCCGAGTTGAAGAGAGCACGAAGCGGTATGCCACCTCTCTCCGCATGCTAATATCCCAATACAGCCTGCTCGCCACCGAGCCTCCGCAATCGCATTATTTATTGATTTATTTTATTCGGATTATTTTTTAACGTAGATATATCATAATAGTGCATATTTAGTCTGCTTGAGTCTGCTGGCTTGCTGTTAGCTCAACAGCTGATCAGCTGTTCTCTGACCTACTTTTTATCAATCACATCTGGACAAAACCTTTTTAGCTTCTAGTGTTCATTTCTTCTGCTCTTTTGCTACATGGATGAGAAACAGCATTTGAATGTTGAATAATTTTTCACAAAAATTTAGCATCAGTATCAGTATCAGTAAGTTCCCGGAGGTGATACCGGCGGCCCCTGCCCGGGGACGTGCCGGTTCTGGCACTTGGTCAAGCCCATTATGCCGTTCCTCCTGTACTTTCATCATTTACTGTCAAACATCCCTTAGGACGCCCCTCTCAACCTAACCCAGCCTACTGTCTATACTCCTCATCATGCTAAGCACCAAACGGAGCTCCAGCGACCTTATAAAAATTGGGTCCGCGAAGGGTACCCCCCACACCCTGTGCCTCGTATCAACGAACGCCGGGCACCTACCCATGAGGTACAACGTGGTCTCCTTCTTCGATCCGCACCACCTGCAACCTGCATTCTGTTTTAACCTCATCTTAGTCAGATGGTAACCCACCCGCCAATGACCCGTCAAAAATCCCACCACCACCCTTAGTCTAGTCCTGTCGGATATCCCTAAGGTACTCAGCCACTCTTTAGGTGGGTCGTCACCCAGCAGACGTTTTGCCTGCCTGATTCCAGGTGCCTCCCTCCATTTCCTAAGCAGCTCCTTCTGGAGCCAGCATTTTACCGCTCCGTCGACCACGCAGTCAGGTACCGCCACCCTGCAGGGTTTAGCCCTTACCAGGCTGGAGCCCCTGCCCGCCAGTCGGTCTGCTTTTTCATTGCCGATGATGCCCGAGTGCCCCGGCACCCAGACTAGCCTAACCTCTTTCCCTCTCGCCAGCTCCTCTAGTGACTGCCTGCACCTCATCACCTCTCTCGAGTCGATGCGGATTGCGTTAAGTGCCAGAAGTGCCGCCTTACTGTCAGAGCATATGGTAATCAACCCATGGTTGGTTCCCTTGTCCCTTATCCAATCGGCACATTCCCTAATGGCCCTAATTTCCGCTTGGAATACGGTCGCGTATGAATCTAGGCTGCAAACCAATTCCTCGGTGCCACCTTTCTTCCACGCTCCCGCTCCAACTCCCTGATCCGTCTTTGACCCGTCCGTGAACCACACCTCACCCACCTTAAGTAGTTCGTGTGTGCCCCCTGCCCATTCCGTTCTCTGCGGTAAATGGACCTTATATGATTTGGCGAAGAGTAATCTCCCCCCCATCCTATCAAATTCCTCCCACTTCTCGCCCTCCGTGGCCCTTGCCATTATCTCCTCGTCCCTGAACCTGTCACAAGACCCGGTCCCAGCAAGTCTGGCCCATGTCTTAAAGGCCCTGGCCCTGATATCCTTGTCCAGCGGTGGGAGTCCCAGCAGAAGCTCCAGGGCAACCCTCGGGGTTGTCCTCATAGAGCCCGCCATTCCTCTCATCATCAGCCCTTGGATCCGATCAAACTCCTCTACATGCCCCTTTTGTTCGCATTTGTGCGCCCATACTATGGCCCCGTGCGCCAGCCTAGGTTTTATGATGGATTCGTAGATCCATCTTACCTGTGTCGGTCCTAGTCCCCAGTGTGTTCCTATTGCCCTCCTGGAAAGCCAGAAGGTACTCACCGCCTTACTACATTTGCTCCTTATGTGCTTGCCCCAGTTGAGTTTCGAGTCAATCGTGACGCCCAGGTATTTGACCTCCTTTGACAGTTTCAGTGGAATGCCATTCAAGACAAGCCCCTCTACCGCCTTGGCCTTGTACCTCGTTGTACACAGCATGACTTCCACCTTCCTGGGGTTCACACTTAACCTTACCGTTTGACACCACTCCTCCACGAGGCTCAACGCGTACTGCATGACTCCCGCCACCACGTCCACGTCGTCACCCCTAACCAAGATCAAGATGTCGTCAGCATACGCTTGTGCATATATGCCCGCATCGTCCAACTTCCTTAGCAACCCGTTCACCACCAGGCACCACAGGGTGGGAGAGAGCACTCCCCCTTGAGGGCAGCCTTTCCCCACCCTGCACCTCCTGGTGCTCGCGCCCCAATGCGCTTCAATGACCCTACTACTCAGCATGCCCCAGATCCAGTTATGCACCGTCCGGGGGACGCCATGCCTTTCCAATCCCTCCGCTATGGCTTCCCTGGTTGTGTGGTTGAATGCCCCTTCCACATCCAGGAAGGCCGCTAGCACAAAACCCTTCCTTTCCATACCCTTCTCTATTCGATAGATGGCCTCAACTAGTGCCGTGTCTACCGATTTCCCCGCCTGGTACGCGTGCTGCCCACTATGTAGGGGTGCCGTCACCAGGCCTTCTTCCTTGATATACCTATCTACCAGCCTTTCCAGCGCTTTCAACAGAAACGTTGTCAGGCTAATTGGTCTATAATCGCCTGCGGTTGAGTGTTGCACCTTCCTTACCTTCCCCGGTTTAGGGATGAACACCACCTTCGCCCTCCTCCATTTCTTGGGCGTGTACCCAAAAGCCAGACAGGCCCTGAATAACTTCTCCAAGGCAGTCCCGATCATTGTCTCCCCCTGCTGTAGAAGAGCTGGGAAGACTCCGTCCAGTCCTGCCGCCTTGTAGGGCTCGAAGGAGTCTAGGGCCCACTTTATCCTTTCCCTACCGGTGATCTTCCTGGCAATACGCCAGTCACATCCCCTTGGCCTATGTCCAATACTTTCCTCCCTCTCCCA
Organism: Philotrypesis tridentata; assembly: GCA_018906965.1. Classification (NCBI taxonomy): domain Eukaryota; kingdom Metazoa; phylum Arthropoda; class Insecta; order Hymenoptera; family Pteromalidae; genus Philotrypesis; species Philotrypesis tridentata. The sequence goes on along the minus strand of JACCIB010000133.1, from coordinate 320,535 downwards.
TTCCCGGTGGTCCGGGAAGTGCTTCCTAAGTAGCTCAGAAAGAGCTTCTTCCGCACCCCCCGCCCAGTCCGCCCCTACTCTTATTGTGTCAGCCAGGTTTCCCTTGGGGTGTTGGAGGACCCTGCACAGTCTGGCCGTATCCCTAAGTTCCGTCCACCCGCTGCAGGCCCTCCTCCACCCCATAGTCCTGGCCTCCTCAATGGCCCTCTTATAGTTCCTGCGCGCTTCCCTAAACCTCTGCATATCCGCCTCCGCCCTAGTTCGTTTAGATCTATTGCGGAGCCTTGTTACGCCCTTACGCAGCTTCCCCAGCGACTTATTCCACCAGGGGGCTCCCTTGGGTTTAGCCTTCCTCCTGAGCTCGCAGTTTTCATCGTACGAGCTCACGATAATCTCTGTGAGAACCTCGCAGCAGTGCTCGATGTCCTCCACCGACCCATAAGATCTCGGGAAGGCACCTATTCTTGCTGCTAGGCTCTCCCTGTATCCTTGCCAGTTGTTTTTCCTGGGATTTCTCCCATAGATTGCCAATGTGCTTTTACCGCCAATGTGGAACACGATTTGATTGTGATCCGACAATGTGACCTTATCCGAAACCCTCCAACCCTCTATTCTTGCCCACAGAGATCTCGATGCCTGAGTGATGTCAATAACCTCCTCTCTTATCGAGTTCTCAAACGTCGGCTTGTTGCCTACATTCATCACATCCAAATTCGTGGACGCCAGAAACCCTAGTAGCCTTTCCCCCCTCGTGTTGATATCGGAACTTCCCCAAGCCGTATGGTGCGCATTCGCGTCGCACCTCATTACCAGCTCGGTTCCGTTCTTCTCACACTCCCTTATCAAATTCTCTACTACCATCGGCGGGCATTCCCCCAAAAGATACGCGTCTCTCCAGTCATCATCCCCAGACAGCTACTTTTCAATTATATTTGGCCTAGACGTTGAAAATTATTTGTAAGTATACTTTATTTTATTAAATATTAAGTAAAACTTTAAATGCCATTTACTCAGAATTAGGTTTTTCATGATTTTTATTCACTTGCCGCAGGTTTTCTCAGGAACGGATGAACCAATTGAGCTCAAATTTCAGAAAAACCTTCAGGATAGGTTTCCTCACAAGCTGAGCGGACCAGAATTGGAAAAGATAAGTTCAAAGTGAATGTTACGTATGTTTACATATGTAACATTCACTATAATTACTAATATTGTCAATGTATGTATAATTAATTATATTGATTTTGTGTTTTTTAGAAATCCCTACCGCTCAGTTTGTGACCAGACTTATAAGGAAGATTTTCCAGTCTGGTTCACCAGGATTGAAGGTACGGTTCCTTCAGAAACCTGCGGCAAGTAATGAAAATTGATGAAAATCAGGACTTTTGGTAAGTAAATACCTTTAATTGTTTTTAAATGTTATACTCACTTTATGCATATTTTTTATGCATAAAAGTGATGTAGAATACTTATATTTTAAATGAAAAATGTAGTTTTTCGAGCATCTACATATATTAATTTTTTACAGCCCTAATCATTTTTCTTTTTTTTCAGGTTTTAACCCTGTCATAACCCCTTAAATAACTTTTAGAACTGGAGAATATTTATTGTTTTTTTTGAAAGTGGGTTCAGTTTTTGAAATATATTCATTTATTTCATGTTTGTTTTTATGGAATTATTGTAGGGTTTTGAGGTTTTTTTTTATTGATTGATAATTATTGTTTTTATAGAAATTTTGTTATTTTGATTTTTACTTTTGGAGATGTTTTGGTAGTTATTTAGTTTAATAATTGATTGAATTAGTAGATTATTTTTGTTTCAACAATTTGTGAATTTTTCATTATAGTTTTTTGTATAAACTTTTTTTTTTGAGAGTTCGAAAAAGTTTTTGAATTTAATTTTGTTATAAAATTTTTGGTTTTTTGAAGTTCAGTTAGATAGTATTTTTATATATTTGTTTATGTTTGAAAGTTTTTTTTTGGGTATTATTTTGATTATTTCAGGGTTTTTTTTTTGAGATAGTGTATAGTATTATATTGTGATCAAAATGACGGGTACAGGAGCAGGAGATACGACTGGCCTGGATGCGATGAGTACGGCATTGATCAATGGATTAACGAATTCTTTTGCACTAATGAATGTAATGAGTGGTATTCCTAGTTTTGATGGGAAACACACAAGTTTGAGAAATTATATTCAAGATTTACGGAATGCTAAAGAGTTGGTGATAGATTCTACGAGGCCACAGTTTATGAGAGGAGTTTTGCAACGGATAACAGGACCAGCAAAGAAAAGTTTGAATAATAAGGAATTCAGGAACGTGGATGAGTTGATAAGGCATTTGAAGCAGAGATTTGGTCCAGGAAGGGATTTTAGCTATTATAATAATAAAATACAGAGCATCAGAATGAGACAACACGATATGGTGGGTGATTTTTACGATGAATTGAATGTGTTACTGAGTGGAGCGAAGAGTGTTTTAAAGGAATTATATAGTAATGATTATAATGAGAATATGATGGAGCCTACGCAGAAGGTGGCGATTGATAAAGTGGATGCGGCGAAGCCAGCGATTTTGATAGCAGCATATGAAGAAGCAGTAAGACTTGAAGCTAGAATGGAGGCGAAAATTCTTCCAGATACCAGATACAAGGCCTTATAGAGGAAAGGGTCATGATAATTATCATGGTAATGACAGAAATTTTTATCAGCAGTTTAACAGAAATCATAATGAACCAATGCATGGATTTGGAATGAATTATGTTGGATATTTAGAGGCTAAGGCACCAGAGAAGCAACAACCTAGTAGAAATAATTGGCAGAATGAAGTTCAGCATGCTAATAATAGTTATGGGCAGCAGCAGCAGTATTTTAGAGGCAGAGGAGGATATAATAATTATCGTGGTGGTTATGGTAATTTTAGATGAAATTTTACTAACTCGTATGGAGGAAATAGTAATTAAGCTGGTCGTGGTAACAATTATTGAGGTAATTATAACAGTTATAGAGATGGTTATAATAACTATAGAGGTAATAATGATAATAATTTTAGAGATAGAGGTGGATATGGTAATTACAGAGGTGCAAATCAAAGTAATCGAAATTGGAATTCTTGGAATAGCGAAGGTAATAGTGGATATAACAGGAGGTTGTTTAATCCTGAAACAGGTAATTTTAATAATTATTTACAGAGATATCTATATCAGAGAGAAAATGATAACAGGTTGCAGCAAAATTGGAGAAATCAAGGTCAAGGAGGAGAAGGTAATTCTGGTCATTTAAACTACCAGGAAGCTCGTCAAGACAGAGTGGCGAGCCTATCACCAAAAGCATTGGAGCAGAAACAACAGTGTAATGGTCGAATTTGATTTATTCGGGCCATTAGGGTTCGTACAAATAATATATTTTATTTGGGAGGCTATCTTTGATCGAGATCTTTTGAAATTGAAATGATAATTATTAATAAATAAGTTGATATGGACTAAAGGTGTTGCTGATTCTTATACTGGTCTCTTAGTTTCTTGAGTCTTCCTTATCTTTGTTGCTTCACTCTAGTCCAGCTACATGGACTTTGCCAATATGCGCGGACGCTCTTACCAAGTCCGTGGATACGATTACTCAGAAATGCGGACGCGTGCAGAAACGCGGACACTTGAAACGGCGGTTTTGTCTTTGTTATGCGGACACGAGTATGTCCGTGGCCGCTTGCGCTGATAATGAAGACACTGGCTGGTAAGTTCAGACGCGGATCATGAAAGAGCAGAGAAATTGCTGAATATGCGGACACGCTTTGAAAGCGTGAACACACAGCTACAAAGTGTCTTGATATAATTTCCAGGGTCTGCAGAGGTCTTACCATCTTTCTATCGTTAACTAGTCTATGCATTTAGTATGATAGGGTTGTGTTAGTATATGAAGGGCGTCTAAGTTAGCATTAATAAATTTTACGTCTTACATATACTTTTACTCTTTGTTATTTATTTTTGGCTGGCGTCAGACAGAGTTTACCTGTTTTACAGAGGTCAGGCATTCACAAAGTCGCACTTTTCTAGTCTAGGTTCGTATTTATATTAATGTTGTTGTACACAAGTTCTTACATATGTGTTATACTATAACTTAAGTTTATCACACGCGCCGTTGATTGAAGCGTCCTTCTTTTTTTAGCGAGTGTAATGGCTTACGTTTACACGAGCTAGTCGTGGCAAGAATATAAACTTATCTAAGCTGCGGCTTCACCCACTCACGCCAGATATGCTTGGGGTATTCTTCTGCAATAACTCCAAGTAGACGGCTAGTCTTCAGCGGCAAGTCGTATGACGAGGTTAGACGCACACCGGTACCTGGTCTGGTTGCAAAAGGCGCTGCGCTGATCGAGTCGAGGGTCTATAAAGACTCGACTCAGATCAAGGCAGTAACTAATTGATTGAATTGTGGGGATACCCGTAGCCAATTAACACTCGCCACCGAAAGAAGTATCACAAAACTATAAACGCGACGACACATATGAGAATGCTGAGTTGATCTTAAACGCTCGAATCTCAGTCATACCGTTGCTCAACCAACGCAAAAGGCTGGTATATTGCAAAATATGTACCCTCAGCGCATTCACACACGCCCACACAAATCACACGATATACATGCCGAAATCAATAATTAATAAATCAATTGCGGGAACTTAGAACAGCAACAACAAGAACAGGCGAGGAATTTATATGTCAAACATTATCAGCAACAGATAGAGTGTTTAATGCAACAGAAAGGGAAGCAAGAAGCACCAGTTATGTCTATTTTAACGGGGCGCAATCAGCAGAGTCTTATGGTTCAGCATACAAGACAAGATTTGGAGAGTATGCTAGGGAAAAGGATAGAGTAACTGCTGTGAGAATTCATGTGCCAATTGGAACAGCAAGACCGTGCGTAACGTTCACAGTGGATTGTGGTGCTGGTATGAATTTGATCAAATTGACTGTGCTAGATAAGGATATGCCTATAGATACAAATGATGTTATTGGTTTAGGAGGAATAACAAGTCAGATTATTTATACATTGGATTCGGTGTATTTGAAGATTATAAATTCTATTGTGAAGTTTAATGTAGTGTTGGATGAGTTTCCAATTTCAAATGATGGTATTTTGGGGAGAAGTTATTTAAGGCAAGAGGAAGCTGTAATTTCTTATTACAGTAATACTTTGATGGTGGCAGGAGATGTGATGAATCCGATATCATTTTTAATGGAGAGTGAAGAGGAAGTGAATTACAATAGACAATGGTTGCAGGTACAAAATGGAGATCAAAAGTTGTTATCTAAGGAAGTGGTGAGTGTGAATAATGCAGATGAAAGGATTGACAATCAGATGATTAATTCAAATAAAATGGTTTATAATATGAAGGCGAGAACGAGACAAGTTATACAGATCAATTTAATTCATAGTGATTTGAAGCAAGGTTATGTTTCTAGGATTGATGTTGGTAATAAAAATGTGTTTTTAGGTGAAGGAGTGGTGATTAATGAAGATGATACTTGTAAGATTTTGGCCATAAATACAGATGAAAAGGATGTGACAATAGAAGTGAATCCGAGGGAGTTGATACCATTTGAGACGGAGGCTAATTTCTTAGAAGAACCGGATAGTGAATGTGAAGGGAAGAGAATAGTGGATAATGCAGAAAGGTTACAAAGAGTCAAGGAGGTGGTTAGACGACAGCACTTGAATAAAGAGGAATTACAAATAGTTGATGGTATATTAGAAGATTATTTAGATAGGTTTTTATTGCCAGGGGATAAGTTGCCTTGATATTATTCAACATTACATATTTTTGGAGGATAATGTTTCAATCAATACTACGCAATATAGACACCCGCCGAAACATAAACAGGTGGTAAAGGAGAGTGTTGAGAAAAAGTTGAAAGATAAGATCGTAAGAGAGTCGAATTCACCGTGTAATTCTCCAATATGGATTGTGCCGAAGAAACCAGATAGTCATGGTAATTCGAGGTGGCGTATGGTTATTGATTTTCGAGAATTGAATAAGAAGACTATCAAAGATGCTTATCCGTTACCGAATATTGCTGACATTATGGATCAACTAGGAGGAGCAATTTATTTTTCAATTTTTGACTTGGCGAGTGGTTTTCAGCAGATTCCTATGGCACCAGAGGATTGTTACAAGACAGCTTTTTCAACAATTAATGGACATTATGAATATACACGCTTGCCGGAAGGTTTAAAAAACGCAACTGCGACGTTTCAGAGGTTAATGGAGAAGGTTTTGAGAGGATTGCAGAATATAGAAATGTTGGTGTATTTGGATGATATAATTGTCTATAGTAGAGATTTGTCTGAACATGAATTGAGGATAAGGAAATTGATGGAGAGATTGAGACAGGCAAAGTTGGTGTTACAACCTGATAAAGTGGAATTTTTCAGGATAGAAGTTGCATTTTTAGGGCATATCATCAGTGTGAGAGGGATAGAGCCTAATCCGCAGAAAGTGGAGACAATTACGAAGTTGGCAACACCAAAAAGTTCTAAAAGTGTACGAAAAATTTTGGGTATGTTTGGTTATCATAGGAAATATATCAAGGATTTCGCAGTAATGACAGCCCAATGAGAAATTTGGTGAAAGATGGTGTAAAGTTTGAGTGGACAGAAGATTGTGAGAAGAGTTTTCAGACTTTGAAAGAGTGTTTGATAAATCCGCCTATTTTACAGTTTCCGGATTTTGAAATAGAGTTCATTTTAACAACTGATGTTTCAGATATAGCAATTGGGGCTGTGTAGAGTCAAGAAAAAGATGGATTTGAACATCCTATTCAGTTTTTATCGAGGACATTAACTAAAGCTGAGAGGAATTATTCAACGACTGAGAAAGTGTGTTTGGCAGTTTTATATGCGTTATATCAATTTAGACCGTACTTGTTGTGTAAAAAGTTTACGTTAGTTTGTGATCATCAACCTTTGAATTGGATGTATACAAGAAAAGATCCAGGATAGAGGCTTATGAGATGGATGTTTAGATTTACGGGTTTTGAGTACACTTTTAAATATAAACCACGGAAGTTGAATAAGAACGCAGATGCTCTTTCGAGGAATCCGCCGGAGATTAGTAAAGAACAGATTAATAGAAATTTACCAGGCATTAAGATGATGGTAATTGAAGAAAAAGACAAGTCTGATGGTGATAAGGCGACGAGTATTGTGTCATCAGTGAAGAGCAAAATTTTTAATAGGAGTAGAGTACAATCTGAAGTTGAAGAAGTGAAAAGATCAAGAGGCAGACCTGTAGGAGCGAAGACTAATAAAAATGCACCAGAATTGGATCATAGTGTTATTGCTCAGAGAACTAGGAATAAGGCTCAGGTGACATCTAAGGTTGCAGAATGTATTAAACAGGGAGCTTTGCATAAATCGACAAGATCAGTGAAGAGGTCGCAAAGTGATAGTGATAGTGAAGGTACAGATGTTTCAATGAAAGTGGATTCATCGACAGGGAGGTTGAGTACAACAGCATTATCGTCTACGGAGATTTACAGTAGTGAAAAGGAAAAATCGCCTTTGAAAGATCCGAGGTATTGTGGGATTAGAATGGAAAAGACAACAGATGTTTCGGATGTAGAAGGTAGTGTACTGATGAAGGTGAACAGAATCGAACTATGAAGAATATTGGAGTAGATGTGAGTGAAGTTAGTCAATCTGAGAGTAGAGTGATTACAGAAAGTGATGGTGAACCAAGTGTTTCAATGAGAATGAGCTTGAGTAGGAGAGAGGTAGAAGAAGTGAGTAGAAGATTAAAGGAAGGTATGGCTAGACATCAAGTTGATGAGGCTGAAGTGGAAGGAGAAGATAAGGATTATGATATAGCAATTACACATTTTTCTTATGATGAAGAGGTGAATGATTAAATGAGGTTTAGATTGCATGAGTTCAATCCACATTATGGTACAGTTCAAATGGATGAAGTTTTGGGAGAAAGAGTTAGAGAATTGATAAATAAAACACAGGAAAAAATACAGTGGAGATTGAATAATGTGAGAGATTCTTTGTCAGATCGAGATACATCGGCAACTAGTGAAATAATGATATTTCCACCTAGAGGTAGAATTTCAGAAACAAAGAAAATAGGTGATATAAAGCCACAAGCGAAGAGTGCACCAGATAAATTGGAAAGTGTTGGCAGAAGCAATAATATTCTTGCTGATGTAAGAGAGAATGAGGAGAATACATATAATATTGAATATTCAAAACCAGCGGAGGATACGTTACCTGTAATAATGATGCCAGATATGAATGATTTGAATGATTTGAATAAATATGATGGTGGGGAATCTGAAACAAGAAAGAAGGAATATGATACGATTGAGCAATCAGTGAAAGGGAATAATGTGTTAAGTGTGAAGGATTGTTTGACGTATAAAAGAGATAATATTGTGCATTTTATAACTAGAGATTGTGAAGCGGATACATCAGTGACGAGGTTGTTAAATGATATTGGTGCGATAGATTTGTTTAATTTGAAAAAGAAGAAATCTTCTGTGGGTCAAATATTAAAAACGCTTTATAAAAAGCATAATGTTTTTTCTTTAGTAGTGAAGGAGAAGCCGTTTAATGTGATTAGTTTGGAGAATGTGAATAAATGTTTGGATAATTTGAGGAGAATCTTGCGTCATCGACATATTGAAAGTTTTAGAATTTCCAGGAAAGGCGATTTAACAGATATGTTGGAGCCTGGGTTAAGAGGTTATGACAGGGTTAAAACCTGAAAAAAAAGAAAAATGATTAGGGCTGTAAAAAATTAATATATGTAGGTGCTCTAAAAACTACATTTTTCATTTAAAATATAAGTATTATACATCACTTTTATGCATAAAAAATATGCATAAAGTGAGTATAACATTTAAAAACAATTAAAGGTATTTACTTACCAAAAGCCCTGATTTTCAACAATTTTCTTTACTTGCCGCAGGTTTCTGAAGGAACCGTACCTTCAATCCTGGTGAACCAGACTGGAAAATCTTCCTTATAAGTCTGGTCACAAACTGAGCGGAAGGGATTTCTGAAAAACACAAAATCAATATAATTCATTATACATACATTGACAATATTAGTAATTATAGTGAATGTTACATATGTAAACATACGTAACATTCACTTTGAACTTATCTTTTCCAATTCTGCTCCGCTCAGTTTGTGAGGAAACCTATCCCGAAGGTTTTTCTGAAATTTGAGCTCAATTGGTTCATCCGTTCCTGAGAAAACCTGCGGCAAGTGAATAAAAATCATGAAAAACCTAATTCTGAGTAAATGGCATTTAAAGTTTTACTTAATATTTAATAAAATAAAGTATACTTACAAATAATTTTCAACGTCTAGGCCAAATATAATCGAAAAGTAGCTGTCTGGGGATGATGACTGGAGAGACGCGTATTCAAAAAAGCTTCATTATGAAAGCTTATGTCCTCTGAAACACAAAATATGTAATAAGTGAAAAAAGGTTAAAATATTAAATTCAGTAGTTTTTAAATTTTTTTATAATTCAAACTCAAAGTATGCTAAATTTTTGTGAAAAATTATTCAACATACTTTGAGTTAACGTATTCTTAATAAATATTTTATAATAAATTCTAAATATTTAAAAATATACTTACAAATGCTGTTTCTCATCCATGTAGCAAAAGAGCAGAAGAAATGAACACTAGAAGCTAAAAAGGTTTTGTCCAGATGTGATTGATAGAAAGTAGGTCAGAGAACAGCTGATCAGCTGTTGAGCTAACAGCAAGCCAGCAGATTCAAGCAGACTAAACTATCACTAATGTGCATAGTTATGAAAAAAAAAGAAAACTGGAAAACTATCAGCTCTGCTCTGACCAAATTTTCATTTCATTTTGTAATGTGTGTATTGTCTATGTTGGATGAAAAGTGATATGAAGCTTGTAGTGAATGCTCGTTTTAGTGTTTCGTTAGGAGTGAGAAGTATAGGGGTTATTTGTGTAAATGTTTAGTGTGCCCCAGCTGAGTAGAAATCATCATCTGGATTATTCCTTTTCCTCTTAGCTTTTCGGGCTTCTAGTGTAGATTCCATTGCTCTCTTGTCTGACCAGAAAAGCCGTTGTTCGTCTGCACTCTTGGCCCAGTCTACTGCAGAAGATCCCGGATGCACATTGAAATTCTTCATCACCTGAAGTACTCCAGCTTTGCCATCATTGAAGGAAGCAACAGCAATGAAAATTCCAATCTACAAGACTGTGAGGCCGCTGAAAGTTTCCTTGGGGACGAGTTTCCAGATGGACTGGTTGAAGCTTTCGTTGCTGTTCTGGGTGAAGCCTCCAATGCATCTCTCCAGCAGGTCTGCTTGCATCAAGTCCTTGTAAATTGGCTTGATTGCTTCCATAATTGCCATAGGAATCGTGTCTCGATGTTGGAAATTCTTCAGTTGTCCCTTGGCTTTGGCTGCTTGCCATTTACACCAACTGTCTGATCCCACGGGACAAAGGTGGTGTCTCGGCTCTTGATCCGTTGAAGATTTGTGATAGAATGTTGCCCAGATGGCATTGGACATTTCTTCAACAGAATGATGATGACTTCGGATGGCATTGCCATAATATGTTGTAAGTTGATCAATTCTTTGAGCTGTCAGACGGTTCTTTCCACCTATCCCTGCACCATCAGACAGTTTTTGGCCAGCCAAAGTTTTCTTCAGATTTCTCAGTCTGGTTCCCATTCTCTTCTGCACGTGTCCAACACATTCCTTCTTGATGATGAAAAAATCTTCTCCATATGGCTTGGCATCACAGAGGGCCTCGTATACTTTTGAGTCGCCATCTCCTATGTAGCTCTTGTATTTGATACCGTGTAATGCCTCTGATCTTTTGAACATTTCCACAATACCGTCTACTTCCATTTTTCCAGAACTTCCCTGATGATTGGCGGAGCACTGGTCTTGATGTGCTTCAAACCACTCTCTGTATTCTTCAGTGTCCTCCTCTTGATGTGATTCACAAGCCTTACAAAATGATTGTTTCGGTGCCACATCAATCACTTTGCCATTGTCGTTCCGGATCAACGTTGATACTCCTTGAAGGGAAGAAAATCCTCGTTTCCTCCAAGATCCATCACCGGAAACCATATCACAACAATTCTCCTGAGTCTCATCTGTATTACATTTTTCTTGCATAGCTGCTTTCATTGACTCGATAGCTACTCTTTGACTCGAAATTTTTAACTCATGATTGATAGTTCCAAAATGACTATGAGCAACTGGTGGTAAAAAATTCATGATTCCACAAAAGGTTTTTAAACCAGTGTGTCCATGGCCTAGAGCTCTCATTGCTAAAACTACTCGCTTATTAATTTCAAAGGCATTACGCTTTTGACCAATTTGCCTACATGAGTCAATGGATTCAGCTTTACAGCAATTATTACAAGTCATAGATGGTTTGCTACCCAGGCCTCTGATATCAACTTCATTAAAAGTAATATCTCCGCCACAGTTTTTGCAAGCCAGAAATTCTTGTAATCCGGGCAAAAGTATAGAAATGTCAAAAATTCTATATTGTATAGAACCAGCTTCTACATACTCTGATGTTAATTTCTGTATTGATCTGGATACTGGAATTTCTGGCTGTGCAAACTGCGTAGCTGCTGTACCTGATGTTGATGGTTGCGTAGTTGTTCTTGTTGGAGATCTTGCACTGGATGTCGATGGAAGTGGCATTTCTCTCTCTGGTGGTCCAGGTGCAGTAGACGATGAAGGATGTGCTTCCGATGGTGCTTCATTTCTTGAAGATGGGATGGTCCGTTGACGATGGTTCACTTCTGTAGAACCACCTTTGCCTCCTCTTCTTTCTTCCAAACCTACGCTTTCCTTGTGCAGATGAGCCTGGCTTTCTGTTTCTTGAGCCAGTCATCTTATTGTTTTTTATAATCTCGATATTTCACAACACAATAATACACTCACAATAACACAATAATAACCTAGATTTTAAACTAAATAAAATACTTGTGCAATTTTCAGTTAAAATTATTAGTTTAAAACTAAAATCTCTACTGAAAAATTGAACTGAATATTATTTATTTAAACAATCACTGTTTATCATTTAACAGCGAGTTTGACAACCTGCTAGTGCTATGGTAAAACAGGATTCTAGTTAGAGTGCCATTCGCTGTAGATACCATTTACCTCGGCCGATAACCGCCAAATTTAAAATTTTTTCCACTGCGTCGTACAGTGAAAGGCACATATATATATATATATATATGGGTGGTTCTCTGACAAATCGAGCGGTCGATTTTTTGACCCTATCGAAAAAAATTTTTAAAATGTTCCTAAGAGACACATGAGTATCCCTGAATTTTTTCAGATTTTTTGCATCAAGTATCTTCGAGTTACAGAGGGTCAAAGTTGATGAAATCACGTTTTTTTGCTTTTTCTGGCTACTTTCATTAATTTGTAGATCCTCAGGGAAGCATTTTTCACTATAGAGATACATAACATTTTTTTCTGAAAATTTTCTAAACTATTCAAAAAAAATATTTTTGATGTCGTATATATATGTTTTAAGAAAGTTATAAGTCATTTAATTCTTAAAATCAAGTTTTAGGAAAGTTCGATCATCCGGATCATAACCAAAAAATTCATGAAGATACCTTATTTCAATTCAAAAAAGTCTGCGAAAGACCCAGAATGTCAGAGGCCTTGGTTTCTCTGTAAAAAATCATTATATCCGTTCATATATGAAAAAAATTTAGTTTTATTGCTATATCGAAGCATTTCACTAACCTTATGATTTTTTTAATGACTGAAATTATTATAAAAAAATTTACGTAATTGATAAAATTGGTTAAATTCTTCTATATAGCAATAAAACTAAATTTTTTTCATATGTGAACGGATATAATGATTTTTTACAGAGAAACCAAGGCCTCTGACATTCTGGGTCTTTCGCAGACTTTTTTGAATTGAAATAAGGTATCTTCATGAATTTTTTGGTTATGATCTGGATGATCGAACTTTCCTAAAACTTGATTTTAAGAATTAAATGACTTATAACTTTCTTAAAACATATATATACGACATCAAAAATATTTTTTTTGAATAGTTTAGAAAATTTGTAGAAAAAAATGTTATATATCTCTATAGTGAAAAATGCTTCCCTGAGGATCTACAAATTAATGAAAGTAGCCAGAAAAAGCAAAAAAACGTGATTTCATTAACTTTGACCCTCTGTAACTCGAAGATACTTGATGCAAAAAATCTGAAAAAATTCAGGGATACTCATGTGTCTCTTAGGAACATTTTAAAAATTTTTTTCGATAGGGTCAAAAAATCGACCGCTCGATTTGTCAGAGAACCACCCATATATATATATACACACACACACACACACACACACACACACACACACACACACACATCTTATGTAGTTTCTTTTAATAAAACCATTTATAAAACATGAAATGGTACTTATAGTATAAAATATACGATTATCGAAAATCATGATTTTTTTTTGGTTTTATGCCTATAACTTTTGAACAAAATTTTGTATCGAAAAGTGGGTTTCGGGAGCTTATTCTACAGTAAATTTCCTACAAAAAACGTTAATAAAAAAAAATCGATTTGTTTGAAATTTTAACCCTGTCATAATCCCTTAATGAGTGAGTTATTGAAGAGGCATTTTGATAATTCAAATATTACTGTGACAGTTTGTTATGGTAAGGTGGAAAAGATAGAAAAAAGATAATAAGTGCTTTACATGATAGTTTGACAGGAGGTCATAATGAGATTAATCAGACTTATCAAAAGATATGGGAGAGATTTTATTGGCGAGGTATGAGGTATGATATACAGAATTATATAAGGAAGTGCAGTGGTTGTCAAGAGGAAAAGATTCAGAGGTTTAAGATAAGGGAGCCAGTGATTATAACGGATACACCAATTGAAGCGTTTGATAAGGTTTCAATTGATACTGTTGGGAAATTGAGAATGACATCGAGTGAGAATCAGCATTTCTTGACCATGCAATGTAATTTGACGAAACATTTAATTGCAATACCAATCAAGAATTTGTATGCGACCACGAGTGCGGATGCTTTAGCGAGGCATTTGATTTATAGATTTGGAGCACCGCGAGCAATATTATCAAATAGAGGTACTAGTTTTTTGTCAGATATAGTAGAGTCAATGTTGAAAATTTTTAAAATAGATCATTTGAAAACATCTGGTTATAGACCGCAAACGAATTGGTTGAGTTTATTAGGATTTATTCTCAAAAATATGATGATTGGGATAAGTTAGCACCTATTGCTACGTTTACTTATAATATGAGCGTTCATAAAGCTACGAATTTTACGCCTTTTGAATTAGTTTTCGGAGAGTAGCTAGATTACCAATTAAAGTTCCATCGGATGAAAAGTTGAGAACTTATATTAGGGATTTAGTGTTGCGTTTGAATGAAATGAAAATTTTAGCGGGAGAGAAACAAATTGTAGAGAAATTGAAATCGAAAGAGAGATATGATAGGAAAGTTAAAGAGTTTAAGGGTAAAATAGGGGGATATGCTCGTATTGTAAAAGAAGTGAGGACTAATAAATTTGAACCACATAGGAGTCAACCTTTGAAAATTGTAGAGTTTGTTGGGAGAAAGAATGTTATTTTGGAATATCCTGATGGGAGGCGTATTAGAAAACATGTTTATAAGATGAAGGTTGCAGAGGAGGGTTCAAATTTTGATGGAATAGATCTTTCTGGTTACTAATTGTGATATGATTATCGGATGAATTGTTTAATTGCAATGTTTATGTTATTGAGTGTGATGAAGACCATAAATAGTGGATCTGTATTTCAGAATGAAATGTTATCCCCGATTCCTGGAATTTATTTTGAGAAATTGGAAGTGTTCGTACGAAACGTGCTTTTTGGAAGATTAAAATCTTTATTAAGGTGGATGAGTTTTTATCAGTTCATGGACCTGTGGAACATAATAGGGAATTAATTGAAGAATGTTCACAAATTGTTGACCAAACCAAGTGCAGGAGTGCATTGGATGCTAATATTATTGAGTTAAAGGAGCAGACTTTGAGAGAGCTTCAGGATAAGATACGTGATACTGTTAAGACTATTGGACAAATTCAATATCCTATAGTTAAAGACCCGAGTAGTATTAGAGCGAAGAGGCTAATGCCTTTAGGAATAGTTTGTAGTGTGAGCAAGAGTTGGTTTGGATTAGTAACATCTGATGATGCTGATAATGTTAACAAAAATATAGACCAAGTATTTCGAGATCAAACAGAGATAGTTTATTAGGTGGAAGAAAATTCTCATATTGTTTCGACCCAGTTTGAGGAATTGTTTAATGTAACGAGGAATCATCAAGTTGTTTTACAAGCGTTTCAAACTTCTTTGAAAGGTATGATGGACAAATTGAATAAGGAGAGTGACCAGTTAATGTATTTAATGTATAATACAACATATGTGAGAAGATTAGATTCGCATATGGATCATTTAATTCGTAATAATAAAAAGATTTTGGAAAAAGGTGAAAGGAGGAAAGTTTCATTCGAAATTGATAAAAGCAGATGTTTTGAGTCAGATAGTTGGTGATATTCAGAAGTTTGGTGGTGATTTAGATTTTCCAATTCCGGTGGAACATATCAGGAGTGAAGAAATTGTGAAAATTTCGAAAGTTGATGCAATTCATCAGGATGGCAGGACCATTATAGTTTTACATTTGTCATTGGTTGACAGAGTTTCTTATCAATTGTATAAAATGCATAGTGTTAATATACCACAAGTGATTAATAAAAATATTGAGAGATCATTATACATATATTCGACCGTCTCATGAATATTTAGCTTTGAGCAGTGATCACGAGAAATATTTTAAATTTGATCAAGACCCAAATGTGATATGTATAAAGACCCATTATGCACATATTTGTCCAGCTTTGGAAGTGTTACAAGATACTTCAGCTTCGAGAGATTGTGAAGTTAATTTTTTGTTGAATCCACATAAAAAGGAGTTTGACAATTGTGATATAAAGTATCAGAATTATTTTAGGACCCAATGTAAATATTTACGTGGTGATAAATCTTGGTTATATTCAATGTGTGATTCTGAAAAAGTGAGGATTTCATGTTGAGATAATCAAGAAGTGAATTTAATGTTGAATAATACAAGAGTTTTGAGACTAGTTTCTGGTTGTAAAGGAAGAACAGATAGTGTTGTTGTATTTGGAGAAGAGATAAGGAATGATAAAAATCTATATGTGTATAAACCAGATGTTGGTTTGAAATTTGATAAATTTTATGGAGTAGTTAGTAGACATAGGTTGAATAATATGGATGATTATGAAATGAAGGAGATAATTGGACCAGTGCTTATTTCAGATAAGGTGAAATCATTGCATGATATCATGATTGAAATAGACCATATAGGGGAACATAGGAGAGAGATCTATAATTTGAGTAGGATGTTGTATAGAGGATTGAGTTTGCAATTGATAATAATTGTGTTAGTAGTTGGATTAATTGTTGGGATGAAATGTGGGGTGAGATTTCCATATTTGAGACAAAAGACCAATAAGAAATGTTATGACCATGAATATAGTGTGGTGAGGAGAAAATGGAGGAATCGGTCAGGGAAGGTTGATTCTGGTAATGTTTGTGGGACTGAGAGAGTTGGCATAGAAAATGATGAAATTGTTATTCACCAAATTAATAGTACAATGAATGATTCACATGAAGTTAGCATTGATAAAGGTGTTGTTATTTTTAAACATAATGCTGAGCATTGATATTATGTGGTTGGACCAGTTTTTTTGATTTTACTTTAAAGGACATGCATCATTAACTCAGATCATGGAAATAATACCGCCAATTCCGTTACCTGAGGCAATTTATTTCAAGCTTGTGATGAGAATTAAGGATATTAAGTATGTTAATAAGCTTATTGTGTGGTATGACAATGAAGCGACTGCAAATATTGTGCAGAGGATGAAACAAGATCAGTTTTATAATAATATTGGACCATATGATTTGGAATTTTATGACAAGGATAATATCAGTAATAAATTTTCATTGTCCAAAATTACGAATGAAGCAGCTAGGAATTATGAAAAGAATGTTTTGACCAAGAAAAATAAGAATTTTAGACCAAGATTGAATGTGTTAGAATCAGTCAAGGAGCCAAAAGTGAGATCGGCGGTATATGCTATTAAGATGGACAAACCTGTAAAGAAGGGTAATAGATTGTTTTGTTTATTGCCGTGGGAAGGAACAGATGCAGAGAAGGATGAGATGTTCTTTAAACATTTTATGCAGTTTGGGAGTGTTAATCATTATGAAACTGTGCGTAATAAGCAAGGAAGATTGTGCTTTGCTTTTGTGCAGTATTTTATAGAAGCTGATGCCGAACGTGCAATTCAGAAATGTAATCCTGTTTATAGACCAACTATTGCTGCATTGAAAAAGGATCCAAAGAATAAGTTTCCTGTAGGAATGAAGAAATTTCATGATTTATGTGGACAGGAGATTGATGTGCATGTATTTGTATTACATGAGGATACGTGTTGGAAGGTTTTGCAGTATAAGAAAGAGATGGAGAGAGTGAAATTTCTTGGAAAAAATGAGAAAGCTCGGGATCTCAGACATGTTATTGTGTTACGAAAATGATCTAGGAGTGAGGATGAGAAAGATGAGGTAACATTTGCAGAAATGGAGGTGTCAGAGGAAAACGGAATGACATCGTCTGAGCCAGGACCCTCTGGATTACAGAGTAAAAGTAGTGATGATGATGACCATTTGATGATTTGTACAATGGAGAAGGATGAATTGCTGGATTCGGATGATGATAGAGAATCCGTTGTTTTTAAGAAAATTGTTGTTGATTCTAATAATAAAGTTTCTATTTGCTGATTGACCCATTTGTTTTTGTTTTTTGACCATTGAATTTTGTATGGTTTGGATCCCATACAGAATTCTTATTCGAAATTTTTATATAGTTTGCATGAGTTTAGAACCATTGAGATTTAAGACCATAAGGTAGATAGATATAGATATAGGATTTAATATAAGTTTGACCCTTATATTTTATCAAAAATACACCTTTGTTAATTATGATAGAATAAGATAGAAGTTAATGCATGTGGACTGAGTTATACAGTTTTAATTGACAAAATTTAATTGTTTATATTTTGGTTGTTTTCAGATGAACCACGTATTGAGTTTGCACACTTTGGAGTTAATCTCTACTTTTACTATAAAGGTAGTTTTTATTGGGCCAAAAGAGCGAGTGGAGAAGATTTTTAAGACATTTGGGGCATGCAACATAGAGTTTGAAGCGATCACGGAGGGGCATGCTACTGCCACGATAGTGTACCATAGGGCGTCGCATGCTATTGCAGCGCGTTCCATGAAGCAGTTTGTCATCTCTTTGGGGATGGAGACAACGGAGGAGATGTCAGCAATATTAGACCAACAGCTGAATTCTTACGCTGGGAACAAGGTGATAGATTGGACCACGGATGCGGAGATTTATGTCATCAGGCGTCGGGTTAATGATACGTTGGAGGTCTTATATGAGGGCCAACGTAGAAATGTGAAAGAGATATTTAGGGGAATAGGAGAATGTAACATTACGCATAGTGATAAGACCGTCATTATAAATGGAAGAACAAAAGCCACGGTTTATGTAGCCTTTGATAGATTGGGCCATGTCGATGAGCCAATGCGGATCAATGCCTCTCAGCCGACTGTCACCATCAGGACGAAGGTAAAATTGGACCAACAATTGGAGGCAATGGCGAGTTTGGCTCGTTTTCGCAATCAGAGGGATGGGCCAGTGGTGAGTCAGAGGGAATTGGAGAGACCGACTGGGATGGTACGTCGCACTGGTCAGGGGTTGCTTCCGACTCCGCAGAGTACCGCAAGTCAGGTTGGACCAAGGGAGTCGCAATTGACGCTTTCCCCGTCGCAGACCATTCCCTGAGCCGAAGTGGGTCACTGGACCGTTGGATAACATTTAATATTTGAGGTTTTCGATTATGCTGTGGCCCAAGCAGACAAACGAAGAACTCATTAAGGAGTTTGCTAAATATGGACCACTAGATCACATCACTTTTATGGATACTCCTAATGTGAAAGTAGAGACATGGAGGTGTCAAGCTTCCATTCAATACTTTTACAAGGAGCACGCGGCTTACGCTATGGACCACTGTAGCGCTGGCTACAATCCGAAGTAGGAACCAAGGCATCATTTGCCACGCAATGGGCCACTAAGGAAACGACATGAGATTTGTGGGCTTAAATATGATGCTAGGAACGAGAAGAATCATTTTGCGGTATGTGTTCTTCAGAACCCTTTAGCCCTGCACCAGCATAAACCGTGTGGTAGTTGGATGCGGAATGCGCACAGGAAGGACCATGAGGAGAAATGTAGCGCACGAGTGCCTGTGGCTACGTTAATCGATATTGAGGAGGAGAAAAAGTTAGCTCAAGCTATTGATGAGATGAATCTGATGGATCAGGGACGGGGATCTGCAATAGATGGAAGTGGCTTTCGTGCATTCATTGTATTTCTAAGGAGGAGTGTGTTGAGGGTATTAGAACCCTTCTCGATTGCACATATTTGGTTTTTAATGGCATATTTTATAAACAGGTCTCGGGGGCCCCTATGGGGTTTTGCTCTAGCCCTGTTTTTGCAAATATAGTTTTAAAAGAGCTAGAAATATACAGTTTAAGCATTGTGAAGGCTAGTGTACCGCTGTTTTGCAGATACATGGACGATTGCCTTCTGATTGTTAAAAGGGAGAAGTTAGAGATTGTTTTGGCTGCTTTCAATAACTATAATAATTTGTTACAGTTTACCTCCGAAATTGAAACGAACGGAAGTATTAATTTTCTGGATATTTCTATTTTCTATGAACAGAATGGAGATATTTTCATTAATAGGTATAAAAAAAGTACGGCTTCGACCAGATGTATTAATTTCTACTCCCACCACCCTCAAAATCAGAAGATAGCGATTGCTTACAACCTTTTTGATAGAACGATAGTACGATCAGATCTAAAGTTTCATTCGCAAAATATCGAACACGCAAAAAAGATTCTCATAGTTAACGATTATCCTGTCAATTTTAACGAAAAAATCTGTAAAAAACGAATTGTGCGAAATCATGGCCTCTTGCATGGCAATTTGGAGGGCACAGATTCGGACAGTTCGGATTTGCAGGGTAATAATAATAGTAATAATAATAATGCGAGAAATAGTTTAAATAATGAAAATTGTGATCTCAGAAACAGAATTGCGGTCATTTCTTATTATGAAGGTTTTAATTGCAAATTCAATACAGTATTAAAAAAGAATAATAGATTACTAGTAAATAAGATTGATGACAAATTTAATAAATTTATAAAGTTAGGTATGGAGCCTACTGCTGTTGGTGATGCGAGAAACCTGATTTATAAAATTGACTGAGCCGACTGCGAATCGACTTAAATAGGAGAGACATATCGACCTCTAAAAAATAGAGAATCCGAGCATAAACGTTACATAGCGAAGGGAGACATAACCTCCCAGATTGCGATCCATACGATGGAAACTGGTCATTCTTTCAATTTTGATAATATTAAAATTATTATTAAAGAGCCGTCTACTTTTCCGTTGACGGTTTTCAGAAATGCTACGTATACATTATTTTGGTGGCACGCTTAAGGGGTTATGCCTAAGTTAAAATTCAAAAAAATCAAATTTTTTTTTATTTGATTTTTTAATAGCAAATTTACTGTAGAATATACTGTTGAAACTCCTTTTGCCCGAAAAAATTTCGTTACAAAATTATAGGCAAAATACTAAAAATATATAATTTGTCAAAATTTAGTATTTTTCATATTTTATTCTATAGCGCTTTTGTTTATTCAAAGCCATTACATTTTTATAGAAAATTTAACGTTAAATGTGCATACAAACTCCTTTTGATAAAAGACAGTTTTATTAAAAATAACACAAATTATTTATTTATGAATTATTGCATATAGTAAATAGCTCATTCTGATAAAAGCATAGATTTTTTTATTGTGAATATTAAAAATAAAATAAATTTATCTGTTTCATTAATTTAATTTTTTTAATAAAATAATAAGCATGCGTGTAAACTAAAATATTTTTATAAATTGCCACCTAAAAATATGGTACCATACAGCATATGGAAAAGCCAATCACTGTTTTACCAACCTAGTTAAGTTTGCTATCAGACAGCTCTTTCGTCTGCTTGATCTGCAGTCTAGTGCAAGCTTGATGTTGTGAATTTTGATCTGAAGTGAAAACTTCTGAGTGTCAGTGGTGTTTAAATTTAGATAAGTATTTTGGACTCTAAATAACACATTATTTGTGAAGAACTTGTTCTTTGTGAGTGTGTTCTTTATTTTTAGGTATATAAGCTGTCAATGGCATGTGAACGATAAGGTACTTCTGTGTTCGATGCAAGGTTAGATGTTGTGGAAGTTGGCTGTAACTATTAACAATCCTAGAAAGTCATGGGTAAGCAATACCAACAATTACATTCATATGAAACATACTGACTGTGAATGCGTATAAAAATTTATATTTCAATTTCAGCTTTTGATACTAGTATATCAATATGTGTGGCACCCGGGTCTTAATATATCCCTTAATACAGGGATATTTTATGCCAAAACACAAAAAAATATGCCAAGCAGTTTCTGTAAGTACTACCCGATAAATGGAAATAAGTTTCATGTATAAACTTTAAATGCAGTTTTCTCAAGTTTTGAATTTTTGTGATTTTAGGTCAGTTGCCGCAGGATTTCTCAACAACTATGGGACCGATCAAGCTGAAATTTCTTAGAGAACTCCAGGAAGCCCTTCTTCACTGCTTGAACGGAGGGAAATTGGCTAAGGTAAGTTTAAAGAATGTTACGCATGTGAACAAATGCATAATTCACTATAATTATGAATATTATGACCTTATGTGTTTCTAAATATTTAAAATTTTTATGTTTCAGTAATCCCTTCCGTTCAAGCTGCTGAAAGACATTTAAAAAATTGTCCATCCAGTTTGGTCTATATTCATCACCCGGACGCTGAGAATTCATACGGCAAAGGGAAAAATCTGATCAAATTTAATACTTCACACATGGAATTGTTTGTATAGTAAGTATAGATATATAATTGTTTAAAAATATGTAAAATTACAATTAATATGTATACTTTAAGTAGAAAAAAGAATTTTTTAAATATTACTTATAAATAATTTTTTTTTTGCCTAATAACTAATAATTTGTTTTTTTCAGGTTTAACTCAGGCATAACCCCTTAATAGGGCGGAGGACACGTGCCACCTCAAAGCTAGCTATAAGAATGTAATTTCAAATTTAAAGTCGAGTCCTGGTAGTGACAAATAATTTATAATAATCTATAATAATTTATAAAGGTTTTCTTGTAAGTTCGGAGGCCGGGTGACGATCGTATGCGGTTCGTAGCATGTGAGAAGAGGTGGTATACCGCTTCGCGCTCTCTTTCATAGCCAATATGTGTTCAATGATGTTTGGCTGGCGGGGCGGAGCGGCACATCCCAGTGGGAAAACCGAGAGTCCGGGTTGCTAGGCGATGTTCTGGCCATACTATATTGATAGCCAATACGGTCATAGAAGAAACGTTTGAATTTGCCTCGCGGCCTCTCGGCCCTACATGGTATGTAATATTTGCCACCTCTTCGAGCGTATGCGAGCTGGGTATGCCGGTTCGTGAGTCGGATCTTTGACTTGTATAGTTTTTAATTTATATGTATGTAGCTATGTTTTAGAATGTATTAATTTCTTAATTGTAAGGAAGGGTTACGCCGAAAAATCAGTCGTTGATTGTCCTCCGCCGGTGTAGCACGACCATCTGTCGACACCGGCTCTGTGCGTAGTGTGTCGGTCATGTGAAAAAAGTAAGGTTGTTTATAATTATTTACTTAGTATTTGAGATATTGATTAATTTTGTTTATAGTGTAGCCGGTTTTCCTGCTTTCTGGCTTTGTTAATTATTAAGATGTACCAAGCGTACTGACTTTATTTCCTACGTAAATTAATTATATTAATATATATGATATTATTGTAATTTTTATTGTAATTTTTAACGTAATTTAATTGCTTTTTGTAAACATTCTGTTTCGCCATTTAGCCCTGATGAGGTGCTGCACCAGCACGAAACTTTGGCTTGTATAATAAATCATGTTTGCTCGAAGAAATGCTTCGAGCAAACATGACGTTGTCTTCATTACATTCTACATATCGAGCGATAGAAGCATCTTTTATAATTTTTGAACTTTATTTTGCAATAATAACAATGTTCCGGGGTAAGTATTTACTTTATGGTAGTTATCAGTACACTAACTCTTACCACTTCCAATAATAAAACTGCTAGTGGCACGAAGTTTCTGTTAAAATCTCATGGGGCCCCGACTAAGAGTAAAATAGGAATAAACAATGGTCCGCGCTGAAATGAAAGTGACTATGTAAGTGACTCTGAAAGTAACAAGTAAATAATGGCTGGGATAGCAACAAACGAAGTGTGCAATCTTTACAGTCATTCATAATTATTTATCCCTGTTTTAGAATAACAATTTTAACTTTGGCAATAATACATTATGGATATCACTCTTGCTTCGCACCGACGCTATTGCATAGGATAATAGGTAATATGTATAATCTACTTATGATCGGACAAAAACATAACGTTATTTATTATTCTAACAAACTGGACTATGAGAAATAATTAGTATACGAAAATGACGTTACTTTACAGATTACAAAAAGTCAATCATTTGAAGTACGAGTATATTATCAAAAATAATTTACGTATTGACACGTAAGCATCAATCATCGACAAAAAAATTCTTTTTGAAAAAATGACGATATTTATTATTTTAACAAACTGGACTCTGACAAATAAATATTATACAAAAATAACGTCATTTTAGAAATTATAAAAAAGCCATCATTTCAAATGTATTACTAAAAATAATGTATATATTTACGTGTATGTGTCAATCATCGAAAAAATCCTTTAAAATTAATATAATGTTCTAAAATTTCGGGAAATGAGATATAAGAGCAAACATCTAAGTATCAGGAATAACAGGTGTTCGTGGCTCAGTGGTACAGTCTGGGACTATGAATCAAAAGGTGTCAAGTTCGATCCTCTTTCGGGGAACTTTTTTTTATCTTTTTTTTCCTTTAATTTCCTAATTACTACTTACAGCAACTAATATTCAAAGAAATACCAATCACCTCTGATATAAATAACGTTAATTTTAGGGGTTATGCCTCAATTAAACCTGCAAAAAACAAATTATTAGTTATTAAGCAAAAAAAAGTATTTATAAGTAATATTAAAAAAATTCTTATTCCTACTTAAAGTATATATATTAATTGTAATTTTACTTATTTTTAAACAATTATATATCTATACTTACTTTACAAACAATTCCATGTGTGAAGTATTAAATTTGAACAGATTTTTCCCTTTGCCGCATGGATTCTCAGCATCCGGGTGATGAATATAGACCAAACTGGATGGAAAATCTTCTAAATGTGATTCTCCTCAGCTTGAACGGAAGGGATTTCTGAAAAATAAAAATTTTAAATATTTAGTAACGCATAAGTTATAATATAAGTAATTATAGTGAATGTTACGTATGTTTACATACATAACATTCACTTTAAACTTATCTTTCCAAATTCTGCTCCGTTCAAGCAGTAAAGAAGGCTATCTTGGAGTTCTCCAAAAAATTTCAGCCTGATTGGAAAATTCAAAACTTGAGAAAAAGGCACTTAAAGATTTCTTGAACATTAAATGATAAAAAATATACTTACAATTTTTCTTCATACCTGGGCCTTATTTAAATGAATGATAAGCGTATCCTGGTTATCTTTGTAAATTTTGAGGATGGTCCAAAAACTTTATTCGTATCCAGTCATCTGAAATCAAATGAAATGAAAAATCATGAAAAAATGTAATTTTTCTAAATTTGAAACATTTTTATAATTAAGTTATAAAAATGCTTTTATTGTTAAAAAATAAGTTTATATACTTGCATGAGATGAACAGAAGAGTTGCACTACCATTATGTGTCAAGTTGAAGGTTAGAAAAAATAGTCCGATATAGTAAGGAAGCAGAAAGCAAGCAGAGAGCTCCAATCAGCTGCTTAGCTTGCTCTCTGACCTACTTTTCAGCTAGACTGTTTTCTACAAAGCTGATGCTGTGACATGTGTGATGTTTGTGTGAAAAGTGTTTGATGAAAAAAATTTAAAAAAAGGAAAACAAAAGTGAAAAAAAAGAAAAAAATTGTGAATGTGTTTCAGTGTTTTTTAGTGTTTGTGTTGTAAATTATGTTGTTTGTTTACAAGTGAGGTTGTGTATGGTGTATAAGTATTTGTGTTATGTGTGTAATGTGTGTATGTTTGTTTAATAAGCACCAGCTCTGTAGAAGTCGTCATCCTGATGACTTCTCTATCTTTTGGCTCGTTGTGCTTCAAGTGTTGAGTGTAGTTCTCTTCTGTCGGACAAGAGAAACCGCTCCTGATCCTGGAGCTTGGCCCAGTTGACTGCAGAGGATCCTGGATACACGCTGAACTTCCTCATGACTTCAAGCAGTCCTGCTTTGCCTTCGTGACTGCGATGTAGGCACCAATTTCGAGGACTATCAAACCACTGAAACTATGCTTGGGGATGAGCTTCCAAACAAAATGATTGAAACTTTCATTACTGTTTTGCACGAAGCCTCCAATGCATCTCTCAAACAAGTCTGGCTTCGTCAAGTCCTCGGAAATCGGTTCAATTGCGTTCATGATGGCAGCAGGGATACTATCTCCATGGTGGAAGTTCTTCAAGTTGTTGTTCGCCTTGGCTTTCTGCCACTAGCACCAAGATCTTGATCCCTGCGGGCAAAGGTGGTGAGTTGGATCTTCTTCTGTAGATTTTTTGTGATGAAATGTTGCCCATATGGCATTTCTCATTTCATCAACATTACTATGGCCACGGATGGCATTGCCATAGTACTTCGTCAACTGGTCAATCCTTTGAGCAGTTAGACGGTTTCTTCCACCAATGCCCAAGCCATCTGTTAGTTTTGTGCCGGCCAAGCTTTTTTCAGGTTCCTGAGCCTCGAACCCATCCTCTTCGTGATGGTGAAGTCTTGATAGGGTTTGGCATCGGAAAGTGCTTTGAAGACTCTTGAATCTTCGTCTCCAATGTAATTTCTGTACCTTACACCATGGATGGACTCGGATCGCTGGAACATTTCGACGGTGCCATCTACTTCCATCTTGCCAGAGCTTCCTTCGTGATTGGCAGAACACTTTTCTCGGTGGGCTTCATACCATTCCTTGTACTGTGCTGTATCCTCTTCTGGTCGTTTCTCGCAGGCTAGCCAAAAGGATTGCTTCGGAGCAACATCAATCACCTTTCCATTGGCATGGCGTATTAGTATTGAAACGCCTTGAAGGGATGAATGTCCTCGTTTCCTCCAACTACCATCGACTGATACAGTTTGGCGATCATGTTCTTGATTTTCCGTACTGCAAAATTCCTGCATATCTGCTTTCATCGACTCTTTAACTGTAATCAAGCTTGCGTCTTTCAAGTCTTGATTAATTTTGTTAAAATTACTGTGAGAGATTGGAGTAGAAAAATCCATTACTCCACATAAAGTGCTCAAACCAGTGTGCACATGATCAAGAATTCTCATGGCTATAACTGCACGCTTGTTCACTTCATAAGCGTTACTTTGTTTTCCAACTTTTCTGCTGGAGTCGATGAAAGCAACTGCGTTACATAATGTACAGGTGATGGATAGCTTGCTACCAAGACCTCGTACATCAACTTCATCAAATTTGATGCATCCGCCAGAAGCTTTACAAGCCAGAAACTCCTGTAATCCTGGCAGAAGTAAAGAAATGTCAAAGATTCTATTCTGAATTCCACTCGGTTCTACATAAATTGATTTTAATTTTTGTCTAGACCTAGACACAGGAATTTCTGGCTGTACTGATGTTGAGGTAAAGCTTGCGCAGCAGATCATGAACTCCATTCCCTGGACGTTGAAGGAACTGTATCAGGCGTAGGTGATGCTGAAGTGATTGGTGTTACTCGTTCTTGTTGTATAGATGTTGATGCTGATGCTGGTGCTGGTGCTGTTGTTGAAACTTCCCATTGCTGTTTTTGATGAAAAATCTTGGGTCTTCTCTTTCTTCTTCCAAACCTTCTTTTTCTGTCAGATGATCCTGGAACTCTATGTCTTGAGTCTGGACTCATCTTGATCACAAATCACTCTCACTTACTCTACTTTTTAACCACAAATGCTATCAATATTATAAAATAAATTATTTAATAATATTCAGCAATGCAGAATAAAAGTAGATATGAAAATTCAAAGCAAGTGTTTTTGCGCTCTTGAATTCTCAATCATACGGTAAAACAGGTATCTACATGAATAGTCTTTTCGAAAGAATATCGCGCGGCCCCGTCGGTAAGCGCCAAATTCAAAATTCGTTTTTTGCACAATTTTATTCATTGACGAATATTTGCGTGAAAATAAGCAATTTGCAAATTTTTAATATTGCATAATTTTGCTCATTTTATTAATATCTTATTATATTAATTCATATATTGAACGTCTCTATCCGATGAATAGACATGGAGGAAACCTCGAAAAACCGTGGAAAACACCGCAAAATCGACGTTTTTTTAAAATTGAAAACTCAGCCATTTTTACACTTTTAAGGCTCAAATTTAGAATGATGGAAAGGCTTTATACCTACTTTCATGTCCCCAAAAACTGGAGTGATTTGAACAAGAAAATGTATTTTTTTAGATTTGCGAAAAAAGGGTTTTGAACAGATGAAAAACGAACTGAAACGTGAGCGAAAACGGTCGAGCGCGCGGCGTCGTATATACACTTTCTCTGCCACCACTGCCGCGCGCTCGGCCGTTTTCGCTCACGTCTCAGTTCGTTTTTCATCGATTCAAAACCTTTTTTTCGCAAATCCAAAATATACAATTCGTTGTTCAAATCATAAAATTTTCAACGCTGTATTCCAAATTCCAGTAGGACTCCCCAATTTCTCGTGCTCGCGCACACAAAAGTGCACTAAAATCGTACATAAAAAATTCAATTTGCAATTATGCAAAAAGTAATTGGCGCAGAGCTCCATTTTTTGGCGATATGAAAGTAGGTATTAAAGCCTTTCCTTCATTTCAAATTTTAAAGTTAAAAAATGGCTGAGTTTTCAATTTTTTAAAAAACGTCGATTTTGCGGTGTTTTCCACGGTTTTCCGAGGTTTCCTCCATGTCCATTCATCGGATAGAGACGTTCAATATATGAATTTCTTGGCAATTTAATCAGCTACAACTTTTTTCTCTTTACTTTTTTACGTTAATCTCTTATTTTACGAGTTAAAAGCAAAAAACTAAAAAAAAATGCATTTTTGCATTTTATTATTAATAATAAACAACGTTCCCGCGCAGATTTCGTGTCTAAAAGTATATGGGCTTCCCTTTCTCTATATAATCGCGGTATCCGTTGCCGAGCTACTTTTAAGTACACAAAAAAGCTAGGGCGCTTGGCCTAAATTAATTAATATGAAATCATCCGATTTTTATGATTCAAGTTTTGTTATTATTAGTAAATTTTAAAAACGAATAATGTTTTATACAAAAATTCATAATATTGGAAAATTGAAAAATTTAAAGGAAAAATTTTATTTGTAGAGGTTGTGCCCTTAGGTGTGACCAGGTGTGACCCTCATTAGAACGCTCTAGCCAAGGGTCTGCCACTGGTCTCATAAAAGGCTTAGTCCTCTCTGTACGGGTACCCATATAAGAAAGCATTAGAAAAAAATTCTACTCTCAATTTTCAAATAAACAATTTTTAAACAAAGCTAATTTTTGGCTTACGTCAGTTCATGCGTAATGATTACTTATAGTTACAAAACTTGAATCACGAAAATAGGAGCATTTTCACTGTTATCAATTCACAGTCTGTAAGTGAAGCTTATCAAACTAGTCTAATAATCTCAGGTAGTTACCATTCGATTTTTATCATTCAAATTCTGCTGAAATAAGCCTTTTCTGTAGAATTACATATCTGTTCATAAAGTATTTATTTTGCAAATTTTGAATTATTATGAATTGCTCACGTTCAGCCTCCGAGATCGCCCTTTACCCTCATAAAATTTTCGGAAACACTACCCATTTTTTCACCGTAGTATTTGATGCCCAATTTTTTCTGCCCATACTCCCAGCATCGCGCGTTTCGTCGGGGACATGCGTAGGTAGCCACTGCATTGTAAGCTGTGCTGTATTCTCAGAAGGTGGTGAACACATGTTGGCCTACCACGCATTGCTACCGTTGGTGTGCGTTGATCAGCCCGGACTAGTAGGAGAATGCAAAAAAAAACCTTCAGCTAAGGAAAGATAGAAGATGGCACCACTCGTTTATGCTAATTATCAAAATAAACTAATATTTTGAAACTTTTATCCATGCTTGAAGATAAATTTTGTTTTTTTATGTACAATTACGTTTACGAAATTCGTCTAGCGTTAAAAGAACAATAGTTACAGAGGAAACTGTAATTTTAAGTTATCGACACATAGCTTCGAGATTTTTGAAACGTTCTTGATCCCCTTAAGTTAAATAACGTCACAAAATAACGTCATAAAAGGTCCGAAATTGTAGCATCACCCATAACGTTATTTAACGTTATGAAATGACGTTATTATTTGCAATAGGGTATACTATTTATCATGTTGATCATTATGTACGAGATTTACTTGATTATTTCACACTGTTTTAAAATATTGAATTTATGTTATATTTCACACTATTTTATAATAATATGTTAAATTAATAATTAAAATATCCCCGTAGATTATTGTAAATATAAACAATGTTTTACCGTAAAACATCGTCTGCATCTGCGCAGCATGTATAAGTATATATCTATATTGATGCATGATGTCTACATATTATAACGGAAATACGTATAACTTGCGTAACCGGATGAATTATTCAGTTTTCATTTTCCTCTCTTCAGGAGAATGGAGGAGCCTAAATTTCACTTTACAGTATCTATCGATGGAAGCAATTTTAGGAAATGTGACCCTGATGTGATTTTGTTAGTTTTGTTGCAAGCTTTCGTTTAAGTAGTTCCATATGACAAACAAAATTGTCAAAGTAAAGAAAACGGTAAATTGGGTTTCAAACAATGCCTATGAGATGTATAATAGGGTCTGGCTAGTGCCCGTTTGTGGCGTACGTACTGACGTACCTTATACTTGCCATCGTGACGCTACCACGCCGCTTGATATTTTCAGCCTATTAATTGTTAATGTCTTTTTTATAGGTTTAACTCAGACATAACCCCTTAATTACTTATCAATTATTAATTCATGATTTTTCTTAACCCTTTATTAAGTCCCTAATGTTCAAAATTTTAAAGTTAATTTCTACAGTTTATAATTTTAAACAAACAGGGAAGTTTCAAGTCAAGGTACATATATGCCATTGTTTCCGAGGTGATTTTTTCGATTGGCCATGTCAAACATTATGAAATGTGACTATTAAAGTATTATTTTTAAAAAAATACGTAAAACAATTCTCATATAAATTTTCATGTAATAAACGTGTACTCTCGTGCCTTGTACTTTAAAAATATGCATTAAACATTTTGATTTATATCATTATCCAATTCAAAATTGTATCCAATATGAAAATTATGTTTAAACATTCACAGTTTTTTTCTGGAGAACTATGAACTTTCATAAACATTTTGTAAAAATAAAAATAGCTTATAATTAGTCAAAGAATATTTTCAAATGGTTTCAGAATGATTCGCTACAATTGTTAATTTTTCGAAAATTAAGTCATAAAATTGAAAATTCGAAAAATATTCTTAAACAATCGGTAAAAATTGATTGTGTTCTTTGATGAATTTTAAGATTTTTTTTTTCGTATGAAACTTTTGAAATGCTTATAATTTTCGAGGAAAACGATTGCTTTTCAAACTTTTCCTTAACAAAAATTACTAACGAATCCATTTGATAAAATTTTATACTAATTGTATGATTTTTATTTCATTTTTATTTTAGAAAATTTTTGTGTAATCATAGTTTTTGATAAAAACATGTGTGAATGATGTAACAAAAATGTTCATACGGTACCATTTTGAATTTGATATAATGTAAAATACTCCAATGTATATTTTTAAAGTACAACTCTCTAGAATATGGATTGATTACATTAAAAGATGTCTAGACATTTGGAACATAGCTGAAGTTTAGTTTAAAAAAAATCCAACTACAAAAGTAGATTATTTGAGTATTTTTTGAGAAATAATAAGTGAAAAGTCACTTTTCGTAATTTTGGACAATGACAATCGAAAGAAAGACATTTCGAATACAGTAGGGCATGTTCTTTGACTTCAATGTCCCTTGTTAATTTAAAATCAAACATTAAATTTTTTGAAAGAACAAAAGTTATATAGAATTATAGATTTAAATCTCAATCCCCAATAATACAAATTTCATAAAAACCAATGGGGTCAACCATTGTAAAAATAAATTTTAAATTAAAACAATCATAAAAATAATGTTTGTTCAACATTTTAAATTATTTCCGGTATTCTAAACTATAGTTCAATGTAACTAAATCATTTATAAATATACACTGCGCATGTGCGAAAGCTCATTCACATTTGATAGTGCACTTTTACAATTCATATACAAGCATCAATAAGTAAATATGATATGAATATATTCTACTACTTTAATAAATTTTCATTTCTAATATAACATATGTACAAAGTTATAATAATTTCAAATGGTATAAAAAAATTAAATTAATAAATAAAATTTACAAATTTTTGCAATGAACATTATATTGTATTACATTGAGAAATATAGTAAAAATTGCTAATAGTTTTAAAGACCTCTTCAAAATGAAATATAGATGTAAACTATTATTTCCAATTAGGTTAGTAGTATATTGATTTAGAGAATATATATAGGAGATTCTCTGTGAGATTGACTGACTAAATTTTTTTTATTCAAATTATCCTAAATCTCTTCTACCCGGAGAAATACCACTCCTCAACATTTTTAGATTTTACCCATCAAGCCACTTTGAGCTGCAGAAGATTAAAATTGGTGAA
The DNA here is from genome assembly GCA_018906965.1 of Philotrypesis tridentata. Lineage (NCBI taxonomy): Eukaryota > Metazoa > Arthropoda > Insecta > Hymenoptera > Pteromalidae > Philotrypesis > Philotrypesis tridentata. The sequence continues at coordinate 288,328 of JACCIB010000133.1, read as the reverse complement.
ATCAGGATTTTTGACATTTTTTGACTATATTAAAAAATGTTTAGCTCCTCAGGAAAGCGGTTTTCAACTAAAATGTTCAGAACACTGTTTTTAGAAAATTTGCTCAGTTATTAAAAAAAAAATTCTGTCAAAATTATATATATATGTGTATATATATGTATAAATGTATATATATATATATATATGTTTCAGCAGTCATATATGCAATTTAAACATTAAAATTGAAAATTTTCAAGGTTTAATCGCTTTTTCTAACCTCAAAAAATTCAATTAGGTCATTGACATTTCAAAAAATAGCTGATATATCTTCAAAAATAGTACAGTTAAATTGTAGAAAATGTTCTGAAAGAAAAGTATTCTTGACATTTTTCACAATTTTGCTTCATATCCAAGTAAAAAATACAAAAACATACCAATATTTAAATTTCATGTTACAATTCAGGGTTTTCTTTGATGTTTTGCTCAGAAGCGAAAGAAAATTATATAAAATTTTGAAAAATGTCAAGAGTACTTTTATTCTGAGAATTTTTGTACAATTTAACCGAATTTTAGCATGAAATTTAGATAATGACATATTCTTTGATTTTTTACTTTTCTTCTTAGAATTTTTGTTTGTAATTTAACTGAATTTTTCCGAAGCCATATAAGCATTTTTTTAGTTACATTGCTATATTGTAGCATTTCACTAACCTTATTATTTTTTTAATGATTGAAATTATTATAAAAGAACTTATTTAATTGGTAAAATGCTTGGATATAGCAATAAATTTTTTTTTCGTACAGAGAAACTAAGGTCTCTGACATTCTGGGTTTTCCGCACTTTATTATATTGAAATAAGGTATCTTTATCAATTTTTTGGTTTTGATCCGAATGATCGAACCTTTTTAAAACTTGACTTAAATGACTTATAAGTTTCTTAAAACAGACACATACACATACATACACACACACACACACACACATATATATATATATATTCCTTACATTCTTATAGGTCAAGGAGCTGCTTATACTTAAATACACTTATATATCCTATTGGTAATGAATAACAATGAATCAGCGTGGGAGGCAGCGTTGAGGGGCGGTTAGTGAGGGGGGGGGGGAGCGAAGCGGAGTAGAATGGTTGACGGTACGAAGAAAATCAAAAAAATAACGAAACATTTTAAACATTGGGAGTGGAGAGAAGGGAGGTGGAGGTAGGCGATTACCGTCTCAGATTAAAACAACTATATAATATAAAAAGACATACTCTATTCATAATGAATACTAATGAACGAGGGGGTGAGGCGGCGTAGAGGACGAGAGGGGAAAGGGGGGGTTAGTAAGGGGCGGTGATAGGGTGCGAAACGGATAGGCGGGCTGAGCCTGAGGGTATGAAAAAAAACAAAAACGACAAACATGTTAAATAATTTTAGGTTATTTTGAGGGAGCGGTTGAGGAGGACGGGATGAGGGTGAATTCCGCCTCAGATCGAAACAACTATATAGTATTAGAAGATATATTATAGTTGATTGGTATATTATAGAAGATATATAATAGTTGTTGACATATACTGATAAGTTTCACACTCTGCAGTGGCGGAAGTCAACGACCCAAAAAACCGAATTTCGGTGGAGTTTTCAGGCAGAGAAAAGAGGCCTTTCGATACATGTATTATGAAAAAAATTTTCTTCCTATCTCAGTCGTCCCCGCGTACACATGCCGAAAGCTAATGTTCCCTCCCAACCTGCGCTCCACGTAGTGGCCGAACGCAGTTTCTCCCTGCGACTTTCCCTATAGCGACCGACAAAATGGCATCGCGGGCTCGCGCGAATTTCGCTCGCTATCTTTGATCGCCGCGATAATGGTGTCAAGATATGCTAACCTAAATTTCAATGCGCAAATTTTTTTAACCAATGAATTTAAATGAGTGTTGATCTAGTGACAGTTATGATGAAGAGGAGGCAATTCGCAATTTTGACGAAGAGAACATGATAATAAGGCTAATTCTTTCGAAGAAAATATTTTAATTTGTTACTTCAAAGCTTTGGAAAAGAAAGTAAATCCAAATACTTTATAGAGTGTTTGGTCGATGCTTAAGAAAATGCTCAATCTGAAGTATAATATAGATATAAATAAATATTTTGAAAGTTATCCTAAAAAACAATGCTGAAGGTTATAAGCCCAAGAAGTCACTCGCATTCACCTGGATTGAAATCGTGTGCTTCAGAAAACACCGCAGATAATTATATCTACTTGGGTGCAAAGATATTTTTGCAGTACACGTATCTCCTTTTCTGCGTCTATTAGGACATTAAAATTATCTTCTTAATTCTTACTAATATTTTAGATTCTACTCATTTTTGGTATCTGTGAGGCATTAAGGCACTGAGATGCATTAAGTTTATCAACTTAAAATATACCCATGTTGAAGGTAAAGACGACAAATTTGTAGTATTAGTACAAGATTCAAGACTTACATAAGACCTTCACATGAATTTACGGACAGATTTTTTATCCAATATAGTAATGAAAAGTGCACTAAGCAAGTCATAGGAAAAAATAAGATTGGCTCAACACCCTGTATGATTGCTACCTTTCTAAAAGTGGAAAATGCATCCAGATATACTGGTAACTGCTACCGTAGGACCTCGTAGCTAGTGGTTATATTGCTGAGTCAACGAAGACAAAAGATTTGATTTTTTAAGGAATTACAAATGGGCAAAGAGCATCAATGAGCAAAGAAGTTTGTTTAGATAATAACTCAAAAAAAGCTGAACGCAATCACTGATTTGGAATTAACCTATGAGGTTTTTATTGAACGTATGATTCACTTTAGCAACGAAATAATTATTCAACCAGATGAATCCGTGGTGGCTAATTAAAATGCAAGTATTCCTCGTAAGCGATTCACTGAAAAACTACCAGTCAAATTGTCTTTTATTCCACCCGGAAAGGGACTCAAATTACAAGATAGTACTAATTCTTCAGCTTGTAAAAATAATGTTCAACGATGTAACGATCATGCACAACCAATTTTCAATATAGATTCTAATGTACCAATTCAAAACAAAGATTCTACCGTTCTGTTTGAAAATTGCTTAGTGTTTTTGACTAGACCCATACATCGCTATGTATTATGACATGCTAAATCAAAATCCGGGGTCCGTTTTACTCGTACACCCCCAAATTTTTCGAGTAAATTAAAAAAACCGTTAAAAATCGCCAAAAAACGTGACAAATCGCAGTTATAGAAGTTGGTAAGTGTTGGAAAGTTTTCTTATTAGTGTTGTATACATGATTTTAGTTTACTATTATGCATAGAACCTGCACACGGTATTTGCTTTGCACGTAAGCCCCAAATTTGGAGTAAATTCAGAAAAACTGAAAAATCGGTAAAAACCGTGAAAAATTTGATCTGTTGACATTACCAGCTATTCGAAAGTTTTCTTATTCCTGTGTTTTACATTATTCAAGTGTACTTTTATGTAAAGTATCTGAATATAGTGTTTGCTTGGCACATAAACCCTTAAAACATTCAGAAAATGGCAAAAAATCGTGAAAAAGCGCTGAATATCGTGAAAAATCGCATTTGTTGACATTAGTAGTTGCTGCTCTTACGCTGTTCTTCTTCTTTTGTAAGGGACTAGTTTTTCTTCAAACGCTCTATGTAATAGATTTCTCTTACTCTTTTTGTTGTAAGTTTTTGTGTCTTTCTATATTTATATATATATCGTTCATCTATATATCGTTTCTCCATTTCACTTATGTCTTGATGGAATCGTTCACCTTGTACTTCATTATATATATAATCTCCTACATTTTGAAAAAAATAATCGAGATGTGAGTATTGGAAATGTAAATTCAGGTTCAGCAAACACCCAAGTTTTTGTAATTTTCTAATAACTCGTGAATTATATTTTCATAATCCTCACTTTTCTCGTTTCCTAAAAAGTTTTGATAAACATTTTTAAAACTTTGCCATGCTGATTTCTCAGTGTCGTTCATGCTTATGATAAAATTGTCATCTTCAAAAAGTTGACGAATTTGAGAACCATCAAAAATACCCTATTTTAACTTTTTTTCGGGTCCGCTGGGAGGCGGGGAGCCTCAGCCGGGTTGGAAAAAGGAAACGTTATACGAATTTGTAACGTGGAATTTACCGTCCGCACGGCAATCCCAGTTAGTGTACAAATAATTTATAAAAGACGGCTGACTTCTTCCCAGGCTCGTGAAAATCATGAAAAAGGTGGAAAGGCGGGAATGTGGTAGCAATCGGGTAACCAAAAATTAACACAAAATAATTACCATTAAACTATTCGAAAATATATTATAAAAACTCTCAGTACATTGAATTAAAACATTTAAAGTTCACTGAATTTAAATATGTTTCATAGGCCAACGACCATATTACTACCTCCAACGAACACCTGGCTCGTGCTAAGTGAAAGGGCCACGAACAAATCCTCTACGGTGAATTTAAAACTGGGAAACAACCAACACAAAGGGAATTCCGCCAATCTCCTGAAAACCGTGAAGAGACAACAATAGTTAAGATAAACTCTCACCAAAACGTTCCGCTATGACTTCCACTAAAAGAAACCTCCACAATCCTCTACAAAAAACTTCCAACGGACAGAAAATCTCCAAGAATATCTTCTTCGGCACTTTGAAAAAAAAACGCAATATGGCTGAGAAAACTACTAAACAGACTGTTGCTGCTAGAGCGACCGGGCACGAAATGGCCGAGACCGAGGCTTTGCTCGAGGAAGGATGCGGCGTTTTCCCACCCGGCCTCCTTCTTCACGGAAGCGTCATCCTAGCCGCCGAATGTCCCAATTGGTCCTTTCTCTGAAATAAATCCTCTATTGGTCTTTAATAGACCACCACTAATTTATTTCTCTATCCGTGATTTTCCTCAGCGCCTTTTTTTCCAAATCCTAATTTTTGCATTGGCTTAGAAATCAATCACTCTCCTCTATATCCTTGATGAGTTAATTGATGAGTTAATTTGCGGCCTCTCAATTAAAATCGATCACGCCAAATCAATGTCCATCCAGTGGCTCCACCTAAGGATAATCGATAAAGCGCGCGATATTCAAAATCCTCTATGTCAATGTTGGAACCATTACAGACGAACCCGAATATTAGCTAGTAATTTCTAGCCATCAACCGCCATGCCTCTATAGCTTTGAACTAAACCACTATATAGCACTATACAGTTCGACTGTACAGTACTATTCCACGCCATACTCTCTCTCTCTCTCTCTCTCTCTTTCTCGCACTCGTGCACTCAATCGAACGATCATTCTTTCCCTTTCTTATTCACTCTCTCGGACGAGCGATCGTTCCTACTCTCTCTCACATTCATGCGCTCGATCTATTTCGTACGCCGCTCGCCTCACCACTCCCCTCTCTCGCTCACTCATACTCTCTCTCGCTCCCTCTCCAACACGTGTCTCATGCATGTGACCGCGTGCGCGCGCTGTTATCTTGATTCCTGCCGCGCTCTCTCCCGAACGCCGGCAGGTAGCGCAGGTGTAACTTGATACCTCACGTCCTGCGCTCCGCACGCGGTCGGTCAGAGTCAACTCCTGCGAGCGCCACGGAGCGCTAGCTCCGCTCCAGGAGCTGTCATCTGGCTTCGAGCGAGTCAGTTGCCGTATAAAAACATTCACGACGCAGCAATAATTATTGCTACGTCGCAAACTTAGCATCACTTATTGCAGGAACATTTTTTGTAAGTACCGAAAACAGTCTTATTCTTTATTCCAAGCTTTAACATATTGTTTTATATTTCAGCAGATATTTCAAAGGTTCCATCAATGATGTGTGTAAAATATTCTTCGATCCTGGAATAAAGTTTGTTCTCTTTCCCCATTCTCTCTTATAGTAGTGATTTTCCTGTCTCTACTTTCCCACAAGCACAAAAAGCAAGGATTTTTGGTGAAACCAGATTGTTGGTCTCGGAGCAGAGTAGCAATTTTCAGATCGCCACAGACTTACCACTGAAGTTCTGAACAACTTATCTTATCGAAGACTATCTTGGAGTTTTCATAAGTCTGTTTTAGCTTTATTAAGTGACCTATTGGAATTGACTTCGATAGGGAGAAGGAGGATAGGAACAGGGAGTTTATGAAATTTTTCACAAACGATACAGAAAATCGACTGATGTTCATATGTTAAAGTATTGATAGATGAATTAAAACCAAATGCTTACAATGATGAGGAATGGAGACTCTTTATTGATTCATCAAAACGAAGTTTGAAAGCCATTCTTCTCCATAATAGTAATACATTTTTCTCAATTCCAATAGCTCACTTAATAAAGCTGAAATAGACTTATGAAAACTCCAAAATAGTCTTCGATAAGATAAATTGTTCAGAACTTCAGTGTTAAGTCTGTGGCGACCTGAAAATTACTACTCTGCTCCGAGGCCAACAATCTGGTTTTACCAAAAATCCTTGCTTTTTGTGCTTGAGGGATAGTAGAGACAGAACAAATCACCACTTTAAGAAAGAATGAGAAAAGAGAACAAACTTCATTGCAGGATCGAAGAATATTTTACACACACCATTGATGGAACCTTTAAAATATCTGCTACCACCACTCTATATTAAATTAGGTTATATGAAACAGTATGTTAAAGCTTTGAATAAAGAACAAGACTGTTTTCGGTATTTACGAAAAAAGTTCCTGCAATAAGTGATGCTAAGTTAAAAGAGGGTATTTTTGATGGTCTTCAAATTCGTCAACTTTTTGAAGATGACAATTTTATCATAACCATGAACGACACTGAGAAATCAGCCTGGTAAAGTTTTAAAAATGTTTGTCAAAACTTTTTAGGAAATGAGAAAAGTGAGGATTATGAAAATATATTTCACGAGTTACTAGAAAATTACAAAAACTTGGGTGTTTGCTGAACCTGAATTTACATTTCCAATACTCACACCTCGATTATTTTTTTCAAAATGTAGGAGATTATATATATAATGAAGTACAAGGTGAACGATTCCATCAAAACATAAGTGAAATGGAGAAACGATATCAAGGGAAATGGGATCATGGCGGATTTTGGCTGGATGTTAAAGAGAGACATAAAAACTTACAACAAAAAGAGTAAGAGAAATCTATTACATAGAGCGTTTGAAGAAAAACGAGTCCCTTACAAAAGAAGAAGAACAGCGTAAGAGCAACAACTACTAATGTCAATAAATGCAATTTTTCACGATATTCAGCGCTTTTTTTACGATTTTTTGCCATTTTCCGTAAGCTTTAAGGGTTTATGTGCCAAGCAAACACCATATTCAGATACTTTATATAAAAGTACAGTTGAATAATGTAAAACAACAATAAGAAAAAATGCATTAAGATGAGTGTATATACACTATCTAGTATGATTTTATCCCTCGGTAGTTAGTTAATTTTCTTTTGTTGGCTTTTATCTCACCGAGGCAGTGGTTCAGAAACGGTTTATTCGTTTAAGAAAAACAACATTACGACGATTCCAAAAATACACAGTAATATGTGCAATATTATTGTGAAAGGAAAGGATAAACAAGAAAAACACCTAGAGAAAAATGTTGTTTATAAACTTAGATGTAATGATTGCATGGCTACATATGTAGGCCAAATAAAAAGAAATATTAGAAAGTCTAAGGACAGTGTCATATCCGAGCATATTGAAAAATACAATCATAAATTTAATTTTCAAAAATTTAGCATAAAGGACAAAGAAAATAATTTAAATAAAAGATTAATCTCTGAAATGATGCACATACATTTGCAAGATAATGGTATCAATAAGAAAGAGGATACCCAGAAACTCCATAACGTATACACACATTTAATATACCAGCTTAAGAATTAAAATCGATTCTGTGTACATCGAAAAGATGAAGTGATGCGTGACGTCATAAGTAAATAAACCGCGCGAAAGACTTGTCGCACTATATAAGCGACGGCTGTCGACTACTTCCTCACTTCCGAGACAGTAGCTGACAAAGCCGCATAAATAATAGCTGTGTCACTCGGGATCTCTCTTTCCCCGCTGTTAACTAGCCGGGGGAAAGGATTATCGAGATGTACACAATTAATCATATTTGCTCCAATATGTAAGTTTCAAAAATATCGCTTTTGTATGTATTATTCTGTTCTTTTTAAGTTTGTATGTTTATTGTTTATCTAATAAAATTTTGACTGTTTCCTGATGAGGGCGACAATAATCGCCGAAACGTCGTTTTTTAAAAAGAAAGGGATTTTGATTTCTTAAACCCTTTCTGAACCACTGCCTCGGAGAGATCGATAAAAGCCAACAAAAGAATAATAGCAATAAGAAAACTTTCGAATAGCTGGTAACGTCTACAATTTTTCACGGTTTTCACCGATTTTTCACAGTTTTTCTAAATTTACTCCAAATTGATGGCTTATGTGCAAAAATAATACTATGTCCAAATTCTACGCATAATAATACACTGAAATCATATATAAAACACTAACAAGGAAACTTTCCAACACTTACCAAAGTCTGAATTTACTCGAAATTTTGGGGGTGTATAAGTAAAAAGGACCCTGGATTTTGATTCAGCGCGTCAAAATACATAAGGGTATATGGGTGTAGTCAAAAAGACTGAGCACTTTTTTTTTGTGTGCCGATGTAATTATTATTATTGTAATTGTAATTAAAGTATTGATGTTGAAAAGTAATATTTCCAAGTGTAAAAATTAATAAATTAGTATTTTATAATAAATCTAATGTAATTTTTCCTAAATAATGATTCTGATTATAGTAATGGTTGAGCTTAAATAATAGACTATTTGGACTGAAAAGTAGAAATTATTTTGTTAAGTCCTGACTACTCAATTTAATGCATATAGTCAGGAATATTTATAATTATGATGGGCTATCGGCTAGAAATACCCGCTTCTCACTAATTAAATTATAAAGCGATAAAATGACTAATCACTTACCTTATGTTGACAATAATTGACCTTGCAAGTTTAGTAATTAGGCTCAGCAGACTGCTAATAATTCAATAAGATGTAAATTCTTGAGGACTTCCAAAATAATTCCAAAACCAGAAGATTATTGCTGATTTTAGTATATTTATTTCACACTTATTTAAAGTACAAAAATAAAACAAAGTTACAATAATCAATATCACGTATCGCGATGTAGAAATCAAACTCTGCCAATTTTCGGACCGGCGTGTACGGAGTCGATACAAAATCTTAACTGCCTAATTGAGGGCATTGAGCCTCTTTTAAACACAAAACTTAGTTTATAAATTTACAACATTATTGAATATTAATTTTTAAATATCTTGTAATTTTACATACAATAACGCGATCTTCCAAAAGTATAACGCTTAGTCTGCGTTTCGCAAGCTCAGCGTCAGCTGAGCTCTTAATTTTGAAAGTGTGCCAATCATCGAACCTCATGCAAATGACATAATCGATGTTGTGATTTGAATTTTGAAATGTTAGCGTTTTGAAAATCATCGTGTGTTTTAATAGTTAAGATACTAAAAAGAGAATTAAAGAAATAACGTCATAGGACGTTACACCTCAGGGCCTAAAACATTGCAAAGAATTTGCAATGTAATCAATATTTCAAAATTCAAACGTTCCACTTATAAAGTAACGTATTGGCCTGGGTATGTACTACAACTATTGTATTGAAAACAACATGTACGGTATTCCCCAGAAGCGTCGCAGTGCAGTATGCGTAAGTATACATTTTAATCTTAAACTAACAATACAATATCAATAATAATAATTAACTTACAATTATCATTTTTTTTTAATTTATATTTTCAGCTCTGGCAATATGCCAGATATTGAAAGCTGGCTCGCCAGGAAGGCAGAGATCCCCCTCCTGAACCAGCCGTAGGCCATCGACGTTGGACCTTTGTATACGTAAGCTACTTTTGATTTTCTCCTTTTTTTTAAAATAAATACTTCCTAATAATAATTCTCTTTTTTCAGTTTGAAGATTGGACGAGCACTCGATCCTGGCGCCACTGCAACAGACTCCTTAACCAGCAAAAGTGCGAAGGCGCCTATGGACCGGCAGAGGATACCTGGGGCATCGCCAAACTCACCTATTACGAGCTTACAGTATATAACAACGAACAAAATAGAGTATATATAGAAGTATTTTATGATTCATACAATGTATATATCGGACCACGATTTGCGTCCCGATATAATTGTAATAATATATAATAAATATAATTAAATTTGTAAAAATATAAATCTATATTTTATTCTCCTTTCCCATTAACCAATCCTTGATCCTGTCTTATATTTCATAAATTCAATTCAAAAGTAAATTAGTACAATAATAAAGTTTGTCCTAATCTACTTAATCATTACAAATATTATAAGTTTTACAAAAATAGAAAAATATACATCTTTAAGAAAAAACATCATTACTGCATTTACTTTTTTTCCTTTATCATATCCTTTCCTACCTTTTCCTTAACAAAATAAATAAACGAAAATTATATCTTAGATGTAATTCCTTCAGCGCCTAAAATAATGCCTAACAACATTAAAATAATAAAAATATACATACACAGAATAAAAATAAACAAAACATTTAAGAAATACTAATCTAGACTTAAGGAAAATGCTACATTTCCTCTGTAAACCTAAATTTTTATCAGGCAAAAGTGCAGGTAAACGATTAGGAATAGGTGGAGGTTGTCTTTGAATAAACGATATATTTTCTATTGCATTTATAGTAGGCATAGACGTGTTTAAAATAGGCCTTGAAACTATTCGTGGACTATCAACCTTAATTTCCTCTAAAATAATACCATCATCATTATTGTTATTATACTCTTTTTTACACCTCTTAAAATTTCTTGCATCTGTTCTTTGTAATGACATAAACAGGTGCGTGATAGAACTAAATGCTGCTCCAAATAAATGTATAGACCATCCATTAATAGCGTGTAACGCATATCCTCTAATAATAGTATCCATAGTTACTTTTATTATATTTAAAATAATTAAAATCATAATTATTACCGATGATAACGATCCCCAAGTTGTCAATTTATCAATGATTTTTCTCCAAGTATTTTCAGCAATGTGAGTCAGTGCATTCTCCGAGAAGATGTTTTCTCCTGTAGATTGTCTAGATCTTCTTGTGCATAAACTCTATTTGTAGCTAAATTATCCACTGATTCAAATTGCAATCTTATTTCTGTATCTGGTTTCAGAGTATTCGGTGATCCGATTACTTCTGGTTTGGGTGTTAACTTAATCCAATTTTCTTCAATTTTATAAAATGTAGGAATAACAGAATTACAATCAACCTGCATACCCTTCTTAATTAAAATATGCGTCTTAGGTGTTAAAAACCACGTTTCATTTCCGACCAAAACTGGTAATTGATTATAACATTGTTTTAGATGTAACATCTTAACAGTTTTTGGTATACATTTAATTAAATGTACAGCCTCACCTGCCAATTTTGTAATATAACCAAGTTTTTTCATAATATTTTAAGCAAATTCATCTGGAGCAATGGAAGCAATGGATAAGGAATTTTGTATAACTTTTCTTTCAAGTTCACATTTTCCCCTAATTAAATTAATATATAAATCATTAATTTGATTTCTTAAATGTTTTTCAACATAAACAAATTTTGAATTTACATAAGTTAAAATATTTAAATCAAACTTATTAACATCCACATAAGTAGAATCTGCATCATAATAATAATAATTCATGTTAGTGTCTTTTTCCATAATAAATAATTTTGGATGTTCAGTACAAATAAGTACTCTGTCACAATGCATCTTAGTATTTTTTATCGATAGCGCAAAAGTAATTTCCTTATAATTAACCGCATAAACTATTTCTTTATTCTTGTCACTAAAATATTTAATAGCCATTCCTTTAAATAAAATATCAAACTTATTTTTAAAACATTGACCTTGTGGTAGAATATCCCAAAAAGTTAAACCACCTTGCATATCCATACAGTGTTTATCGGAAAATTTACAAACTACTCCTCAACTTAACATTAATTTGTCCGAATTTAAATTGATTTTCGCATTATTTTGCATTAACGTTATTTTAATTAAACCATGAACAAAAACTTTATTCCATGAGCCAAAGCTATCTGCATAGAAAGCACCCGAGCAAGATTTTCCTGCTGCACTTCGCGCAAAATCTATACCTTTTGATGTAGTTGCATTTATTTTTAAATCTGATATAATATGCGCTTCGTCATACTTAAAAATTCCTGTCTCATGAATAGATTTACATTGTTCATGACTTATTTCTTTTATATATTGTTGTTCCGAATTTTCCGTAGGTACTAGATGACCAAATATCCCGCATTCAAAAACTGTTCGATGAATTTCAATTTTACATTGAATAATTGAAACTAATCGAAAATCAGCTACTTATATTAATTCTATATCAACATTAGTAGAATTTACTTGCTCATCTTCAAAATTACAGTCTCCAGAATCCAGCAATGAATATGTTGTTATATTTGGTGAGGAGGAGCCACAATCATACCCTATGATTGCTTTATTTAATTTGAAACATAGTGTGAAAATAATAAAATACTTGAACATCATTTTCCTCCTAAAACAAACAAAAATATATCAATTTTTCTTTTTATATATTACTAATTTATTCGCATGAACTGTATTTGTTTTTCCATTTTTATTTATTACAATATTATTATTATACAACACCTCAATAATTTCAAAAGATCCAATATTTTGATTCTTTTCCAATTTTCCCGGTTTTGGTTCTTTTATAAGCCAAACTTGATCACCTTTTTCAAATTTTACTGGATTTACATATCTATCAAAATAGTTTTTTTATTTTTCTTTTGAAAATATCAAATTTTCCCTTGCCGTATTCGCAATATCCTTCATATTTATAATTAAATTTGATAAATAATCATGGAATACGTTCAGAAACCTTTAAAGGTTCACTTGAAGGTAAACGAGGTGGATAAGCAAATACTAGTTCATACGGTGTGAATTTATGCGAACTATGAACACTCGTATTTCAATAAATCATCCCACATAATTATTTTTGTCGAGAAATTCTTCAAATATTCACATAAAGGATGATGAGCCCTTTCCAATGAACCATTGGATTGAGGCGAAAATGCAGTTGTTTCAATTTTAGAAAATTTAAAACGCTTTGCAACTGCTTTCAAAAGTTTACTAGTAAAATTTGCACCCCTGTCGGTTAAAACTATTTTAGGAGAACTAAATATACAAATAAATCTTTTAATAAACGCATCTGCAACAGTTTCTGCAGTTTGATCCTGTAAAGGAACTACCACTAAATATTTAGAAAGTAAATCTTGGATAGTTAAAATATATTTATTACTATTTTTAGTTATATTTAGAGGCCCAACTATATCTATTGCTACCTTATCAAAAGTTTTACTTGGTGTATCTGTAATTACCATTGGTTGCCTAGTTTTTACTCTTTTCAACTTATTTCCTTGACAATCTTCACAATTTTTTATTCTATTTTAATTATCAGCTTTTAAATTTTCCCAATAAAATTTACTCCTTATCCTATTATATGTTCTATTAACACCTGAATGACCCCCCATAATACTAGATGATTTTCTTTAAATATTTTATCTCTATTATCCAAATCAACATATTCTATATAATTTAAACAAATAACTATCCTAATCATACCATCTTTAAAAACTTCAAATAAAATTTCTTCAATATCTGCTCAATTTAAATGAAATAATTGCAAATCTTTGGAAATACTGAAACTATATAGTTATAGTTATCTAACATAATTTGTTTTAATGAATTAAAAATTTCATAGATGTTGTTCTTAAGAGTTATTTAAGATTGAACCACATCTATACATAATACAAATATTTTATTTACATTTAAATCTATGACTTCAATTTCATTCAAAACTCCCTTAAAAGTAACATTAAATTTATTTCTTAATTTACTTGTATTTCTATCTAATGAATCGATCTTTGAATATTGTATTTCTATCCTTCTTTCGTTTGTTAAATTTCTTTGCTTTTTGTTTAATACGATCCTCATTTAATTTTTGAATTTTCATATCATTAGTCAAATTTTCTTTACTATTTAATTTTTCTAACTCTTTTGCTTTTCGAGCTCTTGTAATAACATTTATTTGACCATTTTCTATAGGATTTCTAGACAATGCATCCGCATTAGTATTGATTTTACCCGGTTTATAAATAATTTCATAATCATAATCTAATAACTTTAAACGCTACCTCTGAACTCGCGAATTTTTATCTGCAAATTTAAATGATAACAATGGTTTATGATCTGTAATTATATAAAATTTATTACCATAAATATAATTTCTAAATGTTTTTACTGCAAACATAATTGCTAAAGCTTCCCTTTCATAAGTATGATAATTTTTCTCTGCCGCTTTCAAAACTCTCGAAGCAAAAGCAATTGGCTTATCTTCCCCAATATTTCCCTGGGACAGAACACATCCTACCGCATAGCCGGATGCGTCAGCTGTAATAATAAAAGGTTTACCCAGGTATACCCATTTGACATCAATGATTTTTTTTTGTTTAATGGCTTATCTACTAATTTCCAAGTTTTATTTATCTTTAAACTTTCGATTTCTGAACTCATTGCAATTTTCCACTGTTTTGATTCGCTCGAATTTATCGCCTCCTCGAATTTATGAGGTACATTTGCATCAATGTTATTAATATAAATAAAATGCGCTATAGGATCACCGTATCTATTTACAGGACTTTTCTTTCTTTTTGACCTTCTCGGTTCTTTCAAATTAATTTCGTTTTCATTTTCACTATTTATATCATTTTTATTGATTTCTGTAATTAAATTATCTCTATTTTTCTCGAGAGAAGAAGTAGGGATAAATAAATTTTCGTTTGTGTTGCTGTCAACACTATCATATTCTTCTGAATCGCTTTCAGAATTTTCCGATTCACAACTTTCATGCTTTTCATTTGATTCGTTAAGACAAATTATTTTTGTGTCTTCTTCGACAACCTGTACATGTCTCGTGTTAATAACTTTGTTATTTACTAAAACTCTGTAACCGTTTTCTGTATAACCTACTAATATTCCTACTGTTGCCTTGTCATCCCATTTACTTTGTCTTTTGACCTCTGGGATTCGGACAAAAACTTTACTACCATAAATTTTCAAATGATTAACGTTTGGCTTTGTGCCAAAGAATATTTCGTAAGGAGTTTTATTTTCTACAGTATTTGCTATAGTGCGGTTTTTCAAGTAAGCTACCGTTTTAATAATTTCAGGCTAATATCGCCTATTTATATTTGCTTCTCTTTGTAAGCATCTGCCTATGTCCATTGCTGATCTATTGTATCTTTCCGCTACACCATTCAATTCATGCGTGTACGGTGGACATGGTAATAATTCTATTCCCTTATTGTACTTGTTGGCTTTATCGATCTCTCCGAGGCAATCATGTGGAAAAGGGTTAAAATAAAAAGGCCCTTTTCTTATATGATCAACGTTTCGGCGAACATTGTCGCCCTCATCAGGACACTGTCGAAAGTTTTTATTATAAATATAAATATAAAATTTACAGAATAATTTTTTAAAACAATATTCTTAGAGAACTTACATATCGGAGCTGTCGTGATTTTTGTGCATCTCAATGATGTTTTTCCCCCGGCTACTTAATAGCGGGAGACGACAGACGCCGAGCGACACAGTTATTGTTTATATTGCTCTGTCGGCTAATTTCTCAGAAGTGAGGAAGTAGCCAACAGCCGTCGCTTATATATAATGTGCACGACTCATGATCTTTAACGCGGTTTTGTTTACAAGTGACGTCACACATCACCTCATCTGTTCGATGTACATAAACAGAATACATGTATTCACATTTAACTTTTCAGCTGGTAAATCAAATGTGTGTACACATTATTGAGTTTCTGGGTATCCTCCTTTTTATTTATACCGTTTTTCTGTAAATGTATGTACATCATCTCCGAGATCAGTCTTTTATTTAGATTACTCTCCCTGTTTTTAATACGGTAATCTTTGAAATTGAAAACATGGTTGTACTTTTCTTTATGCTCGGAAATGATATTTTCTTTGGATTTTCTATGCTCCTCAACACGTGTACACACATTTCTTTTTGTTTGGCCGACGTATGTGGCAGTGCAGTTTTTACATTTAAGTTCGTAAACAACATTATTTTCCAAGTGCTTTTCTTTTTTATCTTTACCCTTTACAATAATATTGCACATCTAACTATGTATCTTTGGAATAGTCGTTATGTTGTTACGCCTCAAAGAATGCTGCACACGCTCATAGAAACCGCTGATGTATGGTACGCCAACGCAATTACGATATGTATTGTCTCTTGACCGTTGTTCTGGTTGTCTCGTTGTTTTGACTTGCGACAGTCGTTTCTTGACATATTTATTAATGAACTCAACAGGGTAATCATTTTCGAGCAGCAAATTCTTAACAATATTAATGTTTTTCTGATGAAAACATCTACTTGATAACTTTACTGCTCGGTCAACTAAATTGTACACCATGGGACCGTGCTGCTCGAAAATGATTACCGATAATAGATAAAACTCGATAATAGATAAAAAAGAATAGATCGATAATTGATAGAATCGATAATAGATAGAAATACTCGATAATAGATAAAAAAGAAAAGCACTTGGAAAATAATGTTGTTTACGAACTTAAATGTAAAAACTGCACTGCCACATACGTCGGCCAAACAAAAAGAAATGTGTGTACACGTGTTGAGGAGCATAGAAAATCCAAAGAAAATGTCATTTCCGAGCATAAAGAAAAGTACAACCATGTTTTCAATTTCAAAGATTACCGTATTAAAGACAGGGAGAGTAATCTAAATAAAAGACTGATCTCGGAGATGATGTACATACATTTACAGAAAAACGGTATAAATAAAAAGGAGGATACCCAGAAACTCAATAATGTGTACACACATTTGATTTACCAGCTGAAAAGTTAAATGTGAATACATGTATTCTGTTTATGTACATCGAACAGATGAGGTGATGTGTGACGTCACTTGTAAACAAAACCGTGTTAAAGCTCATGAGTCGTGCACATTATATATAAGCGACGGCTGTTGGCTACTTCCTCACTTCTGAGAAATTAGCCGACAGAGCAATATAAACAATAACTGTGTCGCTCGGCGTCTCTCATCTCCCGCTATTAAATAGCCGGGGGAAAAACATCATTGAGATGCACAAAAATCACGACAGCTCCGATATGTAAGTTCTCTAAGAATATTGTTTTAAAAAATTATTCTGTAAATTTTATATTTATATTTATAATAAAAACTTTCGACAGTGTCCTGATGAGGGCGACAATGTTCGCCGAAACGTTGATCATATAAGAAAAGGGCCTTTTTATTTTAACCCTTTTCCACATGATTGCCTCGGAGAGATCGATAAAGCCAACAAGCACATTAAACAACTACCGAGGGATAAAGCCATATTTAGATTGTGTGGCATACACATCTAAAATACATTATCTATTCCCTTATACTTAATAAAATTGTAAATCTCCTTATTCAAATATTCTTTTCCATTATCGCACTGTATTTTCTTAACCCTTTTGTTAAACTTATTTTCAACTAAATTTACAAATTCTATAAAACAACTTGCAGTTTCAGACTTATGTTTAATACAAAATATTCGCGTGCTTTTACTGTAATCATCGACAAAAGTTAAGAAATATTTTTCTCCGCCATAACCAGTCGTTTGATGCGTTCCATCTAAATCAGTATGAATTAATTCTAAAATTTCAGAAGTTTTTGTTCGAATATTTTGAAATGGTACACTTGCCATTTTACTTTGAATGCAATTTGCACATTTCATATCAGTGTTTTCAATTTTATCTGGCAATCCCTCAACTAATTTTTCTTTAACTAATTTATTTAAGTATTGAAAATTAACATGACCTAATGCTCTGTGCCGTTTTTCTTTCGCGGTTATTTTTACTGCTTTTATACATTTTTCTTTATGTTCATTCCACTAGAAAACCTTTTATATAATATAAATTATTTACTTTATTTGCAACTACAATTAATTCTCTATTATTGTTATAAATTTTCGCGCTATCATTTCTAGCTACTATCGTATTACTTGCAGTTATTTTTGAAAAACTTAATATGTTCTGCTTTATGTCTTTTGCAAAATAAACATTTTTTAGATTTACATATTTTTTACTATAATAATTTTCAAAATAAATTTGTATATTTCCTACTTTTGTAGCTTTGAGCGTTTTACCGTTAGGTAATTTGACATCTATCGGTTTTTTCAAAATAACAGAATTTTCAAAATAATTATCATCGCGTACAATGTGATCGGTACAACCGCTGACTAATAACCAAAAGATTTTCTTTCGATTTTCGCTACCGTTACAATCACTTTCTAAATTTGCCTTATTTGTCTCTGGTGTACATACTTGCGTTGACCATGACTGGCTCGCGTAATCTTCGTGTCGTTCTTTCGTGCTGTGCGATGAATGTTGTCCTCTGCCTCGATCTCTACCTCTGAAGCCTCTGTTGCTGCCTCTGTGACTACCTCTTCCTCGCTGATTTCGCCTTGGTTGAGTGCTGCTGCTTTGACCTTGCTGTTGTCCTGTCCAACAGTCTTTTTGCGCGTGGCCATATTTTCCGCAATTATAGTCATTTCCCTTTATTTTCGTGTTGAAAGTGCTTACATTGCTTTTGCTATCACTTTTGTTATTGTCTATGTTATGCAAATTTTTTTCTTTTATTTTCGATTTAACATAATCGACCGTATGTTGTTCTTTGGGTATCACATCAAAAAAATCACCAATATAACTGTAGGTTGATGGTAGTGCTCGAAGTAAATAGTTTATCTTTTCTGCTTCTGTTATCTTGCCGCCAGCACTTTTAAAATCATTTACGACTTTTTCGAAGTCTACGAAAAATTCTTCGATTTCACTATAACTTTTAAGTTTGATTTCTTCTATTTTATTTCTTCGCAACATTTGTAAGACTGTTGACTGTGTTATATACATTTTGTCAAACCATTTTATCATCTCACACGCTGTTATGCATTCACTTACATATTCAAGCTGCTTATCTAAGATAGCACTTGTTATAATTGCACGTGCTTTGAGATCTTTTTTCTTCCAATCAGCTTCTGTGTCTGAAGCAATTCTTTCTCTTTTTATTTGCTTTTGACATTCTTTATATTCAAGCAAGATCATTAATCTTGTTTTCCAACTGGTATAATTTATACCATCAAAAATTGGTATAATTATGTCTTCAACTTTTGCTTGAGCCATTTCGTATTCACTTATTTTTGTGTAAATTTCGTTTCTCAAAACACAAACTTCTTTGGTTATTTTTATAACTTTTTTCAAAATTGTCTTTCTAATTTTTTCACTTAGTGTTTTCTTATTTTCTTCGATCATTAATTATTTGTGCAAATTCATAAAATTTTCCATGTGCTCTATCACATCACTTAAACACGTTTTATGTGTACCGACCGTAATCTCTTCGCATCACACTTTTTTCTTCAATTTTTCACAAAAATGTTTTTATCAGTCTCTTCTAGACTACTTTTATTTGTTGTTTTCACTTATATTTCTTTTTGAAATCTTCTCAATTCAATTATTTTTCACTGGAACACTTTTGTATTTTCCACGTGGCTCTCAGACCTCACTAGCACATTTTAATATGTCTTACTGCACTTTTTTAAAAAAGTCACAATAAGGCATCAAAATTTTCCAACCACGCTCTGCTACCATGTTGGAGTGGTGGAAAATTAGTGAGGTTATTTAGTAATAATAAGTAACTTTATTATAATGTGTGATGTATCGTCGGACACGACTATCTCCTTCCGAGACTTACAAGGGAGAGAGAGAATGAGCGCGAGTACAGTATATGCGAGCGCTCTTCTCTATAGTGTATATCTATATATGTGTGTTTACATACTCGCGTATTCGCGTTTTCGGAGTCGCGCTTGTCTCGATGTACAAAATTTTACTTCCTGTTTAGGAATTATATGTGTATTTATATAATATTTATTAATAATTGATTTTAGTTGAAATTTTTACCCGTTAATATCCAAATAACCCTTATCTAATCTTAATTTTTGTTGTAATAAAGCTTTAATTCCTAAAATTCTATCAAATGGAATAGAGAACTCATCTGGTGCAACATGAAAATCAAAATATATTTTATTAATTGGAAATTTAATCAAACCTAAAGTTCTCAAAGCATTATCAGTAATTCCTGATATTAGGATTTTATTATCAGTATCTATTTCCCTAGATAATAATGTGTTATTCTTAATAATGTTTAATTGAGCACCACTATCTATTAATAACTTAAAAATAGCCTTAGAATTCAAATCCTGTACCTCAATATATTGTAATAAATTTTCTAATTTTAAAACATAACTATTAGCTATAACATCAACATTACTTAAATTACCATTTTCATTCGACTCTAACAATTTATTTATTTCAAAAATTTTCTCTCTATTTACCTCAATTTGGAACGACTTATTTTCTAAATCTCTTCTTACGCGTTGCTTCCCGAAAGAGATTTGAAGTTTCCCTGTTTTCTAAAACAATTTTCAATAGTATGACCCACACCTTTACATTCTGCACATACGATTCCCTTTTTCTGTTCGAAAATTTTAATTTTATCACACTAATGCTATGCCCTTTTTGTGAATAAAACGCACAGTTTTCTTCTACATCTGATGTCAAAGCCTCCAATTTTCTACAATTTTTTACTTCACGATTAGAATCATTACAATATTCACAAACTTTTTTATTAGCTTTATTAGTAAAATTGTTTCTGTTTTGTGGTTGAAAATTTTGTTGATAATTATTTTTTTTAGAATCGTAATTATTATTTCGTAATAATCTTTTTAATTTCCAATAAAATTTAACAGTATTTCCAGATCCATCACACCATTGACATTTATATTGTTGCTTAGCTTTACTTTCTGTAACTAATATTTTAGCTACATCACAATCAGGAGCCTCATGATCCGCAGCTTCACAAACAGTACAAAATCTAAATCTATTTTCTCCTAATTTACAAAACTTTGTAGGATGCCCCCTTTTTTGACACCTAGAACAAAATTGTTCCGGAAAATTCTGTGGAGAATGTCCAACATTATTACAAATTGTACAATTACAATTCTCGAATAAATTAACACATTTAATTGGATCATGACCTGGTTTTTTACATTTGTGACAAATTTCAAAATTACGAACTACTGAACATTGAGGTGATTTATGCCCCATTTCTTGGCAAAATTGACAGTGAATATTTTGCATTTTATTTAGTCTACATGTACTAATAGAATGTCCTGTATGACTACAAAATTTACAAATTAATCTAATTTTATCTTTAGCAAATCGACAATTATCCGAAAAGTGATCATTTTCTTTACAATAAATACAAGCTGTTAACCGACAAAATAATGCTTCATGATCTCGAGCTTCACAGAATTGACAAGTCATTATTTTTGGAATATTTTTCCCTTCAACCATATCATTCCCATACATATTATTTATACTTCTGAAATCTGAATGTTTGCGTTGATTAATTTCAGTTTCTATAGCAATAGCTCTTACTGCTAAATCATCAATCGTAATTTCATTCCCCAACTCATATCTAATTTCAGACTTTAAACCTTTCCTACAACTAATTGCCGCATCATTATTTAATTGAAGCATAAAACGTTGTTTTCCTTCAATAGTAAGTTCTTCTAATTCTTTTATTTCATTTATTTTATACAATAATTCCCTTATACGATTTACATAAGATAAAACACCGTCTCCATCTGTCTGCATGATTTTACATAATTTTGCATATAACTCATGAATATCATTTTGTATTGGATATAAAATTCTTACAGATTTTAATAATTCATCAATAGATTTAATATTATTATGGTTCAAGGCTTGGCCTACTTCACCACTCAATCTCATTTTAACTATATTCGTGATACATTCATCATTAACATTAGACACAAGATTTTTCAAACATTTTTATTTTTCTAATAAACTCAGCTGGTGTCATATTTTTACCATTGTTTACGGTATCAAAGAAATTATTTCATTCAAACTGCAATTTATGGATCTTCCCGCCGTTTGTTGATCATTCCTATTTCTCGGCATGTTTAAATTAAATGACTTTATACTAGAATTATCACTAATAATTGTATTTGATTCTAACAAACGATTAGAATCCGAATTTTCCAATTTACTCAAAGCAAAATTTGATAAACTCGTGTCTGCTTTATGAACGAATTCTACTTCTTTTTGCAAACTTAACTTTTCTTTTTCTAAAGATTTTTGCTTATTTTCAATGTTATCAGTGAATTTATCAATATTAAAATTTTCCCATTGATCTATCAGCGAACTTTGATTAATTACAGTATGATCAATATTGTCTTTACCACTACTATTAGCAACAGAGAAATTTGAATTTGTTGATTTATAGCCTTCATCCAATGTATATTGCAAATCTTTAGATGTACCAGTAATTAAACTTTATTCTGCTTCAAAACCCCCAATATCAGAATAATGACTCTCTTCAATTGAAAAATCTATTAATTCATTATTTAGCAAAGTGCGATTCTGTGTTGAATTTAAAATTTGACTCTGTTGATTTGTTTTATCATTAATGACACCTGTATCCTGCTGTATAGATACTTTTAAATTTGCTGAATCGGTTGATTTTAATGTTGTATTTGGAGGAGATCTCACAGTCTTTTGACTTCTCTTAAAAATGCTATCTAATAACGGACCACTTAAAGAAGTCTTTAATTCAGGATTTGGTTTTAAACGATTCCTAGTAATTATTGTTCTCTCTGGATTTTTTTAAAATTCATTATTTTCACCACTCATTTGAATAAATTGGCATAATTAATATTTAAATTAATGTACTGTACAAAAGAAATAAATGCTTCAAACATTCTCAAAATTTTCAACATATAATTTCCTAAAATTATATCTGAGTTAAAGAAGAGAAAAACAAAAACAATTTTACTCTTTTAAAAGACCCAGTTATACACTGACCTATATATCTAATTACTGTTCGCGACAGACTTTGTATTTTGCCAATGCAGCATTCCCGCGCGGTCAGTCGCCGTTGTTCTGGAATGTAATCCTATCTACTCATATACTTATCAAATATGTTTTACACCTTGTTACATATGTATTATTATCAAGAACACTTGTAGCTAATCTAATCAGCCCTACTCAGTACCTTTTGATAACACTAAAAACAAAACTTAATACTTCGAAACTCTCCAAATTCAATTAAACTTCAGATATTTCTAAATCAATAATTATTCTACTATATATGTAGTTAAATTTTCCCACTGTATACTAAAAATACAATTAAAAAGAACAACAAATAAAATAAAAAAACTTCAATAAAGGCCACTCACGCACGACATTTGTATCGGAACCAAATTGTTAAGTCCTGACTACTCAATTTAATGCATATAGTCAGGAATATTTATAATTATGATGGGCTATCGGCTAGAAATACCCGCTTCTCACTAATTAAACTATAAAGCGATAAAATGACTAATCACTTACCTTATGTTGACAATAATTGACCTTGCAAGTTTAGTAATTAGGCTCAGCAGACTGCTAATAATTTAATAAGATGTAAATTCTTGAGGACTTCCAAAATAATTCCAAAACCAGAAGATTATTGCTGATTTTAGTATATTTATTTCACACTTATTTAAAGTACAAAAATAAAACAAAGTTACAATAATCAATATCACGTATAGCGATATAGAAATCAAACTCCGCAAATTTTCGGACCGGCGTGTACGGAGTCGATACAAAATCTTAACTGCCTAATTGAGGGCATTGAGCCTCTTTTAAACACAAAACTTAGTTTATAAATTTACAACATTATTGAATATTAATTTTTAAACATCTTGTAATTTTACATACAGTAACGCGATCTTCCAAAAGTATAACGCTTAGTCTGCTTTCGCAAGCTATGACATAATCGATGTTGTGATTTGAATTTTGAAATGTTAGCGTTTTGAAAATCATCATGTGTTTTAATAGTTAAGATAGTAAAAAGAGAATTAAAGAAATAACGTCATAGGACGTTACAATTTTGCTGAAAAATTTTAATAGTTGCGTATTTCATAATAACCCTAAATATTGTTATGCTTGATTTATTTTTTAATTTATTTCTAATAAATACAATCATTTAGGTTATATTTATCGCTCTTGATTTTTCAGCATCTACTAACCAACAACAAAAATCCTTCGCTTTTTTGCATGTCGCGCGTTCAACAGCGCCGTCACATTTTACATTGCTGCAATATACATATGTAGAGAGCCAGGGCCAGGGAAGGAAGTGAAAACATGGCGGCGGCTACGGAGCAGACAGATCGTATACGATTCGCATATTTCTGTTTATTTATTGCGAATTTTCGACCAAATAGAATAAAAATAGTATACTTTATATGGGATGAAGGGGATAATCCTTCCCGGTGGTATGTTCCCCTCAGCTTCGCCTCGGGAGCAATTACACCACCGAGTTGAATCATCAACCTTCATCCCTTGTGATGTAATGTAGTATAAACTAGGCCCACTTTTAAAAAAACGCTTTTACAATTTATCATCAAATTTTTCTTATCTTGGAGTTAACACTGCTTTCTACATTTTTTTTTTGCAGTTCCAATCAATAGCTCCGGATCAAAAAAACCTTTTTTGTCTAAAATATAGGGTTTTTTTACAACCATTAATTTATTTTCTATAGCGAACCTCCATGTGCTTTAGTTAGAGACAAACGATCATTCATAGGTGGAAAGAAAATCAAAGAATGAAATATGTGAATTTCTTTTAAGACTTATTAAGTATATTTTATGTGCCTAATTTTGCTTTTAAAACTTTGCAAACGCGTTTTAACACTACATATGTACTCAAAATAGAATATTACAAAGTAACAATTGATTTTGAGTAGATCTGAACAATTTTTCTAATATCCGCGGTCTTTAGGTCAAAATATTAAGTTTCTTATTAATAGGATTAGCTAAAAATAAAAAATACTGGTTGGTTTTGCTTGATAAGAAGATAAAAAAGGTATCTATAAAATGTTCTGTAATCGTAACAGTTTTTGAATGAAAATTATAAATTATTTTTTCTACAACTTTGACTGTTGAATTATAAAAAACCCTTTATGATTAATTAAAAAGTGTTAGGCTTACAGAAAGTTTACTGAAGTCTTGAACTTCACGAAAATATCCGTGCTTTTCCGGCGCTCGCGTTATTCTTGCGGAGTCGTACGAGATTCTCGCGCTTGTTTGCCTGCTTTACCTGACGAAAAATTTCCTTGTTCGTGTGTACGCGTGCGGCTTCGAATTTATTTACGCTTGTTGGTTCTCCGGGAAATTCCACGCTCGTGCGCACGTCCACGTTCTCGACGATTTTTCACGCTTCGGTTTTATGCGTTATATTCATTGTTTTCGCGCGTGTATGCATTTTCCGGGTGACTTTTCCGCGTTTAAGCAATTTTCGCGGGAAATCTTGTATGAAAAATCCACTTTTGCGCCCGTTTCCGCGTAAACCAAAAACGTATTTCGTGATTATAGTATCTGCGCATTAACGCGAAAACAAATTTTGCAGCGTTTATATGTTCATTTCCGGAAAAAAATTCGAAAAAATATTTTCGTTCGTGCATATACAGTCAGTTCTGAAAAACAATTTTTGCATTCGTCTATAGGCGGAATTCCAGAACAAAATTTCGAAAAATATTTTTGTGTACACATATCGACGGCTGAGATTAAAAGGCTGCTTATTCAGAGTCCGGTTGAAGCAGCTGCTTATTCAGAGTCCGGTTGAAGAAGCTGCTTATTCAGTGTCCGGTTGAAGAAGCTGCTTATTCAGTGTCCGGTTGAAGAAGCTGCTTATTCAGAGTCCGCTTGAAGAAGCTGCTTATTCAGAGTCCGCTTGAAGAAGCTGCTTATTCAGAGTCCGGTTGAAGAAGCTGCTTATTCAGAGTCCGGTTGAAGAAGCTGCTTATTCTAAATGACATTTTTTTTTAATTTTGTAGTGGCAACCCTGCGAGAATTTAAAATCTGCTTTACGGGGGAAATGAGCAGTGAAAAAAATCGGAAAATTCGGAGAAATTCGGGAAAAATTCATAAAAATCGAAAAAAATTAGAAAATCGTAAATATACGTAAAAATCGGAGAAAATTCGTAAAAATCGTAAACAATTTGTAAAAATCGGAGAAAATTCTGAAAAATCGTAAAAAATTAGAAAATCGTAAAAATGCGTAAAAATCGGAGAAAATTCGTAAAAATCGTAAACAATTCCTAAAAGTCGGAGAAAATTCTAAAAAATCGTAAAAAATTCGGAAATCGTAAAAAACCGTAAAATTATTTTTTTCAATTGTTTCCGAACTGTATCGATTTTTTTTCATTTTTTTCTCAAATTTCCGCCCTCTCCTATTATTTCTAATTTTTTCCAAAATTTTCCTGACTTTCCCAAATTTTTCGATTTTTTTACGATTTTTCCGAATTTTATCCGATTGCCTGGTAGAAATTCAAATATCTAAAATGGCCTATAAACTAGAAAATGGCTATGAGAAATACTTACGATGAAACGCTTTTTCTCCCATTATTTGAGCATTTCATGGAATACTCATAATCTTCAAATCATTACACTAATTTTGCTGCATATATTGTACGCTAAATACAGGGAGGTGTTCGTATTTCAGTCAGTTTCGATACAATGTATGGAATAAACAAGCGTTTGAAGCTGTAAATACGTGGATTACTAAGATATTTATAATTTACTTAAATTAACAATTTTTCGAGCGGTTACATTAGGCCAATCAAATTAACATTTTCCGCGCAAAAATTCTAAACAGCAATATTATTTGCTTAAACCATTCGGAAGAGTATGTACATTATTAATCCGAGTACGCAAATAGCTGAATTTGTACAGCAAATAATTAAAGTCGGAATTTCGCATTTTTTTTTTGGTTTTTCCTCTGCGTATTGAAAAGTATTATTCTCAGAGAAAAAAATTTCAAATAAAAGTTGTTTCTTATGAAATTTTGCACAAAAATGTCAGCGGTGGCATATGTCTATCTCTAATAGTTAAGTTGTAAATTGGCAATAAACGCAAATTCTGCCAAAATCGAAAATTGTTTATAACTATTGAAAAATTTATGATACGTTTCTTTTATTCTACGAAAAGGTAGTACTCAATAATTACCATAAGCGTGCAAAATGCTAATTCTCTATCTACTATAGTTTTTGTGCAATAAGGACCGAAAGTTGAAAAAGTTGTTATTTTCAAAGTGTTGGCAAAACGTGAAAAATTATCTCAAATAGTTCAACTTGTACGTTCTCTAGAAGAGTTATTATAGAGAGGAGTTATTATTATAAAGAGTTATAAGAGACTTTCAAGTTTGTACGTCCTCTAGAAGAGTTATATTTCAATATACTACTTTGCAACAATTTTTTGAAAAAAGGCCTGTTTTAACCCTTTCTCTCTAATTATCTAAGCTTCTATTAACCGTACGGAGCTTCTGAATGGCGCATTTGCTTTGTAATTTTATACTGCACAATTTTTCTCTCTTGTTGTTTTATCCCTACGTATTTTTCGATTTCTAAGCGAAAAATAAAAAAAAATGACTCTTTAGCGCCATTTTTGTTTATAACAAATGCACAGTGTAAAATTAATTTTAGCATGATACGACTATTTAAAGTATGCATCATTTATAACCGAACGACATAGGTCCCTACATATATTTTTGACCTTGAAGGAAGAAATCTCTATTAAATTCTAAATCTCTTCCGGATTTTGAACGGCGAGCTCGGCGCCGACGGCTGAAATCTAAGAAACACTTTATTGCAGCTGCTTATTGCTTATCAAAAAGCTTGCTTAAGAGTAAGGTCAATAGCTCTTCTAGAGGACGTACAAACTTGAAAGTCTCTTATAACTCTTTATAATAATAACTCCTCTCTATAATAACTCTTCTAGAGAACGTACAAGTTGAACTATTTGAGATAATTTTTCACGTTTTACCAGCACTTTGAAAATAACAACTTTTTCAACTTTCGGTCCTTATTGCACAAAAACTATAGTAGATAGAGAATTAGCATTTTGCACGCTTATGGTAATTATTGAGTACTACCTTTTCGTAGAATAAAAGAAACGTATCATAAATTTTTCAATAGTTATAAACAATTTTCGATTTTGGCAGAATTCGCGTTTATTGCCAATTTACAACTTAACTATTAGAGATAGACATATGCCACCGCTGACATTTTTGTGCAAAATTTCATAAGAAACAACTTTTATTTGAAATTTTTTTCTCTGAGAATAATACTTTTCAATACGAGAGGAAAAACCAAAAAAAAATGCGAAATTCCGACGTTAATTATTTGCTGTACAAATTCAGCTATTTGCGTACTCGGATTAATAATGTACATACTCTTCCGAATGGTTTAAGCAAATAATATTGCTGTTTAGAATTTTTGCGCGGAAAATGTTAATTTGATTGGCCTAATGTAACCGATCGAAAAATTGTAAAATTCAGTAAATTATAAATATCTTAGTAATCCACGTATTTACAGCTTCAAACACTTGTTTATTCCATACATTGAATCGAAACTGACTGAAATACGAACACCTCCCTGTATTTAGCGTACAATATATGCAGCAAAATTAGTGTAATGATTTGAAGGTTATGAGTATTCCATGAAATGCTCAAATAATGGGAGAAAAAGCGTTTCATCGTAAGTATTTCTCATAGCCATTTTCTAGTTTATAGGCCATTTTAGATATTTGAATTTCTACCAGGCAATCGGATAAAATTCGGAAAAATCGTAAAAAAATCGAAAAATTTGGGAAAGTCAGGAAAATTTTGGAAAAAATTAGAAATAATAGGAGAGGGCGGAAATTTGAGAAAAAAATGAAAAAAAATCGATGCAGTTCGGAAACAATTGAAAAAAATAATTATAATAAAAATTGTATATTGGGTATAATAATAATTATGTGTAATATTTTTACCATAACAATTTTGTGTGTGTGCGTGTAACACACAAAATTATTATCATTAAAATATTACATATAATTATTAGTATACCCGATACACAATTTTTATAATAATTATTATAAAAATTTTATCGATTTTTCAAATGTTGCCGAACCGTATCGATTTTTTTGAAATTTATTTTCAACTTTCCCCCCTCTCCTATTATTTTTGATTTTTTCCAAATTTTTCCTGACTTTTTCAAATTTTTCTATTTTTTACAATTTTTCCGAATTTTTTCCGAATTTTACGGTTTTTTACGGTTCCCGAATTTTTTACGATTTTTTAGAATTTTCTCCGACTTTTAGGAATTGTTTACGATTTTTACGAATTTTCTCCGATTTTTACGCATTTTTACGATTTTCTAATTTTTTACGATTTTTCAGAATTTTCTCCGATTTTTACAAATTGTTTACGATTTTTACGAATTTTCTCCGATTTTTATACATATTTACAATATTCTAATTTTTTTTTCAATTTTTACAAAATTAAAAAGAAATGTCATTTTGAATAAGCAGCTTCTTCAATCGGACTCTGAATAATCAGCCTTTTAATCTCAGCCGTCGATATGCGCTTCTCTGGTGAAAAATTTTCACGCTAATTCTAGGCGCATTTCCTGGAAAAAAAATTCGAAAAATATATTTGTGTACACACTTATATGAGGACTTCCGGAAAAAATTTTTGAGTTCGTCCATAGGTGAAATTCCGGAAAAAAAATTCGAAAAATATATTTGTTCGTGCATGTACGCACATTTCTGAGAAAGAGGAAAAAAATCTTCGTGCACATACATATGCACAATTCTGGTAAAATAATTTTGAAAAACATTCTTGTGTGTGCGTGTATGCACATTTCCGAAAAAAAAATTCTTCGCGCATATGTATCTGCGCAATTTCGGTAAAAATAATTTTGAAAAAAATACTTTTGTGTGTATATGGCGATTTCTCTTTTTTTGACTGAGTAGTTTCCTTAAGCCCAAATTTAATTCCCCTTTTAGACTATCCAAATGGTATATTATACTACCATCTCCGGCAAGCAGCTACAGTGGGGGCAGAACTGTGGGGCACATTGCCTTCTTACGTGCCCTCTGGACATGTTGCTCAAGGTATTGACGATTCGCGCTGCGTTGACTTTGACCGTCTCGATTTGCAACTCGTTCAGCGCAGTCGAGATTGTTCGCGAGACTAACAAGCGTGCGTTAGTTGTGTGTGCAGAGCAGTCCAGTCGGAGCCCCGGAGATTCCGGAGATAGCGTTCGTGAGTTGCTCCGCTCTGACACACTGATCCTTTTCCCCGCAGTTATGCTTACCTCACACGGCGTGCTCTTTTTTATATCGCGCACAGGCTCTAGATTAACGGCTATTCGCAGCTCATCTAGCTCGCGCAATTTTGCCACGTTTTCTGACGTCAGCGGCAGGTATGTTCGATTAGATATGTTTACGATTATGGCCAGATGTATGCGGCGATTGTGGCCAGATGTATGGGGCGACGTTTCGCATCTGCAGCGAGTGTTACATCGCTGGCACCGGCGACGCCCTAAGAAGAAAAAAGTCCTGTAAGTCGAGCAGAGGAATGACTACCCGGTATATCAAGTAGCCTTCCGTGAAGAGGATTGTAATTTTTGACACCTGCATGACTGCTAGGGCCGAAAATTTTTCTTCTGCGAGAGGGAATTCGGCATTTGTAATTGTGCTCTGAATCGATTTCATGACGTCGCGCAGGGTCTCGGGTAGCATCATGTGCGGTTGTATTACAACCTTCACCGCAAAGAGTGCCGCGACGGTGATGATTTCGGTGTCAGTCCGAAAATGCTCGACGCTGATTCTCGCGCTGACAAGAGCGTTCATGATTGCAATTTCTTTACTGTTCTACGCCGATCTGTTCTCAAGGACCGACGTTGCGGCTTCGAGCCTCATTACCCTTGCGTCAAGTGGCGATAGTTCGCGCTCTACTATCTGCGTTTGGTTTGCTAGTAGTGTGGCAGTTTCGCGCGTATTATTTGCGACTGATTTTATCGCAGCTTGTATATAATCGCGTTGTCTTCGCATTTCGAGCCACATGCACCTTTGAATTATTTTCCACTCCGAGCTGGAAGTGGCCAGGGGCGTAATTCGCTCTTTTATTAGACCTAGGCTCCCGTCGAGCCTGTATTTGGTGCGAGGGTCCTCCGGGCGGATGTTCCTCCTCGGCGCGTCCGCTCGTGGTGTCGGCTCCGCCGCCCCAAGAATAGGCTCTCCCCCAGCCAGCCATGGCCGGATCGGGTGGGAGTCGCTCAGTCGCCTTGTCTGGATGGCTGTCGAGCTCGGAAGAATGACGAGCGACTCCGGGGTCGGCCTTCTCAGTTGGAAAGATCGCGGGCGTTGGATGGCCCCCGTAGCCGGCGTTAGGATCATTGATCCTGCGCTGGTCCACAAGAGGGACTGCCTCGGCGGGGATCCTGAGATAGGCCGGTTTTCCCGAAGGAGCTCAACCTCCTCGGCGGAGGGAACACTGGCATTGTTGGGAGATGGGGGCCTGATGGTCTTCTGGAGCAGCTCCTTTTCCTCGGCCGTGATACAGCAGTCCATCGTACTCTCTGGCGCCTGGGGTCGGAGAATTACCTCCTACTGGAGGTTGGCGGCCTCTGGTTCCATCGCCCCGCTGCTGTCGGTCTCCTCCATCGGTTGGGCTTTCTCCAGGCGGCGCCTCATCTCTATCTTGAAATGCGATGGCGGGATGAAGTCCAAGATATTCGTCGTCTCCCCAGCTCTTTCTGTCCGGCTGTTGGTTGTTCATGTCTGAAATCAGTATGCTATTTATATCTTTCTTTGATTTGTGACGGGATGGGTTCCGCATCACCATGGTACTTACGCAGGTTGCGGAAAGTTCCATATATCCAACCCATGAACTTAATTGGGATACTACTTCAAGTGGTGGATGAGGTAAGTTAGTAGGGGTTTGTCTAGGGGCTCTGTACTTTTTCAAGTCACTCACGTGTACCTTAGCTACTTTCCTACTTTTACCTTCGACTGGTTCTAACATATACACGACTGGCGATTTTTTTTGGGTAATGGGGAAGGGGCCGTCGTATTTGGGTGCAAGTTTGGCCGAGAATTTTTCTGTTCCCTTGGATAAGGGGTGCGATTTTCTCATTACCAAATCTCCTACCTGAAATTCAACGACTTTCCTTCCTCTGTTATACCGTTTACCCTGTCTGTCTCGTTCATCGTCTATGTACTTCGCAACTAGGTCTCGTAACGTGTCTAGTCTTTTCGTCCCGTCCTCCCACAAAGCCGGGTCCAATCTTAACTTTTTCGACCCCCCCCCTCCCATTCTGCCCTTAGGCTTTTTACGGGTGTAGGGTGTCGCCCGTAGTTGAGAAAAACAGGTGAGGTTTTGAGCATAGATTGTTTATTCCAGTGACTCTGAGCTGCCTCATTAGATGAGATCATTTTTCTCTATCTTCTCTTTTTCCTCGTCGCCAAGTTCAGATATTCCGGCAGCCTCAGCGATAATGACCGATGGTGATTGTACTGTTGGTCTGTCGAATTCTCTCCACACACCTTCGTTGGCTCGCCACCATCCTCTGTGACTTCAGTCTATTTTAAATATGTAGCAAAAATCTTTGCCCAAAATCATTTCGTGGCTGATATCGTTTACTGCTCTGGTATGTAGGGTTTCACTTATTTCATCTAATTTTCCGCTAAATGTCCTGCTGCATGTGATGACAGGCTCAGCCCGTATATGGTGTCGACTGTTGCGCCCCAAATGGACAAAATGGGAAGATTTCGTCTTGGCTGCCAGAAGAAGCTACGGAGCCGATGAAGAGATTCAGTTAAAATTGCTAGCAGAAGCGCAAGCCCGCAAGCACGGGAGAAAAAGGGCCCGGGATTACATTATGGCCGTATTGACCATTTTGAATCGACTACAAGTCCAGCCGTCAGAAACTCTGAAAATTAGAATGCTCCACACGAACTTGCTGGCCGAGATTAAAATGCTCATACCACGAAAACACGTCCAGGACGTAGACACCCTCCTGATCCTTGCGAAGGAAGCGGAAAAGCTAATACACTAGCTAGACTATTACACGCCTCCTCCAGCTCCAGACACATGTTTATTGTCGCAGTTAGCGTACCGCGAAAGGCAGGCGGCGACCAGGAAGCCGATCGCCACACAGCCAGCAAGTGTCAATAGTCCAACAGACGAAATGGCTCCCGTCACTGTAGCAATGCTCAGGGAGGCCTTGGCGCAACTGAGCGATAACGCAACGGCATCAAAACAACCGGAGATGCAGTCACCCAAGGCGAAGAAACGCGGCAAGTTCGGCTGCAAGCCAAAGGCGAAAACTGCAGAATTCGAATGTCACGGAAGAGAAAGCACTACCGGCCGAGTTCAAACCGTGTCAGCCCAAGAGCTCGCATAATAAGGCTCAAGAAGAGAAGGGAAAGTATCCTCCGTCCGTGAGTTGCTACGGCTGTGGATGGCCCCAGCACATCACCAAGACTTGTCCGGAGTGCTCTAAACTCGGGCAGGGAAACGAAAGCGGGGGCAAGTAGAGCAGGCCACTACAGCTCCCAAATATGATGAGGCCTTCCTCGCAGCTCAATCCGTCGAACTGTCTAACTTAATGCCGTTACATGCGAGTTCGCCGGGCGACATTCACTGCAGCCGCTGGTGGGTGCAAGTTGAGGTAGGCGACTGCCACTTGAGGGCACTCTGCGACTCTTGGGCCGCCCGCACCGCGATTGGCCCCGGAGGCATCCAACTAGTCGCCTCCGTAGGAGCCGTCGTTACCCCCTACAGAGGACCAGAAGCAAAACTCGTGAACGGCCAGTTAGTACCCATTCGTGGTTACGCGAACTTGCCGTTCACCGTTCTCGGACAGACCCGCACTCTCAAGGTCATGATTATAAGTTGTGGCGGGGATCCCGTCGATAGCTGCTCGCTTGGACACCACCCTGTTAAGACAATAAAATCTTACACTCGGTAGTGCTTTCAGAATAGTAAGCGAGCAGACAGCTCATAGAGCCAGGAGAAGGTAACGCAACGCGGCGAGAAACACGCCGCCGAGCAGCAGCAGCAACATGAGGCGAGAGCGGGAGAGAGTAAGGGAACGCAGCGCGTAACAGCTAGGCAGCCAAGGCGAGAGCAAGAGAGAGGGAAGCACGGCGCAGCGTTAGAGCAACGAGAGCGAGAGAGAGAGGAAGATACGAAGCATGCGAGCCACGAGGCGAACGCGCGTGATCGACGGCCGCCATGATGGCGAGCGACTAACTGTAGTATAAGTGCGAGAAGGATGGCAATAGTAACGTGTTAGAGACAGACAAGAGAGAGTGGAGGCAAGGTGCCGCCGAGTTTTGAATTTCGCGCGCGTCTAGAAGAATTGAAAAAGAGGGCGCGAGAGTGTAAATGTGCTATATGGTGCAAAAGCGTCTAATTCTGTGATAGGCGCGAGAGAGCGAATTAACGGAAAGTATATGTGTGAGAGAGCTAGATAGAGATCGACGCCGCGAGCCGGTGTAGCCGCCGAACAGCTACGAGAGTGAGTATCCCCGTGAGCACGATAGAAGGCAGACGCAGAGAGTATCCAGGTGACTTCGAGAGAGAACAGAGCGAACCAGAGAACAGGCAAAATCCCGCCGTGTGCAATTTCCGACGTCAGAGTATTTCTCTTTTCGCGTGCTCATTTCACAGGGCACGAGACATCATACGAACGAGAGGACGGGCGGAAAAGAAGAATTATAGACAGGTAGAATTTGCACATTTATTATCATCGCGTTTGTTGCCGGAGATAGAGACGGTCCGCGGTAGAGACACACTCCCTTTTTCCAGTGTTTTCTTAAATAAATTTTATTAGTAATCTTCTGTTTAAATCATGAGTGATATTATTTCTCAGCGACTTTCCCCTCCTTTACATCTAGCCCACGACCCCGAGCACGAGGAGCTCTCCAGCCGGCAGTACCAGAGTAACCAGATCGCGAGTTCAGGCGTCAATTATTCATAAAATACGAGCTCGCGGTAAACCTGAACAGGTGTCATCACGTGTTGCCGCGCCTCCCCGAGGACGGAAAAAACCACCACGTCACAGTAACCCCCAACGTGCGGCATAGATTATAGACGGAAGGGTAAAGAAAAGTGAAATACGCGCGACCTAGCCATTGTTCGCTACACGGTCGGTTTTGGCGGCCATCTTGGTAGACGCCACGTGGGAAAGGAACACGGCAAGGATTCAGAAGAAGTCGGAAAGAATATAATTTTTCTTTCGCTCGAAGGAGCAAGTGCGGTGAAAATTCCGAAAAAATGTCCAACGCCGACCATCAAGAGGTAATGGTGGCACTCCGTAAAAACAAGAAAGTCAGAGCAATAATAAGAGAAATAACCAAGTTGGATCGACGAGAGTTACAAAATCATGTAGAAGAATCGAACGTGGATCGAGCTATTGTTTTGTTGTTGTCATTCAAGTTAATGTGTAGGTTAAAATGAAAGATAAACGAGGGCCTTTAAAATATAACCTAGGTTCAAAATTATTTGGCAACAACAAAACAATAGCTCAGTGGATAACGAGCGAGTCTACTGAGCGAAAGGAGTTGGGTTCAAATCCCGACCGGAGAAATTTTTTTTAACCATTTTTCTTTGATCCCTTTGTAAGATATTATATTCCAGTAATGTTGTGATAACGTTGTGCAATGTTACCATAACATTGCTGTATTATTTCAATAGGGAAGATATTTTTTCGAAAAAATCGATAAAAAGTATATAATATATTAATGTTCTGGGAATGTTGAATAAGTTTCCTACAATATTACTGTAATATTACTTTCCACGGATGGGTCCGAAATACCGATCGAATCGATGTAATATTAAAACGGACATTTCACTTCGCAGCAATGTTGCCTGACCGTGGCCAGCTGGTTACGTAACCTTCCCGCAACATAATTGATCCTACTTTACTTACCAAAGTAACATTCCAGCAATATTCCCAGAGTATTGGGTGCTATATGGGCAGTTACAGCCAATAATATAACCAGAGTATATACAGCCGATTGAGTCAACGAGCATACAATATTCGGAATACGTAAAACATTTACTGACTGAAAATTTACTGATTTACTGAGTCATTACCCAGTAGCAAATGGTACATTAGCCAGCATACTTCAACTTTGCTGCACTCCTCACTGGAAAAAGCACATACTAGTAGATGGCTCATTCGCCAAGAATTTTCCAGAAATAGAAGAAATCACAAATGACATTGGAACAAAACAGAAAGCGAAAAGTACAGAAGATAAATTACAGGTTAGCCCAAATTCGAGCGAGGAGTCAGAGCACGACGATTCACTCGAGGCACAGCGAAGATACCTGGAAAAAACAATTCATGAAATGCAGATTACAGCAACAGAAGTGGAAACTGACAGCACTATCAGAACGAAAGTCAGTCACACAGACGCGACTCCCGATCAAAACCAACACCGAAGATTGGCAAAACAAAAACAAAAAAGAGAAGTAAGGTGCACAAAAAGTCAAGATCGTCATCAACAAGTAGTAGCTCCTCAGAAGAATCGGCCGACACTTCGTCAGACAGCAGCTCTTCAGAAGAAAACACGTCACATAGAAACAGACATAGACAACACAGGAGAGAAAGAAATAGTAGCCGCGACCGTATCTCTGCTAAAGACCATGTCAGTCATTTGTAACTAATCAGGAATCTAAAGATATTCGCGCTCACCTAAAGATGACCCAGAAGATTACAACAGGAAATTGACAGGCATTAAAGACAGTCTAGAGATACCAGGAACAGCCATGCTGAAACTAGTACCGTATACTTTGATAGGAAGAGCACAAATGTGGTATCAAACAGAAAAAACGGATATACACTCATGGAAAGATTCCTTGTCAGCCTTCCAAGAGCAATTCTATACATCAGCCAACATTAAAAATGTAATGAACGTACTGCTACGACGAACACAAGGCAACGGCGAAAAGATATCGACGTAAGTTATGAACACCAGACATATCGCCGATCATCTACAAAAACCAATGTCAGTTAAAAAACAGATAAGTCTACTCATCGACAGATTAAGGCCAGTCTACAGAAAAGCTCTAAAGCACAAGAAAATTAAAACTCAGAAGATTAGGGGTAATCGAGAGATCCGCAAGCGCCTATTGTAGCTAACCATTGCTAGTACCAAAGCCCGATGGGACAGAGAGATTTTGCGTCAACTATATCGAATTAAATAAAGTGACGAAAAAGGATAGTTACCCTCTGCCCCAAATGGACATGATACTAGACAGACTACGTGCAGCCAGATACTTAAACAAGATCGATTTCTAGCAGGCTTACTTCCAAGTCAAAATGGAGGAGAGCAGCAAGAAGTACACCGCTTTTGCAGTACCTGCCTATGATTTATGGCAATTTAAGCGCATGGCTTTCGACCTTTGCAACGCGCTTAGTACGCTGCAGAGGATGGTTGACATTTTATTTGGCCCTGAGGACTCTCCGAATGTGTTCGGATACCTAGACGACATCGTCATAGCCACTGACACGTTCGAGGGACACAAGCATAGAGTCAGACACGTGTTAACCAAATTGACGACAGCCGGACTCACGATTAACCCGAAGAAATGCGAATTTTGCGTGAGAGAAATAAAGTACCTGGGATTCATTCTGGATCAACAAGGCTTACGGACCGATCCCGCAAAAATAGAGCCAGTAATGAACTGCCCGATTCCAAAGGATTTGACAAGCTTACGACGAGTCTTGGGCATGTTCGGTTGGTACTCTAGGTTCTTGGAAAACGAATCGGAGTTAAAGATCCCTCTAGTCAGGATGCTTAAAGACCAGAAAAACTGGAATTGGGGACCGGAGCAAGATGAAGCGTTCAACAAGTTGTAGCAGGCGTTGACCAACGCTCCTGTTTTAGCCAGACCAGATTTTACGAAACCGTTCACGATCCAGTGTGACGCCAGTAATTTCGCTATTGGTGGAGTCCTTACGCAAGAATTTGACGACAGAGAACATCCAATCGTCTACGTCAGCAGAGTATTGTCAGCTCCAGAGATAAATTACACCATCACCGAAAAGGAGTGCTTGGCATTAGTTTGGTTTACGGTGATCACTGAACACAGCCCTCTAAAATGGCTTCAATCACTGAAAGATCCGAAGGGTAGACTAGCTAGATGGTCCACTGAAACTCAACAATGGGACTTCGACATAGTACATCGTAAGAGCACCCACCATGTAGTGCCGGACGCCTTATCCAGGATGATGGAGTCAGAAATTTCAGACTCAACGAAGTCGAAAAAAACCCCGCGAAATTCCCCGAATGAAGAGTAGAAAACGGAAAATTATACAGACACAAGGAAGATCCCATGCTAGATCCCATCACTCACCTGGAC
Organism: Philotrypesis tridentata; assembly: GCA_018906965.1. Classification (NCBI taxonomy): domain Eukaryota; kingdom Metazoa; phylum Arthropoda; class Insecta; order Hymenoptera; family Pteromalidae; genus Philotrypesis; species Philotrypesis tridentata. Next base: position 249,873 of record JACCIB010000133.1, on the reverse strand, counting down.
GAAGGATAGAAAACTTGTAGTGCCGGAGGAAATGCGTGAAAGAGTATTGACAACAGCGCACGCAGAAATCTCGACAGAACACCTGGGAATTGAGAAAACGTACGATAGAATAGCACGGGAGTACTTCTGGCCCGGTCTATTCCATGATGTCTGCCGATTCATAAAAACCTGTCAAACTTGTCAGGCATACAAAATTTTCGAACAGGCTCTGCAAGGGCTGATCGGAAAACGAATCGTCGAGAAACCATGGTCCGTTATGGCAGCAGACGTGATGGAGTTTCCAAAAAGCTCCAGCCAGAACAAACATTTAATAGTATTCCAAGACCTATTGTCTCAATAGGTAGAGGTACATCCATTACGCTAAGCTAACGGAAAATCTATAGCTAAAATAAACTGGGCCGAGGAGGAACCGGACATGGTCGCGACCTCGTCGACCGAACGCCGTTCGAGCAGGAGCTGGCCGCTCGAACGGAGCAGGCCGCCCACGCAGTGACACGACGCCTCGAGCAGGCAAGCTCGACGGATCCCGAGATCAAAGAGAGCCGCGCCATCGTGGAGGACGCTCACGGCGTTATGGAGGTCCTACCAGGGGAGACTCTCCCCCAGCCTCCGAAAACAGACGACGCCATGGACGTCTGCATCAACGAGGCCGAGAAAAACGATCTCCTCGAGGAGGGCAAGGAGGCGCTGACCCCCAATTCGCCACCACGTACACCGCTGCTGTGGACAAGGGACGGACCGCTGCAAATCACGGCCGCAACGGGGGCGATCCCGCGCCCCACAGCGCTGCCGCTCAGACGCCCGTCGAAGATCGTCGTCCCACTAGAGACAGGCATTCCCGCGCGTGTTAGGCTAGCCAAACCTCGGGAAAGCGCGACGAAGCCGCAGGCCGCATTAGAGCCGCTGGAGCGACTGTGGCAACCACCGGCCTTCTTGCCGATACAAGGCGACAGTATACACCACGTCAGCTCACCACCTCCTGGCGTGGGATCTAGGCATCGAACCGGAGGACATGCCGGATTTCCAGCCGCCAAGTGAGCCCCGACCGCAGGCGGAGGAGAATCCTACCCGCAACCGAAGCACGTCTCGACGACGAAGACGAGGACCTCGACAACTGACGGGGGACGACGTGTTCTCCACCATCGAGCGGCCAAGGTCCCCAAGCCCGGCAGGTCCCCCGACTCACCGCGAACCGCCAGCGAACGTACCTTCAATAGCTAGAGACAGACAGAGGGTGACGGAGGGAGTCCTGCCAGTCAAACGAAGTGGTCTCCACTTCGGCAGGCTGACAGCAATCCCCACCGACCCGGCGCTCGGTTTCTCGACATGCTGAAGAGAAGGAGGCTAGGGAAGAAACTGCCAAGGAAGTACTCCAGCAGTGGCGGGATAGGATGTGCAAGTTTTTGGACTTACAAACGCTAACGGCGAAGTGGTCGGCGAAGGCATCGACTCGCCAAGGTAAGTATTGCAACTCCAAACGCAGACACGTTGAATACTACCCGGGAGATAAAGTTTGGAAAAGAAACCGCATTCTATCCTCAGCTATCCAGCGTATTAACGCGAAGCTGACACCAAAGTTCGCCGGACCTTTTCAAGTTGTTACCAAGCTAGGCCGAGATGTATACACGCTGACCAACAACCGAGGAGAGACCTTCGAGAAAATCCACGTGGTCGATCTTAAACCGTATGTGCAAGAAGAGGCACGGTAAACGCCGGCAATTCAGATCCCGAGAGCGCAGATACTTCACCCGAAGACGATGCGAGTGTCGACGAAGAAGAAGCACCTGTATCCAACGTCGACTCCGAGCCTGGATGCGAAGATATCCTATCCGACGACGGTGCGAGCGCTGCAGCATCTGTAAATACCGAGGTAATTGTAGGCGTGAAGGCGCCACACCCGCAAGGTAGGCCACGACGAACTAATATCGCAGTTGTCCGAACGAACGCGCACGCGACCGGCGACCCATCGTCCCCACTGGGACCGAAGGTAGCGAAACGCGGTAGGCCGAAAGGCTCTAAGAATAAGGAGCAACAATTTGGAGCAACAATAAGGAGAAACATTTTTTTGAAGTGATAACTTCTTATGGCTAGCCTGAGGGGACTAAAATGAAAGGAAAGCGTTCCCTCGACCACATGTTTTCCGTCAAAAAAAATTGTATGTATAGGTGTACAGCATGGGGAAAGCGTGGAAAGCAAAAGAGGTGAAGGTGTCACGCATAATTCATAGAGAGAGCAAATGGAGCGGCCCCCACTACCGATAGCCTTCATGCAACTGACTTACAGCGAGAACTAGCTTCGTATATTGCTCGGTATACTGTGTGCATAGGTGAGGATCTTCTCGCCCCCCACTCTCAGGCCCTTAACGCAGTATACTACAAGTTGCAGCTATACAGCGCTCAGGGCTTTCCCTGTGTATGTGTGTGTTTTTGTGTGTCTACTCTCTCTCTCTCTCCCTCTCTCGCTCTCTCTCGCTCTCTCTCTCTCTGCTTCTATATAGGTATACTTTGTCAGTATACTTATATTAGTCTCTGCTTATATATATAAAATATAATTATCGGGTCCTACACCACGGCGTGCGGTACACTATATATACAGATCAGATACAGATGTATATAGATATACATCATGGTTTAGAAGCTGCAAGATATTTGCTGCTTTTCATTCTGTTAGTGTGTTTGTATGTGTATGGGACGGAGTGAATTTATCGCACTTTTCACGAACCCAAGCGACGCACTTAGCGTCGGTTTGGCATCGACGAGTAAACCGTGCAAATGTCACGGAATCGTTAGTTATGTTTACGGCATGGTTCATAAAGCACGCTATCGGATACAATATGCGTAAACAAACGCGGCTTTAATGCATACTTAAACATAGTTTTTATGTGTGACAAGTGCTTTCGATGAGTATGTCGTACAAATAAAATAATGAATGAACCAAGTGAAAAATCACAAGATTCTACGTATAAATCTGCTACGCTGAACGAAGGTAAGATTGATATGTAATCAATTTCTATGACAATGTAATAACTCCGGTTATGCGTGGTATTGAGATTAGTTGTTTTCGTAATATGTATGTTTAAGTACATATAGTCTGTATGTATAATATATATATGGATAGGACCTATCGACGCGCTTGCAACAGATAGAGAGAGTAAGAGAAGCGAGTGAGAAAACGTGCACCTATGCCTGAGAGTCTCTCTCTCTCTCTCTCTCTCTCTCTCTCTCTCTCTCTCTCTCTCTCTCTCAGGTGCACACTTTTTCACGCGGCCGAGCGGCGCGGTGGTGGGGGAGGAAGCCGCGCGGCGGCGAACAGAATTCATACACCTTAGTTGCAATTTGATTATCTCGGTAACCAAAGCTACTATTGCAATAAATTTTTTTTTCATTTGACGTGTTTTTTTCTCAGCTTTAACGTCATACTAACTAAGTTATCATAAGCACAATACAAATACCGCAAATTACCAATTCTTTTGAAAAAGAATCATTTTTGGCTACATACACAACCTTTGTACGCATGCATTGTACTGCTATAATCATAAAAATATTTAAATTTATCATATAAAGGTTGGGTAGCGTAATATATGCCATTAAAGGTTGTGTATGTAGCCAAAAAAGATTCTTTTTCAGAAGAATTGGTAATTTGCGGTGTTTGCGTTGTGCCTATGATAACTTAATTAGTATGACGTTAAAGCTGAGAAAAAAACACGTCAAATGAAAAAAAAATTTATTGCAATAGTAGCTTTGGTTACCGAGATAATCAAATTGCAACTAAGGTGTATAAATTCTGTTCGCCGCCGCGCGGCTTCCCCCCCCCCCCCCCCCCCACCGCGCGCGATGAATTCATATGTTTCATCGGTCGTTTTAGACGAACTAAAGCATGTAGAGCTATTGGGTAAAATGTAATCATTTAGAGTATGATTGTAGCAAGCACTGTGCCAAATTTTAAGTTGAAATATCAAGTAGTTTCGGCGTAATCGGCGGTTGAAAAAATTTTTATATCTCGGCTCCTATTGGTCCCATCTTAACAAAATTTATATGAAAATTCATGGTTTTTTATGTACTTCAAGATGCGTTTTGCCGCGATTCTCTCACTCCAAAATTAACCGAAATAAAAAAAAAATTTTATTAGAAATGTTGCTAAATATTAATATTAAGAAAATTTATTTTTACCGTTTGTTAATTACGTCGTAAGCTATCGATTAAATATAGTTTGATTCAATTATCGTTCCTGGATCGAATTGGACATCAATTTGAACTTTTCGGCTAAATAATTTTGCAACAAGACGCCATTTTAAGATGTCGAGATCGGGCTTCAATTTTTACGTTGTCTGTACTAAAAGTCATCTTTGAGGGCTAATCCGATAAATAAAGATCATATTTCACAAAAACCATGGCAATGTGAAAATTGAAAAAAAAATTTTTTTTATATAACAATTTAGCCGGGAAAAACATTAATTTTGCATTTCGGAATATATGTGTCTTATAGAAAATTCAATGCTGATCAACTTTTGCCCCTACCTGTTTTTGCATAAATTGAGTAACAAAAAAGTTAATCAAGAAAAACCGAAAAAAAATGCATTTTGGTAACTTAATTTGCAATAATAACAATGTTCCCGATCGTGTCCGAAGTCGAGACTTTAGGGCTATTTTCAGTAAGTGGCTACCAACATATTTCAGCTATAAAATAAACTCTTGCACGAACTTCCTGGTAAAATCCTAGGACTCCCGGACTAAACTGTATATACACCTATATATACCTATCGTATATATACCATATATATACCTACGCCATGCCTTGAAGTACAACTTACGCCACTAGTATTGCAATGTACTGTTATGTTAGCTTTCATATATCTAAAAATAAAATAATAATGTTTTTTTGATTTTATTTTAATTTTTCCTACCCAGATCACTTAATTGATCTGCAAATACTGCAGTGCATGACAAAACGTTGCAAGTGCTTGGTTTATTCATTCAGAAAATTTCGCCTGTGTAGAATTAATGTAAAATGATCAAACTCTATCATAACATATCTTTTCTAACATTTTCGGGGTCGCTCTTTTGATTACCGTGCTTTTGCGTCATATTGCGTTTTAGCGGAGGTGCTCCTGGCGGATCCTGGTGGGGGCCAGCCAGAGCAAGCACTCAGGCGAACCCATTGTACTATGCCTTCCTCCCCCCTGTCCAATTCTACGCAATGACACTTTTAGAGTTTACCTTGTGGTTTCATTCAGTGGGATTCCCTATAGACATATTTTTCCACGGCTATGCCCCGAGCATATACGTATACATATGCTCGGCACATCCATAGATCGCATGCTAGACTGGACCTACAGTTTAGCTATATAATACATCCATACATTGGATACAGTGGAATCCGAACCACTGGAGCTTCGATGTTATAAGACCCAAAAGTTGCGAAAAAAAATCTCAGGCTGCATCGATCGGATAAGGTTTTTTTCTGTTCTTGAGAACGTAAAAAACAAAAATAAATAGTGTACCCACGAAATAGATCTTGTGACACTATTTTTTTGGCCATCTTTATAATTTTATGCACAGATTATTACGCATTTTTTTGGGAAAACATTCCGGGTTTCTTCAGGTGCAAGGCTAAATAGGCATATCGATAGACTCAAAGTGTACTAGTGCAATTTGCCTTGAAATTTGCAGTTGCTTCAAACTACCGCAAAATTTTCTAAATACCTGTTTTACACTCTTTAGTTAAATAGGCATTTACAAAAAGCTGAAAGGCTGAAAGTGTACTAGAAGAGTCACGTACGTTTGAAAAATAAACGAATTTTTCTTCAGACTCGTTTAGGCTGTCATCAAATTTCTCGATTCTACTTTTTTTTCTTTCAACCCTCTTAACTTTTGATTGAGTAATTCGATTTTGACGTTTAGTAGCTTAAATTAAAACTCTTTTTTTCAACTTTTCTGTCAATTAGTCTAAAATTCAATTTACTGAGGTAGTGAGCTATATAAATGCTTTCAAAAAACGATCTACTTCAGAAGCATATATATAGCTCACTAACTCAGTAAATTGAAATTTAGACTAATTGACAGAAAAATTGAAGAAAAGAGCTTTAATTAAGCTATTAAACGTCAGAATCAAATCACTCAATCAACATTTAAGAGGGTTGAAAGAAAAAGAAAGTAGGATCTAGAATTTTTGTGACAACATAAAGCGAGTCTGAAGTAAAATTCATTTATTTCAAACGTGAGTTTTGATTAGTGCATCCAACCTAGATCAATTTGGGTGGATATACTAGTACACGTTCTTCTAGTACACGTTCAGCCTTTCAGCTTGCCTATTTAGCTAAAGAGTGTAAAACAGGTATTTAGAAAATTTTGCGGTATTTTGAAGCAACTGCAAATTTCAAGGCAAATTGCATTACTTCGCGAGTCTATGGAGAGACTATGTGGATATTCTAAAATCGTAATATTGTATGTGTACCTACATGAGTCCAGTATGAAGTTTCATATTTGACGCTGCTATGTTTTGCAGCGATGTAAATATTCAAACATGATTTTTTCGAAATCAAGGAAAGTGGAGTTGCCTCATTTATGCTCAAAGCCACAGATATATAGCCATTACAATACTGTACAATGTTTTTACGTAATTTTTTTTCGAAAAAACAAATTATTAAAACAAAAACACGTGCGTTTGAACATTTTTAATGCATAATCTACTAAAAACAATAAGTTACAGTTAATGGCAATACCAGAGCAGCAAAATATTAGGCGTACAATTAAAAGCAGCTCAGATTTCGAACTCTTTTTACAGTGATTTTGATACGATAATTAACGACTTTGTATCAACTAATTGTGTAAGGTAAGTGCTACATAAACTATATATGAGTAAATAGTTTAAAGTCTTACGAATACGTACAATCTATATCATATTGTGTTTTATGGTAATAAAAAATATATAGCTATTGTTATAGTGCAATAATGCCCACTTGAGCATTGAGCTGTCAAATCGTAGAGCATTATGTCTGGAAGTACTCCCTTCCAAGCTACTTAGCTGTGCGTTGCACTGACTAACTTGTCCTGGTTATTGATTAGTCTACTCAGTAGATTTAATACTCAAATAAAACTTTCTGCTGATAAGATAAGAAACATTATGCTGCCTTTTTTTAAATAAATGTACTTTTCTTTTTTTCGCCAAATGCTAATGCAGCTTCATTCATTACCTGGTAAAAAAAACGGAACATATTAATCATGATTTTTTAAAGATGAAATATTTTTCAGTTGCCGCAAACTATTTTTATTAAGATTTATTTTCCAAATTGTTCAATTGATTTAAATCATAGGCTATGAATAATCCCGGAACTATGAAATAAAAGCAATGGTAGAAGCATCAGATTTCCTTAATGTAGTGCCATTCTGTGATTGTATTCTAAACTGCAATTTGATCGAGAATATCTCGTAACAATCTGCTAAGTTTTGTGAGTGCGGATTGGTGAGAGAATTAATACAAAACTATACAACGGTAATGAAAAAAATGTAACCTGACATTTCACTACAGCTATAATTAAATAGCTGTAGAGTTTACTTATTAATTATTCACTCAATTTAAAAAAGGCTATAAGTAGAAGCTCAAATGCATCTGCGACTCCCAATGCCATTTTGAAAAATGACTACAAAGCGCAAGAGCTTTCTGAATATTTTTATAATTTAAATTACTATAAAATATTTTTTAAACTAAGGAAACTCAAGCGAGAATCATTTGCTTGCAAAATACAATTTTAGATCAACAAATTGTAAGTAATAAGGTAAGTGCTAATATTAAATGCATTTATTATTAAAAAAAAACACTTTAAATAGTACATTGTGAGACAGTGCATTTTGCCGACCATACGCAAGTCCGCGTCGACTATTATTTTTCAAAAATCATTTACATTTTTCCCATTGCCAGAACTAGCAGCAAGCATCGCGTTTGGGTTGCAGGAAGTCAAAAATACAGTATCGCACTCGTCTCTAACGCAGCCATGTTGTCAATCGCGCGTCCAACGCAGAACAATAACAAACGATGATCCGCGTGCCTCGCCTGGTATGAAGCTTTGACTTTCGTACGCGCAGTGGGACTCGAGCTTAGCCGCGACAGCATTGTCTTCCTTGCTTTTTAATAGTAGAAGTGCCGGATCTCACGTGTGTATATACTTGTGTAGGATTTTAGAGTGGAAGCTGGTACAGGCTATTTACTCTGGCCACGCCGTAGAAGACATTCGCGAGATCGACAGATTTCATCCGAATTTTCTTGGTGAGTTCAACACACAATCTCTCTCATGCAGGATGTTGTTATTTGCGCGCCTCGAAGTCAATGTTTTCGGTATCAAAACGTTTCTCGCGAATTAGATTTTCTACATATTACGTTGATTGCAAATTAAAAAATTGTTACACGCTTGGATTAAATGCGGCGAGTGTGGCGTTGGAATTTATGTGTATGACCGTGTTCGAACTGCCTCTCGCGCCGCTACGTTGCCGAAACCACGTGCCACGATATGCAGTCATAGGCGCTGACTCGCGCCGCATTTATCATGTGTTAGCGCTGCCGCCCAGACGTGCGCGAAACGTGCAAGTGGAAGGTCGATCACGTTGTCCCTTTGAGAAGTCTCGGTTATTCGCGTATCAATAGTTTTCTATCTGGTGTTGATCGTACGTCTAGTTGAGAGTGAGCTCTGCTGCTATTGCCAAAAAATATATATAGATTTCGTGTCACAGACAGTTATCGTGAGATCGACGGTGCATTTTACTGACCATAGACAAGCTCGTGTCGACTAGTATTTTTGAATGGCTATGTACATTTTTTCCATTGCCAACATTGGTAGCAAGCATCGCGTTCGGGCTTACGAAAGTGAACAGTATAGTATCGCAATTGTATGTCGCGAGCCATGTTGTCAAAATCGCGTTAAGTGCAGAACAATCGTATATAGCTATGGCATTCATAGGGGCCGTCGTGTGCAAGTAAAATTGCGACAAGTTTGTCCCTCTTATCTTTGAACAACTGAAGTGCCGGTACTCATGTGTGTCCGTATACTTTCCAATAGCTGCTTGAAGCTTTGATTGAGTGTAGGATTTTAGAGTAGAAACAGGGGCTCTCGTTACATGCTAGCTGCTTCGGCGACGCCACAGATGACATTCGCGAAATCGAAAATGAATTGGTTCCTATTTTCTTTGCAAAGTTTTACGCCCATACTCCTTGATGCAGAGCAAGCGATTTATTGAAAGCTTCATAGTAAATGTTAATATTATTATAAATTTTTAGGTTTATTAGTTTTCCGTGCATGTTAAATTTTTTGCAAATGGGAAATATTTTACTCGTTTCTATAAAAGGTGGGCAGTGTGACATTCGAACTTATAGGTAAGTAATAGCATTCTAGACACTGTCCCTCCGACACGTTACTGAAACTGCGAGCGGTGATGGACAGTCATAGACGCTGACTTGCGCTGAACCTATCGTTTGGTAGCTCTTACGTGCAGTTGAACACGAAACAAATCAACAGAAGATCGACCGGGTTGTCCCTTTCATAAGCTATAGTGCTGATATTTGCGCGTAAATAATCTTCAGTCTGTGTTTTAAGTTTTAATAGAGGGTATAATATGACAATGAACTCAGGTATTATCGATCTAAAAAATGTATACAAGTTGTGCCACAGATAGTGATTGCGTTATCTATCGAAATTTTTAGTTAAAGGTATTTGATTTTTTAAATTAGAAATTATCTTCCTAGTTAGTAACAATGTCGTCAAGCATCGCGTTCGAACTTACAGAAAAATAGTGTAGAACTTCGCACTTGCTCTAGCGCAGCCGAAAGCGCGATCAACGTCGGGCAATAGCATATGATGATTCGCGCCTCAAGCTTAGCTCTCTCGTTCATACTGGCAGTTGTATGCGAGACGAGCCATTTTAATGTTATACCTATCATTGCCATACTGCAGATGTTCGTGAGTGTATATAATTTTCGATAGCTGTTTCAAACTTTCATTAAATATGTAATATTAAAGTGAAAGTTTGCATTCTCGTTATATCCCGCGTAAAAATCGAAAGCATTGTCAAGATATTGCAAATACATTGGTGCAAGAATGCCCAATGTATTGGCAAAATCTCGGCATTGCCAATACATTGCCAATATTTACTAAAAAATGAAAAATCAAAGCATTGGTAACACATTGACAATACATTGCAGACTTCAATAGCTAATGCATTGCTAATATGTTGGAAAAATAATGTCCAATGATTTACTAAATTTCTCAAGCTTTCATCAGCAATGAATTACGAACACTTATTATATATTTATATTTAAATATCAAGAGAAAAAACAATTTTTTGTAGATGTGGTTCTATTCATTTTTCATTTTAAAAAAGTTTAAATTCTAGTATAATCACAATTCAGTTATTATTGTTATTATTTTTTTCCATAATTTTCGAGTTTTCGTCCACAGCTTGCTTGGCTTGTTACTAAGTCAGAGCAGGTGCAGCAGATTTTGTCCGATCCTCTGAAAATTAGAAAAAATCACAAAGTATTTCATATTTTTTTAATTTTATTATAATATATATTAATACTGAGAGAGAGAAGAACAGAGAAAGAGCGAGCGAGAGAGAGAGTCATCCTTTATATTTGGAGTTATTTAATCTCTCTCTCCCTCTCTCTCTCCCTCCCTTTCTCTCTCTCTCTCTCTCTCTCTCTTTCTCTGTCTCTGTTCTTTTCTCTCTCTCTCTCTCTCTCTCTCTCTGTCTCTGTTCTTTTCTCTCTCAGTATTAATACATATTTTAATAAAATTAAAAAAATATGAAATACTTTGTGATTTTTTCTAATTTTCAGAGGACCGGACAAAATCTGCTGCACCTGCTCTGACTTAGTAACAAGCCAAGCAAGCTGTGGATGAAAACACAAAAATTATGGAAAAAAATAATAACAATAATAATTGAATATGTGTGAATATGTGTATAACACAATATTCAAAGACTTTATCCCTCGGTATTTTTTAATATTATATAAAAGAGTCTATCGATCTCTCCGAGGCAAATGTTGGGAAAAAGGTAAAAATTAATTTATACCATTTTTCCTTTTGTTTCGACGTTTCGGTGAACACTGTCACCCTCTTCAGGAAACTGTCAATTTATTTCAATAAATAAATAAGCACAATACAATTATAATGTGTGACAAATTATGACTTACATATAGAGGAGCACAACAGCCTATAGATCGAAATGTGTTTCTTCCCCGGCCAATCTCAGGCGGGGGAAGGAGAAGCGAGAAGCAAGGAGACGGACTATTATTGTTCCGGCTTCCTCGACTACTGTTTCAATAATAAGGAAACAATAGGTGTAGCCAAACGCTTTTATATCAGCGAGGAGTCTCGCTAATTTTCGAGCGGTCTGTTTACAAGTGACGTCAATGCTCGCCGCTCTCATGCATGTTTACAAATTTTTAAATTCGTCTATAATCCGTTTTGTTTTTCAATCGGTGTAATAAGTGTGTGTACACGTTATTGAGTTTCTGTGTATCTTCCATTTTATTGATACCATTATCCTGCATTTTTATGTGTAACATTTCTGAAACAAGTCTTTTATTTAAATTACTTTCTTTATCTTTAATATTTATTTTTTCAAAATTGAAACTGTGATTGAATTTACTATTATGTTCGTGTATGACGTTGTTTTTAGATTTTTTATGTTCCTCAATACGTGTACACACACTTCTCTTGGTTTGGCCCACATATGTAGCCGTACAATCATTACATTGCAACTTGTATACAACATTCTTTTCTAATTGTTTTTCCCTTTTGTCTTTGCCTTTAACTATAATATTACACATATGATTGTGTATTTTCGGCACTGTCCTAATAAATTTTTCTTTTAAAGAATGTTGCATTTGTTCGTAAAACCCTTTTACATAGGGTAAACTGACAATGTTTTTAAAATTTGTGTCGTTATTGCAAAGTTGGTATTGTGCATTTGAATTTATTTTGTCAATACGTTTTTTTATATATTTGTTGGTAAAGTTGACAGGATAATTATTTTCAGCTAGTAATTGTTTTACAATATTGATGTTTTTCTTATGAAAACATTTGTCCGATAATTTAATAGCTTTATCAATAAGATTGTACACCATAGCGATTTTTTGAGATTCAGGATGTTGTGAATGATAATTTAAAATTCTACTAGAGAAGGTGGGTTTCGTGTACCAATCAGTCATTATTTTGCCTGTATTCTTTACCAACAAAACGTCTAAGAAACTTATGGAGTCATTTATTTCAATTTCGTGTGTAAATTGTAACCGGCTATTGTATGAATTAAATATATTAAGTGTTTCATTAATTTTTGTTTTCGGGATACATGTAATAATATCATCCACGTAACGGTATAAAAATATCGGTTTCAACGAAAGTTTCGAAATGCAGTCCGTCTCGAGATCATCCATGACTAAATCAGCGAATAATCCCAAGATCGAAGAGCCCATTGGAGTACCAAAAAGTTGTTTGTAAAATTTATTGTTAAATTGAAAAAACGTATTCTCCATAAGTAACTCACATGCTGCTAATATTTCATCGAGTGGAATGTCAGAACCTCTAGCTATTCGCGTGTATCTCTTTTCGATACTAATTTTTACCAATGCTTTGTCAATATTTGTGTATAGCGATTTTACGTCAAGACTTATAATACAGTGGTCCGCCGGAACATTCACATTTTTTATTTTTTCGATTAATTCAAAACTATTTTTTACATAGGATTTTGGCTTATCTAAATTGCTTTGTAGAATTTTGAATAATGTCTTTGAGAAAAAATATGTAGGTGATCCTATTGTTGAAATAATAGGTCGCAACGGATAATCTTTTTTGTGGATTTTTGGTAATCCATGTGCTTTTGGTAAAATCGTGTCCGTTTGAGTAAGTTTATGTCTACTATATTTTTTCCCAAGAAAACCATTATCATTCCAAACATTTAGAAAGCTTTTCACCTTTGCCTGTAATTTCAACAGCGGATTTTTCTTAACCGTAATGTAAGTATCCCTATCTGCTAGAAGAGTCTCCATTTTTTCGGTGTAATCGTTCTTGTACATTGCAACCGTCGTGTTACCCTTGTCCGCAAAGGTAAACATAATATCTTTGTGACTCTTAATGAAATCATTAGCCTCTGTTAATTTATGTTCAAAGCTTTTTTCTGCTATTGTTTTGTGTCTAGTTTTATTGTGAAACTGTGTAATTTTATTTAATAATGTGCTTCTAATATTATTTGCAATGTTTTCCGGAATACTATTATATGTAATTGAAGTTTCTAAGTTTTTTATGCATTCAAAAATAAGATTATCATTTTACTTTCCATAGTAACTCGGGAAATGATAAATTTTACAAAATTGTACAAAATCTTCAAAGAAAAATTTTCAATCTTGAAATTGAGGATATCTGTATCCATATAGAATTTTTAGAGTCAGAAGTTAAGAAATTAAATGAATTTTTACAATGAAAAATACCAAAACAATTGTTACAATACGTTATAAATAATCAAGATTCTCTTAACATAAATTATAGAAGTAGTAATGCATAAAAAACTTAGAAACTTCAATTACATATAATAGTATTCCGGAGAACATTGCAAATAATATTAGAAGCACATTATTAAATAAAATTACACAGTTTCACAATAAAACTAGACACAAAACAATAGAAGAAAAAAAACTTTGAACATAAATTAACAGAGACTAATGATTTCATTAAGAGTCACAAAGATATTATGTTTACCTTTGCGGACAAGGGTAACACGACGGTTGCAATGTACAAGAACGATTATATCGAAAAAATGGAGACTCTTCTAGCAGATAGGGATACTTACACTACGGTTAAGAAAAATCCGCTGTTGAAATTACAGGCAAAGGTGAAAAGCTTTCTAAATGTTTGGAATGATAATGGTTTTCTTGGGAAAAAATATAGTAGACATAAACTTACTCAAACGAACACGATTTTACCAAAAGCATATGGATTAACAAAAATCCACAAAAAAGAATACAGGCAAAATAATGACTGCTTGGTACACGAAACCCACCTTCTCTGGTAGAATTTTAAATTATCATTCACAACATCCTGAATCTCAAAAAATCGCCATGGTGTACAATCTTATTGATAAAGCTATTAAATTATCGGACAAATGTTTTCATAAGAAAAACATCAATATTGTAAAAAAATTACTAGCTGAAAATAATTATCCTGTCAACTTTACCAACAAATATATAAAAAAATGTAATGACAAAATAAATTCAAATGCACAATACCAACGTTGCAATAACGACACAAATTTTAAAAACATTGTTAGTTTACCCTATGTAAAAGGGTTTTACGAGCAAATGCAACATTCTTCAAAAGAAAAATTTATTACGACAGTGCCGAAAATAAACAATCATATGTGTAATATTATAGTTAAAGGCAAAGACAAAAGGGAAAAACAATTAGAAAAGAATGTTGTATACAAGTTGCAATGTAATGATTGTACGGCTACATATGTGGGCCAAACCAAGAGAAGTGTGTGTACACGTATTGAGGAACATAAAAAATCTAAAAACAACGTCATACACGAACATAATAGTAAATTCAATCACAGTTTCAATTTTGAAAAAATAAATATTCAAGATAAAGAAAGTAATTTAATTAAGGGGACCCACCACGTTTAAAATCTGAAATAAAAAAAATTTTCAAATAATTTTTAAATTGTTGTAGTCAATTAGAATTGAACTAAAACATTTTTAATCTAAAAGTATATACAAAATATAGTAAGATTACATTTTTATTGTCCTACTTTGAGCCTAATACATAATCATGTCAGCGTAGACACTGTTCGATGACTTTTGGCACTGTGCGTAAGGTTCCAAGTGTACGCATGGATGAAATGGGCTCAAATTTTTTTTACAAGCTTATTATAGTATTACTTTCCGCATGAACAGAGGGATTTTAATTTGAATGAGTAGAACATTTGAAAAAAAATAAAATATGTCAATAAATTTAAAATCTAATGGTTTTGAAACACATTTCCCTTAAAAGACTTGTTTCAGAAATGTTACACATAAAAATGCAGGATAATGGTATCAATAAAATGGAAGATACACAGAAACTCAATAACGTGTACACACACTTATTACACCGATTGAAAAACAAAACGGATTATAGACGAATTTAAAAATTTGTAAACATGCATGAGAGCGGCGAGCATTGACGTCACTTGTAAACAGACCGCTCGAAAATTTGCGAGACTCCTCACTGATATAAAAGCGTTTGGCTACACCTATTGTTTCCTTATTATTGAAACAGTAGTCGAGGAAGCCGGAACAATAATAGTCCGTCTCCTTGCTTCTCGTTCCTCCTTCCCCCGCCTGAGATTGGCCGGGGAAGAAACACATTTCGATCTATAGGCTGTTGTGCTCCTCTATATGTAAGTCATAATTTGTCACACATTATAATTGTATTGTGCTTATTTATTTATTGAAATAAATTGACAGTTTCCTGAAGAGGGTGACAGTGTTCACCGAAACGTCGAAACAAAAGGAAAAATGGTATAAATTAATTTTTACCTTTTTCCCAACACTTGCCTCGGAGAGATCGATAGACTCTTTTATATAATAATAATAATTGAATAATGATTAAAAGTGAATAAAACCACTTTTACAAAAAATTGTTTTTTCTCTTGATATTTAAATATAAGTATATAAAAAGTGCGAGTAATGCATTGCTAATAAAAGCTTGAGAAATTTAGCAAATTATTGAACATTATTGTTCCAACATATTAGCAATGCATTAGCTATTGAAGTCTGCAATGCATTGCCAATGTTTTTCCAATGCTTCGATTTTTCATTTTTTAGTAAATATTGGCAATGTATTAGCAATGAATTGGTAAGTGTAGTTTTGCCGAGATTTCCACAATGTATTTACAATACATTGGTAATTGATGGTAATTGGCTTTCGATTTTTACGCGGGTATGTACCCATGAAAGAATTTCCCACTGGCCCAGTAATGGCAGACTGTAGTCCAGTACTGACTACCAATACTGGCCCAGTATTGAATCTATACTTAAATGATAATATGCGGGCCAGTACTGTACTACTGTACTGGCAAATTACTAAATGCCAGCGCTGTTCCAATACTGACTACCAATACTGGCCCAGTACTGTACTACTGTACTGGCAAATTACTAAATGCCAGCGCTGTCCCAATACAAAATTTTATGGAAACATTGATTAGTTAATCTTTATTTTATATATATACACATATATAATTAAACATTTTATTTTCAAATACAATTACTTTTGGCGGTTTTTTTTTCCTCCATTACGGTCTCCTGCTCCTGAAAACCACCTCGAAGCATATGATTTTATTTGGTTTTCATTTATATTTTTAAATTTTGCTGTCAACAATTCTGAAAATTAATATAAAATCTTTTTTATAGATTAAATATAAAAATAGAAATATTAAACGTACATAAAATATTTACCTTTCATGAATTTGTACGTTTCCGTACTACTAAAATTTTCTTTGCCTTTCCCGTTCATTTTGCGGCCACATGCTGAGAATAACATTTGAAGTTCATTCTTCATAA
Source organism: Philotrypesis tridentata (assembly GCA_018906965.1). Taxonomy (NCBI): domain Eukaryota; kingdom Metazoa; phylum Arthropoda; class Insecta; order Hymenoptera; family Pteromalidae; genus Philotrypesis; species Philotrypesis tridentata. The sequence continues at coordinate 233,289 of JACCIB010000133.1, read as the reverse complement.
TTTTTTCTAGTACCTTACCTATAGCTTTTTTAAAATCGGTTTCAGCATTAATTTGCCTAGTCATCATAACAATCTGAAAAAATATTGCCATCTACATTAAAGAACAAATGCTATAACAGAGAAAATTTAGCTGAGTACATAAAATATTTACCAAGGCATCTTTCTGCTCCTTTTCATTTGGCAGTGATGTTTCCAACTCCTGAAATTCCTCCAACGTCGATAATGGCAGGTTCGATAAAATTTGCATATGTGCATGCTGCAGATCTCCGTGAATGAGTGCAAACGTTTTTAAATGCTCACGTAAATTGTGCTGGATACTATATTTGACTCGTGAAATGTTCTTCATCAATCGTTTTTCCATAGCCAATAAATCGTCTAATGTAGCTTTTTTACCTTTAAAAACAATTATAAGTTATAATTTAATCATTGATTGTATGTAATTTAATTATTCAATTAAAAGTTATTTAAGTATTCAATTAATTTTATAATAAATAAAATATACAAAATTTTCTTTGTTTCTGGCTCCTCTTTCGATTCCGCAGTCTCGTCACCTTCCTTTGATTTTTTTTTATTAATACCAGTATTACTGATGGTCGGAGCAGCCGGAACGTTATTAAGTTCATTCAGAACTTCCGAATAATCTAGTATATTTTGAGGAGTATGTGTGTGCACACATTGCACCTTCAATTCTCGTTAGATGGAGCTAAAAAATATGAAAATTTGCAGCTCCGGCTAGAATCCGGTAAACTGTACTGGGCCAGCATTGGCTAACTTTATAAAACCTCAGCTCTGGCTTAAGTCTGTCAAACCGTGCTGGGCCAGTATAAGTGCACAGTACTGGGCTTCATATTATCATTTCAGTATTAATTCAGCATTGGCCCAGTAGTGGCCGCCAGTATACTGTCTACCAATATTGAGCCAGTATTGGCCCGGACTGTCAGTCTTGGCAATTCCTACATGGGTATATTGCACTCGCCGTGCCGCAGAAGGGTATACGTGGAATAAAAGTGAAATCGATCCGTTTTTTTAGTAAGCTTAATAGAAACACTCTTATGCTAAACGCGATTCTTTGAAAGCCTAATAATTATTGTTTTTAGATTTAAACTTTTTACTGTAATTAAATTAACTCAACAAACAAAGCAAAGCTGTAATTTTTGAAACCCCTCTAATTACTATTTTAACAGATTGTGAAATTTATTTTAATTAGATAGAAAATTAGTGAGGAGCTTGACGTTTTAACATTCCGGCAAATGTTGCATATAACATTCCACTTGTTTTTCACGCAGGCACATTAACGCACGTTGACGAGTATACAAATTTCACTCTGGCTAGTCCATATAATACCATAATATCTATTATAAAGCATATTAATTGTAATCAGTTTCACTTCGAAGTTCGAATGTTACCACAATTATCCCAATTATGCCTATAAACAGTAAAATAATAACAACGTAATAAGCAAGAAATATTTTGATATCTATAGGTAGGTGCAAGCAATAAGATTGAAAAATTCGGTATTTAAATGAATTCGACATAAATTCACGTGATCCACAAATTGTGAATAGTTTAATTCGATATATAGCCATAACGGTTCTTTTATAACGACAACAATCGCTATAGTGTTCAGCGCTTCACCCGTTTACTTAGTTTACGAAATGACTAAAATTGTTCAATTCATATTTGAAATATATGGAAGTAACGCGATTAAATATTATTATCTGCTATCTATTTTTATATTATATTGTATTTTATTCTTTCATAGTGCTTATTTACTTATTGAAAATTTTAAATAAAATCAGAAAATGGAGCAACAAAACAAGACTCGCAGCAAGAAAAAAAGCAGTTTGACAAGAACAGAGCATTTTTCAGAAGATGGGCACAAATATAGAATCAACCGTACTTTTGCAAATAAGAGGTAAATTATATTTTAATTAAATTTTTAATATTATTCTCATCAACGTTATATATTTATTATAACTTTTCTTATAAATTTTTCTATTATATACCTATATTTTATAGATACATGATGTGTACGACTCATTTCTGCCATGGATCAGCAATCATTATCGTAAATCCAGATGGCACCTATGAATGGAAATGCAACGATAACCACGCTGAGCACTGCTTTACCAGTGAAAAAGAATTGGAATGTGCTAAATTCAGAGATGCCATTTAAGATTCTCTTTCACGTCATTACGGCAAGTTGAAAGAAGTTTACAATACTTATGCAACTTTGTAAGTATGGTAGCGAATATATTAAGAGGCTGTATGTACACCTTAGAAGCAAAAAAAGGGCAATTAAATTTTATTTTTATATTAACTTTAATTTGTTTAAATAATTTATTAAGCAAATATATACTGAGGCCTATGTAAAAAACTCACAGAAATGATTGTAAATACTAAGGTGAAGAATAGCATGTTTTGCAAGAAATATTTTTATCGCGGTTTATTCATTATCAATCAGTACTTTGGATTTTTTCATCATGTTTTAAATAAAACAATTTAAAAATTTTTTACTTCAAATTTGCATATTTAGATGAAGAAAGTGGAGATTCAAAAATGATTAAAATTTAACAGAATCACTTACAATGTAGTTCTAATATTTGATATTTTTAATTATTTTTAAATTCCTTCACTCATTACTTAACTATGCAATTTACATCACATCTAGCTTACAGTTTTTTTCGTTGACCAGATGGAAGAGTATAGTACTTTCAAAATCAAAATTATGTTCCATTTTAGTTTTTTAAGATTGCTTGAACCTAACATAAAGCATACCTGAAATTTTTTTAATATTCTTTTACACGCGTGTGTATGTGTATGTGTGTGTATGTATATATATATATAAATCATTGTTTAATACATTTTTTAAAAGAAAGTTAATATAAAAACTGCTATTTTTGTTTTTTAATGTATATTCGTCTACTTAAATAACAATATTTTTTATTTTCTTACTAATTTATAAAATATCATTTCAGATATTCAGATGCAGCCCAACAACTGCCCTACAATACATTGCTGCCAAGTATGAAGCTCTGGCGAAAAGCAACCCATCCGAAAAACCCCCAAAATATTCAAGAATTAGAAAATCAGCTTAATGGTATGCAAAACAGAAAAATATTGGAAGGAGTAAAAACGAAATTAGAAAGCTGTACAGTTACAGACGATGATGGGTTTAGCCACACTATCTTTTATGATAGTAGATTAATAAACGTATATTTTCAATATTGTGAACATTTACTCGCCGATGCTACATATTTTACCGCCCCAAAAATGGAAGAGAAACACAACTTGCAATTGTTCTCTTTAATGGGAATCAAATATGGCCATGTGAGATTTTATTTTGTCTATGTCCCTTAAAGGGGTGATAAAATTTTGCACGAAGCGTGCATTAATACTTTCAATAATATAAAAAACTCTTATTTCATTAAATTGAACAGGCTATGACATTTATGTATGCGTAGATGACGAGAAAACCCGAAAAAGCATATGATGCTATAATGCAACACATGTTGACGTTGTTGCCTAACAATATTGTCAAAATTATTATGACACATTTTGAAACAAGCTTGAGAAATACTATGGAAAAGGCTTTTCTCAATGCGCGGTGTGTTGGGTGCAATATCCACTTTGATAGGGTAACTAACATAATTATATATCTTTTTTGAATAATTTAAACTGTGATCGATTAACATATATTGTTGTTTCAGGCAATTTATAGCAAACTCAAAAAATTACATCTGCTAGATTATTTAAAACATAACAAAGATACAAAGCTGTTTGTAAAACGGCTGACAGTATTAGTATTTTTGCCAGAGGCGTATATCCTAGACGAATTCAATAATTTATTGACTCGAACTGAAGATGCTATTAAAAAAAAATTTTTTTATCATACTTCAGCACATTTTGGCTCGGCCGTGTGAAACCGAAAAATTTCAGTGTTTTCGGTTTACTTGTACGCACGAACAATGCTATAGAAGCTTCTCATAGCCAGCTAAAACATGAATTAGGAGAACACCCACAAGTGTGGGACTTTATATGTAAGTATAATCAGTATACTATGCACAAATAGTGCATTATAACAATATATTTTTATGTGGGTGTGATATACAGGTATAATGTATATGAATTAGAAGGTGATTATGATTTTCAAGTGACCTTTCTCGCGCGAGCAAAGTGAGTGAAAAATGTCCCGTAAGGTATCGAAAGCCTAAGTGGCGATAAAATTTACAATTTAGAACTTTATGACATTAAGGTCACTTTTAAATATCTGCAAAAATAAATAATTTTCTTTTATAAAAAAGATTTAGATTTATTTAGTGATTCTTAATAATATAATAATATTATGAATATGTTCAGTTGTCATTACAAAATTAAAATAGTAGCATTAAAAAGTTTCTTTCCTACCTGTTTATTAAATAAATCATATTGGGATTGTTTTATGTAGGTAAAATTCGATTACTTCTTGATGCGGTCTGGTTTAATATTAATCGGTTACAACAAAGAAAAAGAGTAGCCAGGCAACCGAGATATCAAACCATGTACAGACAAGCAGAAATATTAAGAGGTATTAATTAATAATTAGTAATGCTATAATATATAAAAATTAATCATCGACATTTTTTCAGTATGGAGATCTTACATAAAAAATGTTATCACTGGTCAAGAGCTATTGGACATGATGGCATCTTTAAAAGGAAATCTTGCTGAAAGAATCGATAGAGCCAAAGATTTTAACATTGAGAATTTTACCCAGCTCAAAACAATTTGAAAGATCTGGAATGATACTAATGTGAATCGTATTATTATTGCGTATTGTACATTGATTTAAATTAATGCTTTTATTTATTACAGATCACGATTTTGATAACTTTTGAAGAATTTATACAGCCAGGAGCGCTGTCTGCATATGCAAACAGAGAACCATTACAGCATCCGAATAATGCAATAATTGATGAATTTGAAGATGGTAAAAGAATAGTAATTTAATAAAATATAGATTAAATGTTAATATTGCTTTTTGCATAATATTTTTTTAGCTGAGCCCTGTGCTGATGAAGATATGCTATCAAGTATAGTAAATCATGCGCTATTGTAGTTAATTAGTTTTTGCACGAGAATAATTACAATTCTATATTTTTTATTGTGCAGATGCAGAAGATCTTTTAAATAGCAACAGCGGGCCGTCTGAAGTGAGGAAAAGGAAACGCGTTGAGTCAAGTTCCGATTCTGATCACGTTCCTCATTTCTACAGTAAGTAAATAGTGTAAATTCAATCATTCTAACAATTGTTTTATTATATAACTATTTTGTAGGGAATCGTATACGAGACCTCTCAGAAGATACGAATACAGAAAAAACAAAACATTGCCACTCATCAGCACAGGGAGAATCGTCAAAGCATCATCACAGTATTAAAATTCAGTCGAATGAGAATTACAGCGGTAATATCCTCCAAGAAATCCTCCCTACCCATAATAAAATATTTAACTTTATTCCTGATAATACAAGTAAGCAAATTAATATTTAAAATATTTTAATATTTTTAGAGTTTTCAAAAGTTTTCAAAAGTTCAAAAGTGGAGTCATCTAGACTTGGAATTGAATATGCAGAAAAATGTGACAAAATAATTTCACGTAATACATTAATATTTTTTTTTATAATAATTGAATAGTAACGTATTAGAACTTTAATTATAATTTTAGACACTTCACATGCTGAATGAAATTTCATGTAACACTGACTGCATAGACAAAATGAATGAGGATGACGAAGTGAGCGTGGATTCATGGGGAACAATGCCGCCAAAATTTTCTGTGCAAGAGGTACAAAATTTGAGAGAAAAAAATAGGGAATTAGGAACATTTTTTGGCGTTCTAAATTCTTCATCTAGCAGTGATGAAGAAAATCGTACGTAAAATAATTGTTATAAATGGTTAATTGCAATATCGAAAATTTTCAATAAAAACGTTTTGTTTTAGAAATGGAAAGGGAACACAGTTCTTCAAAACCCATGGATAAAGAAGATACTGTCTCCGAAGGTGAATGTAATCAATTATAGAATATTAATAAGTAATCCATTTTCAATTAAAAATTAATAATAAAATTAATTTCTCAATAGCTTCAACCATTCGTCGAAGAAGACTGAAAAAGCATTCCTCTAAAAATAAGGCATCTGAGAAGGCAAGAAAGAAAAGAAGAAAGGCAAGGAGAAAGCTAGCAAATACGGAAAAAGGTAACAACATTTTTTAGATGATATATGGGTAGAAAAAATTAATATACAAACTGTATTAGATTGTATTGCTTGAAAAACACAGTTTTCATATTAAAAAAGATGTAAAGTAGGAGACGAAGGTCTACACCGCGTAACGATGTTGAAAACAAAACGACGTATTATTAATAAAAAAATCTGTATAAATACATAAATTAGTAAATTAAAAATGGCTTAAAAAATACTAGTACCTAAGTGGGGGACACTTTTTTACTAGTTAAAGTCTGGCGATGTCTCTGATTAGGAAACACTCGCCATTTCTGTTAGTATTAGCGTTATTTCAAATATTGAATAAATATATGATACATGAAAACAAGACAGTGTAAAATTGTTGAAATTAGATGCGACGTATTATTAACAAGAAACCCTTAGAACTATATGTATTTGCACATAAAGATTGACTTAAAAATTACTAGTTTCTAAGTGGGTGACACTTTTATACTAGTAAAAGTCTGACGATATAATAATTAAAAAGTAGAGGCAGTTGCCATCAGTATTAGCGTTAAATTCAATAATTAACCAAATGTAAAGTAGGAGACGAATGTCTACACAGCGTAACGTTGTTGAAAATAAAACATCGTATTATTAATAAAAAATATGTATAAATACATAAATTAGTAAATTAAAAATGGCTTAAAAAATACTAGTACCTAAGTGGGGGACACTTTTTTACTAGTTAAAGTCTGGCGATGTTTCTGATTAAGAAACACTCGCCATTTCTGTTAGTATTAGCGTTATTTCAAATATTGAATAAATATATGATACACGAAAACAAGACAGTGTAAAATTGTTGAAAATGGGTGCGTCGTATTATTAACAGGAAACCGTAAGAACTAAATGTATTTGCACATAAAGATTGACTTAAAAATTACTAGTTTCTAAGTGGGTGACACTTTTATACTAGTAAAAGTCTGACGATATAATAATTAAAAAGTAGAGGCAGTTGCCATCAGTATTAGCGTTAAATTCAATAATTAACCAAATGTAAAGTAGGAGACGAATGTCTACACAGCGTAACGTTGTTGAAAATAAAACATCGTATTATTAATAAAAAATATGTATAAATACATAAATTAGTAAATTAAAAATGGCTTAAAAAATACTAGTACCTAAGTGGGGGACACTTTTTTACTAGTTAAAGTCTGGCGATGTTTCTGATTAAGAAACACTCGCCATTTCTGTTAGTATTAGCGTTATTTCAAATATTGAATAAATATATGATACACGAAAACAAGACAGTGTAAAATTGTTGAAAATGGGTGCGTCGTATTATTAACAGGAAACCGTAAGAACTAAATGTATTTGCACATAAAGATTGACTTAAAAATTACTAGTTTCTAAGTGGGTGACACTTTTATACTAGTAAAAGTCTGACGATATAATAATTAAAAAGTAGAGGCAGTTGCCATCAGTATTAGCGTTAAATTCAATAATTAACCAAATGTAAAGTAGGAGACGAATGTCTACACAGCGTAACGTTGTTGAAAATAAAACATCGTATTATTAATAAAAAATATGTATAAATACATAAATTAGTAAATTAAAAATGGCTTAAAAAATACTAGTACCTAAGTGGGGGACACTTTTTTACTAGTTAAAGTCTGGCGATGTTTCTGATTAAGAAACACTCGCCATTTCTGTTAGTATTAGCGTTATTTCAAATATTGAATAAATATATGATACACGAAAACAAAACAGTGTAAAATTGTTGAAAATGGGTGCGTCGTATTATTAACAGGAAACCGTAAGAACTAAATGTATTTGCACATAAAGATTGACTTAAAAATTACTAGTTTCTAAGTGGGAGACACTTTTATACTAGTAAAAGTCTGACGATATAATGATTAAAAAGTAGAGGCAGTTGCTATCAGTATTAGCGTTATTTCCAATATTAAACCAAATGTAAAGTAGGGACTAAGGTCTAGGCAGCATGACATCGTTTAAAAGAAAATCATTGTATTGTTAATAGAAAATCCCTAGAACACATAAATTAGTAAATAAACATTGTCTTACAAATTGCTAGTTTCTAAGTGGAGGATACTTTAATACTAGCAAAAGTCTGGCGATGTTACTGATTAAGAAATAGTCGGCATTCCTATCAGTAGTTATACATTATTATGGTATTAAACATGTTTTTCAAGCTTCATGTTTTGTTTTATCAGATCAATGACATTTTTCTTCAATATTTTGTAATTTTTATAAAAAAAATTTTTTCTACCCTGTATATATTTCTTATTTAAATGTCAGAAAAATTTATAATTATACTTTATCTATTATATGTATCTTTATCAAATGTACACTTTTATTTATGTAACTATTCTAAAATCTTGCATATCTATCGCCTTTCCATAGTTTCACCTTTTAGGTCTTTAATTCTCGTATTAAAAATGTATATTTACTAAATAAGATGAAATTCAATTTTTTGTGTGTTAATTTGTTGAATAAACTTCAAATTTAAATTCTTTCATTTTCACCTTCTTTTTAAATTTATAATTTATAAGTACTATTTTTTTTCAATTCTAGGTGCTGTTTTAAAGGATGCTTCAAACAGATTATAAGCGTTGTTACTACATATTTTTTGTTACTAGTAAATACGTTTTTTACGATGTAGATATTGTTATTTTATTAAATCAAGTTTAATAGCAACATTGTTTTCATTTCAATTTTCTCCTGACCTATTTTAGAATTGTATGAAGGTGTTTCTTTTGAAGAAAATTTTTTACAAAAGAACATTATGTAAAAATGTTTAAATCTTAACAAAATTTGACAATTTCTTTCGTAATTTAAACTATAGTGAACTGTTTAGTTACCCCATAATCACAAATGTATTTTAGGTATTAACTAGCATCCCCCGTAATGCAAACGCTACGCATTTGCATGATAAGCACGACCGCGATACGTATAATTTTGATTAGGTATATTTTGTAATGTAATTTTGCACTTTTTAGTGTTAATTCGATTTTGGACAGTTAATTTGATTTAAAAGCATTTCAAAGCTTCGAAATTAAGAGAAAAATGTTGTATTTTATCGAGTTCAACCACTTATCTATTTAACTTTTTATTGTAAAACGTCTGAGTTTTAACTTGTTTGTGAAAATATTCATATTTTGATGTTAAAATTCGATTTTGGACCGTTAAATCGTTATAAACGCATTTTTCAACTTTGATATCAATAGAAAATAGTTGTATTTTAATGATATCTACAACTTTTCCATTTAACTTTTTATTGTAAAATGCGTGAATTCAAAATTATAGCCTAAAATCTGTTTTTAGCGATTTTTTGAAGTGACTGTATAATTAATGTATGAATAGAATCGGGCCCAAAATAAGACCGTCATCTTATTAGCACTAGGGGAATTTGTGAAAAAAAATTTGGCTCGATTGGAATTAATTTCGTAGAGATAATCGAGAACAACTGGAATTTTTCTTTAAATAGTCAGTTTTTTGAGCTTCACAATGCGTTGAATCATTTTAAAAAGTTGTATTTTTAAAATATCTATAACTTATATGTGTAATATTTTTATGTGAAATGCATACCTGAAAAGTTTTATTGTGAAAAATGAATAATTTTCATATTAAAATTTGATTTTAGCTTGTTAACTTGAATTCTAAATATTTTCGACTGTTCATGATGTGGTATCCCTGGTGAGGTTATAAATAATGCGGTAGACTTGTCTATTACCAATATTTATTTCATATGCGTGTGTGTACCTTGGGCGCTCGGCACAGACTGCCGGTTGCTTCGCAATACGAGACACTCGTGCGCCATGCCTATAGGCGTCGCCGCATGGTGTCGCGATGTCGGTATATTACACCCTCCCCGTCTTGTACACAAACGCATGTTACATTTTTTTCTTGTCATTCAACCGAGCCGATCGGCGTAGCGGTCGAATTATTTGATTTACGTGTCGCTTGCACTCATATCAACGTTTTCGTCGATTACTTTGCACCGAAAAGTTACATTAGGCGTTAACACTTTGCTGATTTTTGCGTTTATCCATTTCGGTTTTCCGGTGCGATAATCGCGTATCATGACGTCCTCACCCACCGCAAAAACTTCGTTCCGGCTTCCAGCGTAATTCTTTATCTGTTTATTTTGCTCGTTTTTCACTTTTTCGCATATAGGTGGAGGTCTTAGCAGTGAGAATCGGTTTCTATGCTCTCGGTTTAGAAATAGTTTTGCAGGTGAGACGCCTGTAGTACAATGCGGTATCGACCGGTAGTCTTTTAATAACAATTCTGTAGCATCTCTTATATTGTACCCGGACTCAATCATTTTTCCCACTTTAGACTTGTAAGTATGAACAAAATTTTCAGCGGCCCCGTTGCTTGCGGGGTGGTAAGGTGGTGAGAACGTATGATTAATATTATTTTGTTCTGCGAATATTTTGAATTCTGTGCTGGTGAAGGTTCTCGCGTTGTCTGTAACTAATTGTGTCGGTAAACCAAATTGTGAAAATAGTCGATGTTATGTTTTTCATGATGAAAGCCTCTGGCCACTTTGAGTAGCTGTCTATAACAATTAACACGGTGTGGCTGTGAAACGGGCCTAGGAAATCCGCGTAAAGTCTTTGCCATGGTCCTGAAGACCATTCCCATGGTGTCAGTATGGCCTTCTTTGGTGCATTCTGCGCTGACATGCATGCTGTGCATTTTTTTGCTGTTGATTCTATGTTACTGTTAATCGAAGGCCACCAAACAAAAGACCTGGCGATCGACTTCATTTTTACAATCCCGAAATGACTCGCGTGAATTTCACTGAGGAGGAGATCAATTAAATTATTCAGAATCACCACCCTATGCCCCCACATTATACATTCCGAGTCTAAATACAAAGCATCTTTACGATCGTAGAAAGGTATCATTTTGTGGTCTTTTATTTTTTTCTTTTCTGGCCATCCGTCTTCGATCATGCGACGTACTTTACTGAGCGTCTCATCATTACGAGTTTCATGTCGGATTTTTTTCCAATCAATGTGTGCGCATTAGGCGACAATATTTTTTAGATATGACGAGTCGGTTTCTATACATAGTGTGTGAAGTTCGGTTTTGTCGTTCGTGCTTACGCATGGTAATCTACTGAGGCAGTCTGCGACTACATTGTTTTTACCTGAGATGTGTTCAATGGAGTAATCAAATGCTGATAAAAAAATTGCCCACCTTTGCAGTCTATTAGTGGCCATGATCGGTATTGATGTATGTGACCCGAAAATGTGTACTAGCGTTCTGTTGTCTGACCGTAACGTGAAATTTTTACCAAGTAGGTATTCATAAAATTTTGTTACTCCGAATACGATCGCTAGCGCTTCTTTGTCTAAGTTATGATAATTTATTTGTGATTTGTAGAGTGTTTTGCTTGCAAAAGCTATCGGTTTCTCCTTTTTATTTGGCATTATGTGCCCGATCATGGCCCCCACTACATAGTTTGATCCGTCGCATGATAAAAACAGTGGTAATTCAGTGTCAAAATGCACCAAAAAGTTAGATTTTAGCAATTTCGATTTTATTTCATTGAACGCATCTGTACATTTATCGTTCCATTGGAGTTTGTTCCATTGGAATTCGGCCCTTAATTGTTCGTGGCGCGGGGTTGGAAAACGTTCAATAAGTAAATTTTTATTGATTGTTGTTTTGTAATCTCCGCAAATTCTAACCGTTCCGTCGCTTTTTAAAACGGGTACGATCGAAGTCGCCCACTCGTTATATTGTACGGGTATTAGAATCTTGGCTGTAGTTAGTCGTTTAAGTTCCGCTTCGACCTTAGCTCTGAGTGTTATGGCTAGCGTTCTAGCTTTATAACATTTTGGTACGCAATTTTCTTTCATTTTTAATTCTAAATAGTCTTTATTGAATTTCCCGAAACCAAGTGTAAAAATTCGCTTAAACTTTTTGTGAATTTTGGTTTTTATGTCGTTATAACTTTCGTTACAAACATTGTTAAACGAGACGCTATTGTCGTTTCGTAATTTAGGTGGCCATAGTTTTAAATTGGCTAACCAACCTCTTCCAATAATCGGTATGTTAGTACTCTCGATTACGTATAGCGACCCACTAAATCACTGTGTTCCGTATTCAATTTTTAAATTTGTCATTATTCCAACAGGGAGAATAATGTCGTTATTGTATGCTTTGAATTTTTTTTGTGTTTGCTCTATTTTTGCGTTAGGAAATAATAATTTTGTATCCCGTGTGGAAATAGCGGAAATAGGTGATCCTGTATCGTCCTCCATTTTGACTGTTTTCACGTTAATTTTTATTTCTAAATTGTATGGGGGAACATTGTTCTCGTCAATATCATTTATGGAAAAGAACGGGTCAAAGTGTGTGTCGTCGCTTACGTGATCGAGGTGCTGTTCGTCTGACGCAGTAACGCCTTCGTTATCCTCGGTTTCAATGTTCGTATGATTGATCCTACTTTCGCAATTACGCGCGTTAGATGTACACTAGGGTGACACAAAAATGCACGTGAGTGCCGAATCCCATTTGCCATAAGCGTAACCGATAGTCCAGAAGCCGACGAGGCCGACCGAGTTTTTATTTTTTTGATTGAACCATTTTTCGAGTTGCCACATTCATTTTAAAGTTTACTGAATTTCTGTGCAAAGTAACTGAAAAAATTAATGAGGAGATAAACAGAACAATACACAGTATTAGTACGATTTATGGTAGGGTATGCGGGTCTCTCTAGGTACCTCCGACATCTGGCTCGACCGAGGGTTCGAATTTTCCTCCGCAGCTACCTTTTTTTGCTACAACTTTCCCTCTTTCCTTTCCTTCCAAATTTCACCACTGCGTAGTACGGGTGCTCAACTTAGTCTTTTCGGAAAGAGAGAAATCAAGCAGAGGAAGAGGGAGAGTCGCAGCGCCGCTAGTTGTGTTCCACTGAGTAAGCAGTACTGTACGAGTATACCTGGAGTATACATACAGCCAAGAACCACGGCCGTCGAACATGTGTCGCGTCTCTGCGCTTCAGGCAGCAAGGGTCACTAGAAGTATCATGTCAGCTTATCCTCAAAAAAAATTTACTACTTTCACCTATATTTTTAAACTGAAGCCGTTACTTTCATTTGATTGTACTCGCCATTCTAAATACTTTTTCTGAAAAATTTTTTGGAAATCACTTTTACATGAATGTGAGGTTACTGTGTTTAAATTTGAAGGCTCTAGCAGCAACGGAACGGACCTTAAAAAGCCTCTAAACATCAAGCATTTTAGAGCAAATCGGCACCTGTTCACTTTCTTAATTATTATTATTTTTGGACTAAACTTTTTCCAATCGATTGGTATTTATGCTGTAAGAAGATTACTGAAGGCAAATGTGAAATAGCATTAATAGTTTGTAAGTTATAATCAAAAACGTATGAACACCTGCTTACCCTAGCCTATTTTAGATTACAAACTTTAAAATGAATGTGGCCACTCGAAAAATGGTTCAATCAAAAAAATAAAAACTCGGTCGCCCTCGTCGGCTTCTGGACTATCGGTTAAGGTTATGGCAAATGGGATTTGGCACTCACGTGCATTTTTGTGTCACCCTAATGTACACGTTTTGAAAATATGTCCCTGTCGGCCGCACTCGCTACAAAATTTTCGCCTTAGAGTACACTCATTTCGAACGTGCCCCGCTTTACCACAACAATAACATTTTGCCACTGCTCTAGGTTTGCTATTTGGCGTATTGACGCTACCTCTGCGTTGACCTTGTCCCGAACCAGACGCTCTCGTGCTGCTCCGGCTGTGCTGCTTCTGGCCGAATGAGAAAATGCCGTCGTCTGTTTTGTTGCTGTCATTCTCCGCGTGCTGCGTGTGCGCTGATAAAGCCTTTGCTGATTCCATCGCTGTGGCGACTCGTATGATTTCCGCTAATTCGGGCATTTTTTCTTTTTTTATAAATTCTAAGCGAATATCATCGTTGATCATGCCTATGATTAGTTGGTCTGTAATTTCTTTATTGAAATTTTCGAAATTGCAATTGTTTGCTATTTTCTTCAGAGCCGTGATGAATTGATTGACCGTTTCTCCCTTTAATTGCTTTCTTTGCCGGAATGTCAAACGTTCTAAAATCTCTCCGCGTTCCGGTTGATAGTGTTTCGTCAGGAGTGAGGTTAAATTTTCGTTTGTTTCTTCAATCGGTTTTTTTGGAGTGGCTAAAGTTTTTAAAGTGTCATACACTGCTGGGCTTAACTTCGTGATTAGTAGTTGCACCCTTTTGTCGTCAGGAATGTCGTTGAGTTCTAGAAAACAATCTAATTGTTCCTTGTACGCTGCCCAGTTTGTGTCCCCTTTGAAAGTCTCTATGTTTGTTGTGAACCCCATGTTTGGTTTTTCTGGTTGATTTGTAGTGTCACTTCCACTTTGTTCCTTGATAATTTTTTTAATTTGAGCCTTGAGTTGCTTTCGGAGTTCCTCGAAGTTCGTCGATTTCTTGTATTCGGCACCAATCTCGTCCAGCAGTTTGATAACTTTTTCTTTGTTGAGGTTATGCACCCACGCTACGTTTCCAGAATTAATTTGTTCTTGAAACGAATAAATGCTTCTTTTACTGGTATCCCATCCTCGTCGCCATTTTGTGGTATCCCTGGTGAGGTTATAAATAATGCGGTAGACTTGTCTATTACCAATATTTATTTCATATGCGTGTGTGTACCTTGGGCGCTCGGCACAGACTGACGGTTGCTTCGCAATACGAGACACTCGTGCGCCATGCCTATAGGCGTCGCCTCATGGTGTCGCGATGTCGGTATACATGTTAGTAGGAAAAATTTTTTTAAGATCTACAATATTCCCTTGGAACTTTTTTGTGTAAAATGCTTAGAATTTGAGCTGTGGCCAAATTCCGTTTTTCGAATATCTAAGAAATGCCCGCATATTTTTTGTATGTACGGAATCGAACCCAATTTTATACTGTCACTTTCTTAACATAAGTAGAACTTACAAAAAAAAATTTGGATCGATTTGGACTTATCTGATTGAGATAAGATTACAACACACTCTAGTTAAAAATACATGTAAAAATAAGCATAAAGTACTACCATTTGAAGAATTGGCCGGTAATCGCAAAAGTAGAAAGAACGTTTTTTTGTATATATAAGAGCTGCACTCTCATAAATTTTCAGTCCGATTGGTGGTAAACTGGCTGAGATATCGCAGGTTACAATGTTTGCAATGATAAAACTATAAGGCATTCCCACGTTGTGGTCGTGCCTAAAAATAACAAAAATTGTTGATGAAATGTTATTTTCATTTTCAGAATATGAAACCAAAATAGAGCCCGTATTGTGTTCATGTTGGTAATCAACCTAAAAACTCCTACATATAATTTTCAGCAAAAATCCAACGTTATTTTAATTTTCGGTTACCTTCTTGGATATTCCATTTTCAATATCAAAAAATTGTAAGCCATCATTTTAGTAATACCCAATTCACGAAATCTTAAAATTTAAAAAGTTAATGAAGTCATTTTATAAAGTAGACAGTTTGAATATGATTTTAACATCACAGTTGAAAAAAAGTGAATTTCACCATTATTCTTATAGTGCGATGGATGATAATGCAGTTTTTTTATATAAATCATTATTTTTAAAATAAATGAATCATCTTATCGAGCTAGATAATTGAATCATTCCTTTATTTTAAAAAAATTTTGGCCAATAATAAATGACGATAGAATTGCCAAATTTTAAAGAAATACATTTGACATAAAGCGCTACAAATTTTAAATAAATTAAATCAAATCGATAATTGTTTATTATAAATTACTTCAAAATTGTAGAAGTAAGGATTGCAGGAACTTTTTTATTATTCGGCATTTTTAGCCTTCAAAAAAATTATGTTCAAGGATTGTAACCTGCGCTACATTTAAAATCTGTACTCATCCATTCGGCATTCTTACCTGTCTACTTGTTTAACGTTTCGATAAATTTACCTATATGTGATAACATTCATACAGACAAAATAAAAATTCTTAGAGCTTACTCTAAAATTCAACTTTAATTTTCAAACTTCGACAACTCTTTGTAGTCGAAATTATAAATGCTGTATTCTATACAGTTATTTAATTATAGAAATTAAAGATCTTGATAACACTTATATAGACAAAATACTAGTAGCTTTACTGCATACTCTTAAGACGTGTTGATATTATAATCGTCAGATCAACAAATAATATATCTTCTTTCCTCTTGTGAATAAGTGATCGAACACAAATACTGGAAGAATATGTGATACTTATAGATCAAGTTGGAAAACAAATAATTATGTTAGGATGAATGTCTTCTTTTACCTCTGCAATGAGTTAATCACAATCACTCAAATCATGATGCTTATACATTAAGCTAAAAAATCCGAAACTCTCATGTATGAAAATATGAACGTGTAACCATCTTCGCGTTAAGGGTCTGTTGGACAGATTACCATTTCTTTAGTGTCACTTCTCCTTCGATTATCTATACCTTCGATTTGACATAAATTCTCATTTTAATTTTAAGAAAAGAAAGTTATGATATCAATAAATAAATTGGCAAGTTTTTTGCTATAAAAAATAATTGTTTTCAAATAAATAAATAACCGATTAAATTGAGGAAGGATTATAAATATATGTGTTCATATAAACACTCAATCCAATTGCAGCATGTGAAAAGGTGGATAGCCTGTGAAAAGGTACAGTCGGGTACAATTAAAACTTTGAATAATTGCGACTGCTGCCACGTTCTGTACATGTAATAGAATGGTATGATGTTCTTACATGACATTATCACATGACAAAGGTGCCCATAATATGTAGTAATATCATGTTTGTCTAAAATTATTATGTAATTTAACAAGATTGTTTCGCATCATGAAAACTTTTTCATTTATTTATGGAAGCTGAGAGCGGATGTACAATCTACTCTACTTAGTAATTCAGTAAATGTATTGCTATCAAGGGGCGCGGTAGCGCCTCGATGGCAAGTATAAGGTACGTCAGTACGTACGCCGCCGTCGGGCGCTAGCCAGACCCTATATACGTCTCATAGGCACTGTTGGAGATGTGACATTCGGTTTTCTTCGTATTAAGAGCTTTGTTTCTCACTTATGAGCACTCAAATGAAAGCATGGAATAAAACTAGCAAAATTACTTCAGGGTCATATCTTGTGAAAAGGCTTCTATCAAAAGATATTGTGAAGTGAAAGTTCGGAATCACGAATTCCTCAACGCGAAAATTCTTCTCCCGGAGAAAATGTTCTCCGCGGAAATACGTCATCGTGTGACGTCAGCCCTACGTTTATATTACTATATTGTATTGCTTGCATGTATACAGTTCATGTGTGTACAAGAGCAGACGATGGTGTATTTACAAAATTTTACACATGCAGTGTAATTATAAATAACCTAATTTGGCTGTAACTGTGTTTTATAATTATGTTTCATACTCATGATAATAGGCTAGATTAGATAAGTATTTAGTTTTTTATAATAATAAAATATACATACAATACATGAAAGAATGAAAGAACTGATTCTTTGTTAAAAAATACCCTTTTATTTTTCAGGTTTTTCAGATTATAAAGGAAATAACTTTTTTGTGATTTTGTGATGACAAGTTAGGAGGTTACGCAACTGTCATGTTATAAGGGAAGGAATTCCTGTGAGAAGCTAGTGATGTGAAAAATGTTTTTTCAAGATTTATAATTATTATATAAGTTCAGAAGACAAGTGGTTTCCAAGTTTTTCTCAATTTTAAGAGTGCGAATAAACTAAGTTTCCAGATGTATCGAGACTTTTTTCAAGGGAAAAATGTTTTGTTTTATAAGGTAACGAGAACTTATGAAGGCATACATCTATCATGTTATAGAAGAAAAGAATTTTCTTGGGACGTGAAAAGCTAGTGAAAGTGTTGTGTTTTTTAAGTATCAAGAAAGTTTTTTGGGTGGTTATGCAACTGTTACAAAATTTTTTACTTTTCCTTTCGTCTCCTGGGAGGTAGACTCTCCGGTTGTGTCTCAAGAGGGATCCTTATGACCAGCTAGTGAAAGTGTTTTATTTTCATCGTTCAAGAATCCAAGAAAGTTTGTACAGAATTCTCAGTTTATAAGTGCTCATGACAAGCTAGTGAAAGTATTTTATTATCATTGTTCCAGAATTGAAGAAAATTTTTACAGATTCTTCAAGTGATGTGAAAAATGTTTTGTCAAGATTTATAATTATTATAAAAGTTCAGAAGACAAGTGGTTTCCAAGTTTTTCTCAATTTTAAGAGTGCGAGTAAACTAAGTTTCCAGATGTATCGAGACTTTTTCCAAGGGAAAAATGTTTTGTTTTATAAGGTAACGAGAACTTAAGAAGGCATACATCTATCATGTTATAGAAGAAAAGAATTTTCTTGGGACGTGAAAAGCTAGTGAAAGTGTTGTGTTTTTTAAGTATCAAGAAAGTTTTTTGGGTGGTTATGCAACTGTTACAAAATTTTTTACTTTTCCTTTCGTCTCCTGGGAGGTAGACTCTCCGGTTGTGTCTCAAAAGGGATCCTTATGACCAGCTAGTGAAAGTGTTTTATTTTCATCGTTCAAGAATCCAAGAAAGTTTGTACAGAATTCTCAGTTTATAAGTGCTCATGACAAGCTAGTGAAAGTATTTTATTATCATTGTTCCAGAATTGAAGAAAATTTTTACAGATTCTTCAAGTGATGTGAAAAATGTTTTGTCAAGATTTATAATTATTATAAAAGTTCAGAAGACAAGTGGTTTCCAAGTTTTTCTCAATTTTAAGAGTGCGAATAAACTAAGTTTCCAGATGTATCGAGACTTTTTCCAAGGGAAAAATGTTTTGTTTTATAAGGTAACGAGAACTTATGAAGGCATACATCTATCATGTTATAGAAGAAAAGAATTTTCTTGGGACGTGAAAAGCTAGTGAAAGTGTTGTGTTTTTTAAGTATCAAGAAAGTTTTTTGGGTGGTTATGCAACTGTTACAAAATTTTTTACTTTTCCTTTCGTCTCCTGGGAGGTAGACTCTCCGGTTGTGTCTCGAAAGGGATCCTTATGACCAGCTAGTGAAAGTGTTGTGTTTTCATCATTTAAGTATCAAGAAAGTTTGTGCAGAATTCTCAGTTTATAAGTGCTCATGACAAGCTAGTGAAACTATTATATTAACATTGTTCCAGAATTGAAGAAAATTTTTACAGATTCTTCAGATTATATGAGGAAATAAGTATTTTGTGATGTGACAAGCTGGTTAAGTGCATTTACTATATTCCTCGATTGCTGATCTTCTTGTGAATAATTGTTAACTTTTCCTTTCGTCTCCTGGGAGGTAGACTCTCCGGCTGTGTCTCGAAAGGGATCCTTATGACCAGCTAGTGAAAGTGTTTTATTTTCATCGTTCAAGAATCGAAGAAAATTTTTACAGAATCTTCAGATTATATAAGAAAATAGCTATTTTGCGTTGTGACAAACTAATGAAGTGTTAAGAATATTTATCTTTCATGCTAGAAGTTTGTGCAGTTGTTGAAATGGATATGAATAATTATTAAATTTCCTTTCGTCTCCTGGGAGGTAAACTCTCAGGCTATGTATCGAAAGGAATCCTTATGACCAGCTAGTGAAACTGTTTTATTTTTATTGTTCAGGAATGGAAGAAAATTTTTATAGAATTTTCAGATTATATAAGGAAATTACTATTATGTGATGTGATAAGCTAGTGAAGTTTTAAGAATATTTATCTTTCATGCTGGAAATTTGTGCAGTGGTTGAAATGGATATGAATAATTATTAACTTTTCCTATCGTCTCCTGGGAGGTAGGCTCTCAGGCTATGAATCGAAAGGGATCCTTATGACCAGCTAGTGAGTGTTCTATTTTCATCGTTCAAGAATCGAAGAAAAGATTTATAGAATTTTCAGATTAATAAGGAAATAATTTTCTTGTAATGTGACAAGCTAGTGAAGTGTTACGAATATTCATCTTGCTTTATGAAACAGCAATTTTACACAATAATCAGCATGGATGGATATAATAATTTGGATATTAAATCTAGAATACCTGCACAGCTTAAGTGTTGAGTAAATTAATTTTTTTCTTATAAATAAATAAGAATAATTTTTCAATTTTTTTTCTTCATTTTATTTTTTATTTTCTAATTTTGTGGAGGAACAATGTCTCCTTGAGGAGCATTGTCTCCTTGTACAGCATTATCTGCTGGCACATCTTGTATGGCATCATCGTCCTCTCCCTCATATCTATTGTATTGGCGTCGAGGCCTTTGACGTCTGACCTGGTCAGAACGTGTTTGCTCCACGTTCGACATGGCCATGAAGCTCATAAAATCCGCCAAATTTTTGAGGTTTTGCTGATAGGGGTTCAGCCTCCTTCTTCTAAAGTTTCTTGAACTCCTACCAGCCCTCGTGCCTCTTCTGCCTAAAGGATTCAATTATTATTTATTATTTTTTTTGCTTAAATATATTAAGTATTTTAAATACCAAATAATAAATTGGTCCTGTACCTTGATTGCCATTGTTGTTGTTGTTGCCATTGTTGTTGTTGCCATTGTTGTTGGCTGCACCAGCTCCTGCTAAATTACAAAAATATGTAATTATTAATTTAGTTTTACTGGGTGGCGTATAAAGGCCTATAGAGGGATATGGATCCAAGTCTCCTTTGACTAGCTGGTTTCCAAATCTCAATTATGTGATAAATAATAATTTTTATATTTACCATTTACATCAATTTGCATCTGGTTCAGCATTATTATTTTCTGAAAATGAAAAATGAGTTTGAAAGTTTAGTAACAATTTATAACATATATTATGTGTGGATGATTCTCTGACAAATTCTAGCTTTCCAGAAAACGTACAAATACATTTGTTCTGTAGAAAGATATGTTTATTTATGTTTATAAATTAATTTATAACAAGTATTTTGAGACTAAGTTTAAATTGTAAAATAATAACTACCAGACTATGATAGTTTGGATGAATTTTTTACAATAAATAAAAATATTGATTAATTATGTATAAGAAAAGACAAAAGGGCTTATTCTAACAGACATGAATGCATTTTTAAATATTCAATGTATTTTATAACAGCTAAGTTTTATATTATATACTATAGCCTTTTTATTTCATAGTAAGCGCACAATTTGTATTTGGTTTACACTATATAATAGGCGAACAGATGTATTTGGATAGCAGATTAACGATGATTTTAATTTAAAAAAACATGATCTAATCTAAAAAAATTACCAGTATTGATTGTACATTCATGTTAATAGATTTGGCTTACAACGAGAAGTCAACTCTCTGTACTATACACAAGATAATTAGGGAACACATATTACAATAACAGATTATGAAAGATTTTAATTAAAAATCATATGATCTAAAACAAAGTATTACTAGTAATAATAGTAAGCCTGCATTATATTTATAGATTTGTCTAACGAGAGCCAACTCTCTATACTATAAATTTTAGCTGTATTTGGGCACTTCCTACACGCATCATCTAATATTATATTTAATTAATTTAATATTTCTTAACATTTTTACTTATCTATCAGGAAGAGAATATATATAATTATTTTATGAGTAATGCATATATTACTCATTTCATTTTATTTAACAAGCGCATCAAACTCCTTATTCAAAAATATTACTTACAGTAATAAATAAGACTGATTCATTAAAGTCTGCTGTTTATAAATTTCTTTTTACGCCAAGTTCATTGGATCACCTGTAACAGAGAAAGAATAATTTATTTTTAAACAAAGAATCATGTTCTATTATCATAAAGTTAATTTATTTGAAGGTAACTAAAAGATACTTATCTGACAGAGAGAGATCCGTTGATAGTATTTTCATCATAATATGTCATCTTTTCTGTAAATGCATTTTTTTACTTGAAACTTATTGCAGGTTCTAGATTAAACATTAGAGGTTTTTAACGCGATTTAAATAATATAATTTGTCATAAACTCGGAGATCCACCTGGAGGTTATAAACTAGCAGAAACCAACAGTAGATTAGTACTTCAGGTTAAACATAATTATAGTACAAAAGTGAGTTGGCACTAAATTATGGGGATATAGAGATCCCTATAACGAAGCTATGATGCACAGAACAGTAACTGCAATGAGTATCTGGTTAACTCTATGAAGTGTTAGTCTATGGTTGGTTTCTGCTGGTTCACCTCCGCGAGAATCTTCAAGTTTATCATAAATTATATTATTTAAATCGCGTTAAAAACCCCTAAAACTCGTACTACGCGTGTACATCATGGTACATCTATTGAAATAGGACATTATACAAATATCGTTCGCCAAAGTAATGGTTTGAAATAAATGATCAGCTTGTTAAACAAAGAACATGGCCTCGTGGCGCGAAAGATGCCTATTTAGTTTTTTTAGAAGAAATGACTTAAATTATTAAATTAATTAATATCTTTATCCCGTGTCCATGTACAACGATATGTGTTTGTGTAAATTTATTTTTTCTTGAATGATCTTTATTTTTTCATACTATCTGTATCATGTAAATAATTATGTTAAATAGAGTGAAGTTTAGTGTCAAATTTGTGGATTAGGCCTACAGGGGATACCACAACTTTATTGACATTATCTTTTATAATTTTTCACAATGTTGAAATTCGATTGTAATTTTCTTAAAGTTTACTGAATTATGTGGTTTGCATTAAAAATGGTAATACTTCTATCATAAAGAATCATACGGATTTTAAAAGTAACTTACATAAACTTCTTTTTTTTTATTCATAATATTATAATAAAGATTAAATTGTGAAGGATATGATGTAAACTTGTATAAATATTAAAATGCTACATCATTCATGTTCTGTTGACAATAATATCCACAAGGTACAAAAGAAGTCTCTACGTCTAAAATTATTGTTCATTAATTAGCTGATAATTGCTTTGTTGAAAATACTTTCAAAAAGCAATTATCAAATAATTTATGAACAATGATTTTATACGTACAGACTTCTTTTGATTTATATTTACAAGACAAATATTATGGAACTTCACATAAAAGTTAGTGCCAATAAAGGGAAAAAAAACGCGCCATTCTATTTACCTCGACGGTGGTGTGGAAAAGATAGATATTTCTTTTTTGAATGATAATGATCCAAAAATAACTATTTGCTGTACAGATGGTGTCGAAAAAATAATTATTATCGCAATAATACATAAGCATATGTACATTAATTTTTTAAATTTATAACTTCTTCAGTTGATGTTAATCGTTCATTATAATTTAGGTATTATATACCATTTAAAAGTAGTGAAATCTTCCCCACCCACCCCCAAATAAACCTTTTAAAGGTAAAAGGCTGGCAAGTATAAGGTCGTTTTTGTTCTATAAGATTTAATCAATCTCCTTTTCTCCTTCCTCCTTCCTCCCTTCTCCTTTCTCCTTCCTCCTTTCTCCTTCACCTTTTCTCCTTCCAAACCTTTTCTCCTCCACACCTTTTCTCCTTCCAAACCTTTACACTTTCTCCTTCTCCTTCCTCCTTCCTTCCTCCTCTCCTTTTATCCTCTTCCTCCTCCTCACTTTTTCTCCTTCCACATCTTTACCACTTTCTCCTTCTTCCTTCTTCCTTCCTCCTTCCTCCTTCCTCCTTCTCCTTTTCTCCTTCCAACTCTTTACACTTTCTCCTTCCTCCTTCTCCTTTTCTCCTTCCACATCTGTACAATTTCTCCTTCCTCCTTCCTCCTTCTCCTTTTTTGCTTTCTCAAATTCCTACCAGCTCTTACTCCTCGTCTAACTATTAACTTATTTTTTCTTTTTTTAATCATTACATATCATTTTATTTAATTTTAATGCACACTTTAAAGAAATAGGTAAATTACTGAAGGACGATAAGAAACGTGTTAATAATGCAGTGATTAAAAAGATATTTATGATCATTTAACAAATAATTATGTTAGGAAAAATTCTTCTTCAATTTTGAAAAGGTCTTCTTTTACCTCGTAAATGAGTGAATCACATTAAGATGAATAATCCGAAACTCTCATCTAGGATAATATGTACGCGTAAGCATCTTCGCGTTAAGGGTCTGTTGGACATACTGTTATTTCTTTAGCATCATTTCTGTATACCTTCGTTTTACAAAAATTCCAATTTTAATTTTAACACAAGAAAGTTATGATATCATTAAATAAATTGGCAAGTTTTTTTTATAAAAAACAACCGCTTTGAAATAAATAAATAACTCGTTTAAATATAAATTTTCGAACTCTCGATTTCGAACCCTTATTGGTGAAAATTCAAATCTATCTATCTATGAAAATATGAACGCGTAAACATCTTCACGTTAAGGGCCTGTTAGATAGACTACCATTTCTTTAGTGTTACTTCTCCTATACCTTCGATTTAATAAAAATTTCAATTTTAATTTCAACAAAAGAAAGTTATGATATCAATAAATAAATTGGCAAGTTCTTTTATAAAAAGCAATGAATTTGAAATAAGTAAATAAGCATTTAAAAGGGGGAGGATTATAAATATACATGTATTTAAATAAACACATGAAATTGTAGCATGTGAAAAGGTGGATAGCCTGTGAAAATGCACAGTCGGGTACAATTAAAACTTTGAATAAATGCGACTGCTGCCACGTTCTGCACATTCTATCTGACGTTTGGTGACCGATCACGATGACGCCGTATTTACCGTGGGAGATTAGGCCACCATATTTCCGGTAAATTGAGCGTTGCGTAATCGGTCACAAACATGCGCAGAACGTAGTGCCAATATGGTATTATTCAAAGTTTCAATTGCACCCAACTGTACATGTAATAGAATCGCACGATGTTCTTACATGATATTATCACATGACAAATGTGCCCATAATATGTAGTAATATCATGTTTGTCTAATATGATTATGTAATTTAACAACATTGTTTCGCATCATGAAAACTTTTTCTTTTATTTATGGAAGCAACGAGCGGATGTACAATCTACTCTACTTAGAAATTCAGTAAATGTGTTGCTATCCTTATTTCATTAAAAATCTATGTCTAGGACGATTATATGCAATTATATATGAGATTTCAATTCTGTTGATACAATATATCGATCCTACATTAAAAAAAAAAACAGGAACAAATTCTATCATGTAGTACGCAATTTTTTTTACGAAAAAATTTGCCGTCCCGTCCTATCATAGATAATCGATGAACTACTAAATGTCAGTGTGAAATTAACAATAGCATAACATTTTTAATATAGTTAAATTATCGTCCTATTATCCTGCAATGGGAACTACTCAAAGCATTATATTAAACTGTGAGAACGACGGCCTCAAATAATAATAATAATTAGAATTCCATTTTTAATTAAGTAAAGATTTAAAACTAAAAGCTGTAAACTATATCAAGTAAATATTAATTTAACATTTTTAAGCTTGATTTATTTTCCAACTTGTGTCATAGAAATTTATTTTATAACATTTTTTTAATACGTAATAATAGTTAGAATTATCTTTAATCAACTTACTGTAATCTTCCGATAATAATAACAGTTTTGTAAAACATACATACATACAAATAATCAAAAATAGAGCTTAGAATGAGTGCAAGATTGAGTTAGAATACTTCAAAAATTGGTTAAAGACAGTAATAAATAAATATTGAATAAAAAATTGATTCAGAGATTTTCTAACGGTGTTTTATGAACAAGTTACTTTGGTTAACCTTGCATAATTTGAAGATCGTATCCATCGTTATCTATGATAGGACGGGACGGCAAGTTTTTTCGTAAAAAAAATTGCGTACTACATGATAGAATTTGTTCCTGTTTTTTTTTTAAATGTAGGATCGATATATTGTATCAACAGAATTGAAATCTCATATATAATTGCATATAATCGTCCTAGACATAGATTTTTAATGAAATAAGGATAGCAACACATTTACTGAATTACTAAGTAGAGTAGATTGTACATCCGCTCGTTGCTTCCATAAATAAAAGAAAAAGTTTTCATGATGCGAAACAATGTTGTTAAATTACATAATAATTTTAGACAAACATGATATTACCACATATTATGGGCACATTTGTCATGTGATAATGTCATGTAAGAACATCATGCGATTCTATTACATGTACAATAGGGTTAAATTGAAACTTTGAATAATAACATATTGGCACTACGTTCTGCGCATGTTTGTGACCGATTACGCAACGCTCAATTTACCGGAAATATGGTGGCCTAATCTCCCACGGTAAATACGGCGTCATCGTGATCGGTCACCAAACGTCAGATAGAATGCGCAGAACGTGGCAGCAGTCGCAATTATTCAAAGTTTTAATTGTACCCGACTGTACCTTTTCACAGGCTATCCACCTTTTCACATGCTGCAATTGGATTGAGTGTTTATATGAACACATATATTTATAATCCTTCCTCAATTTAATCGGTTATTTATTTATTTGAAAACAATTATTTTTTATAGCAAAAAACTTGCCAATTTATTTATTGATATCATAACTTTCTTTTCTTAAAATTAAAATGAGAATTTATGTCAAATCGAAGGTATAGATAATTGAAGGAGAAGTGACACTAAAGAAATGGTAATCTGTCCAACAGACCCTTAACGCGAAGATGGTTACACGTTCATATTTTCATACATGAGAGTTTCGGATTTTTTAGCTTAATGTATAAGCATC
Source organism: Philotrypesis tridentata (assembly GCA_018906965.1). Classification (NCBI taxonomy): domain Eukaryota; kingdom Metazoa; phylum Arthropoda; class Insecta; order Hymenoptera; family Pteromalidae; genus Philotrypesis; species Philotrypesis tridentata. The sequence goes on along the minus strand of JACCIB010000133.1, from coordinate 206,359 downwards.
ATGATTTGAGTGATTGTGATTAACTCATTGCAGAGGTAAAAGAAGACATTCATCCTAACATAATTATTTGTTTTCCAACTTGATCTATAAGTATCACATATTCTTCCAGTATTTGTGTTCGATCACTTATTCACAAGAGGAAAGAAGATATATTATTTGTTGATCTGACGATTATAATATCAACACGTCTTAAGAGTATGCAGTAAAGCTACTAGTATTTTGTCTATATAAGTGTTATCAAGATCTTTAATTTCCATAATTAAATAACTGTATAGAATACAGCATTTATAATTTCGACTACATAAGAGTTGTCGAAGTTTGAAAATTAAAGTTGAATTTTAGAGTAAGCTCTAAGAATTTTTATTTTGTCTGTATGAATGTTATCACATATAGGTAAATTTATCGAAACGTTAAACAAGTAGACAGGTAAGAATGCCGAATGGATGAGTACAGATTTTAAATGTAGCGCAGGTTACAATCCTTCAACATAATTTTTTTGAAGGCTAAAAATGCCGAATAATAAAAAAGTTCCTGCAATCCTTACTTCTACAATTTTGAAGTAATTTATAATAAACAATTATCAATTTGATTTAATTTATTTAAAATTTGTAGCGCTTTATGTCAAATGTATTTCTTTAAAATTTGGCAATTCTATTGTCATTTATTATTGGCCAAAATTTTTTTAAAATAAAGGAATGATTCAATTACCTAACTCGATAAGATGATTCATTTATTTTAAAAATAATGATTTATATAAAAAAAACTGCATTATCATCCATCGCACTATAAGAATAATGGTGAAATTCACTTTTTTTCAACTGTGATGTTAAAATCATATTCAAACTGTCTACTTTATAAAATGACTTCATTAACTTTTTAAATTTTAAGATTTCGTGAATTGGATATTACTAAAATGATGGCTTACAATTTTTTGATATTGAAAATGGAATATCCAAGAAGGTAACCGAAAATTAAAATAACGTTGGATTTTTGCTGAAAATTATATGTAGGAGTTTTTAGGTTGATTACCAACATGAACAGAATACGGGCTCTATTTTGGTTTCATATTCTGGAAATGAAAATAACATTTCATCAACAACTTTTGTTATTTTTAGGCACGACCACAACGTGGGAATGCCTTATAGTTTTATCATTGCAAACATTGTAACCTGCGATATCTCAGCCAGTTTACCACCAATCTGACTGAAAATTTATGAGAGTGCAGCTCTTATATATACAAAAAAACGTTCTTTCTACTTTTGCGATTACCGGCCAATTCTTCAAATGGTAGTACTTTATGCTTATTTTTACATGTATTTTTAACTAGAGTGTGTTGTAATCTTATCTCAATCAGATAAGTCCAAATCGATCCAAATTTTTTTTTGTAAGTTCTACTTATGTTAAGAAAGTGACAGTATAAAATTGGATTCGATTCCGTACATACAAAAAATATGCGGGCATTTCTTAGATATTCGAAAAACGGAATTTGGCCACAGCTCAAATTCTAAGCATTTTACACAAAAAAGTTCCAAGGGAATATTGTAGATCTTAAAAAAATTTTTCCTACTAACATGTATACCGACATCGCGACACCATGAGGCGACGCCTATAGGCATGGCGCACGAGTGTCTCGTATTGCGAAGCAACCGTCAGTCTGTGCCGAGCGCCCAAGGTACACACACGCATATGAAATAAATATTGGTAATAGACAAGTCTACCGCATTATTTATAACCTCACCAGGGATACCACAAAATGGCGACGAGGATGGGATACCAGTAAAAGAAGCATTTATTCGTTTCAAGAACAAATTAATTCTGGAAACGTAGCGTGGGTGCATAACCTCAACAAAGAAAAAGTTATCAAACTGCTGGACGAGATTCGTGCCGAATACAAGAAATCGACGAACTTCGAGGAACTCCGAAAGCAACTCAAGGCTCAAATTAAAAAATTATCAAGGAACAAAGTGGAAGTGACACTACAAATCAACCAGAAAAACCAAACATGGGGTTCACAACAAACATAGAGACTTTCAAAGGGGACACAAACTGGGCAGCGTACAAGGAACAATTAGATTGTTTTCTAGAACTCAACGACATTCCTGACGACAAAAGGGTGCAACTACTAATCACGAAGTTAAGCCCAGCAGTGTATGACACTTTAAAAACTTTAGCCACTCCAAAAAAACCGATTGAAGAAACAAACGAAAATTTAACCTCACTCCTGACGAAACACTATCAACCGGAACGCGGAGAGATTTTAGAACGTTTGACATTCCGGCAAAGAAAGCAATTAAAGGGAGAAACGGTCAATCAATTCATCACGGCTCTGAAGAAAATAGCAAACAATTGCAATTTCGAAAATTTCAATAAAGAAATTACAGACCAACTAATCATAGGCATGATCAACGATGATATTCGCTTAGAATTTATAAAAAAAGAAAAAATGCCCGAATTAGCGGAAATCATACGAGTCGCCACAGCGATGGAATCAGCAAAGGCTTTATCAGCGCACACGCAGCACGCGGAGAATGACAGCAACAAAACAGACGACGGCATTTTCTCATTCGGCCAGAAGCAGCACAGCCGGAGCAGCACGAGAGCGTCTGGTTCGGGACAAGGTCAACGCAGAGGTAGCGTCAATACGCCAAATAGCAAACCTAGAGCAGAGGCAAAATGTTATTGTTGTGGTAAAGCGGGGCACGTTCGAAATGAGTGTATTCTAAGGCGAAAATTTTGTAGCGAGTGCGGCCGACAGGGACATATTTTCAAAACGTGTACATTAGGGTGACACAAAAATGCACGTGAGTGCCAAATCCCATTTGCCATAACCTTAACCGATAGTCCAGAAGCCGACGAGGGCGACCGAGTTTTTACGTTACGCATTTGTACGTTACGTATACTATTGTCATGCAGACCATGAGTGATATAGCATTTTAATATTTATACAAGTTTATATCGTATCCTTTACAATTGTTCAATCTATATTATGGAATAATGAAAATAATATTTAGAATAAAAAGAAGTATATGTAAGTTAATTTCCAATATCCCTATGATTCTTTATGATAGATGTATTATCATTTTTAATGCAACCCACCTAATTCGGTAAACGTTTAGAAAACTGTAATCGAATTCAAACTTTATGAAAACCTGTAAAAAATAGTGTCAGTAAAGTTGTGGTATCCCCTGTATGACTTTCACATAAATACTTACACGGTTGACATCATAAATTTAGTGTCAATATTGAATAGTGTCATTTAGCAAACAAGTTATAGTTTATTAAATATATTCTAAATTGAGTTCTATTGAGTTCTATTGAGTTCTATTCTAAATTGAATTTAGTCATTTAGCAAACAAGTTATAGTTTATTAAATATATTCTAAATTTATAGCTTTTAAGGTAAGATGTATTTAAAGCAATCAGCTACTAACGTAGTGTATATTTATGAACTACAATATATACACTAGAGTGACCTAACCAGGCATGGCAAAAAAATTCCATTCCGTTATGATCTGTTGAATGTATATAGATAATATAAATTGTCAAGCCAGTCACTTAGAGGGATAATCTAAAAATTTTCCAGTTGATACGGCTCAGCAGTTTTGAATTATTGAATTTTGAAATTTCTAATCTCTGATTATCTCAATACTGCTAAACTATACCATCTTCAAAATTCTTATACTATCCCTCTAAGTAGTGGGCTTGAAAACTTGTATGATCTTTTTACCTTTTAGGAAAAGAGACGCTCAACCCACATTCTGGAAACTGCCTGAACTCTGGCATTCTGAAAATTAAAAATAACTATTTTTGAATTGAGCAAATCAATCAGAGGGATAGCATATGAAATTTAAAGTTAATCGTCTAGACCAATTTTTAGCTCTTCGATTTTGAATGCCTTATATGATGATTATTTTGAAATTGGTCTATATGGTAAACTTCAAATTTCTCATGATATCCCTCTGATTGGTATGTTTAACGAAAACTTAGTTATTTTTAATTTTCAGAGTGACCAAAATTCTTCTGAGTTGTAGAAGAATGTAGAAACTTGCTTGAAAGGTGAACCCAGGAGACGATAGAAAAAGTTACATATTCACTTCAACAACGTAAACTTTCTTGAAAGATGAATTCTTAACACTTTACTAGCTGCCACATCACAGAATAGTTATTTCTTTATATAATCTAATAGTAAAAAAACCTGAAAAATAAAAGGATATATTTTAACAAAGAATCAGTTCATGAATCTTTCATGTATTGTATATTTAAAAAAAAAAGTACAACTAAATACTTATCTAATTTGAGGCTATTAGTCTTGTTTGTGAACATTTTTCATAATTATATCTGTCAGTTTTTAAATATTTCATCAAACCCAGCTTTATAAATTACATATTATGTTGAAAATAAAATCACTTTGGTACTTTATTTTGTACAATACTTATTTTTCTTTAACACTGCATATGTGTTATTGTATTGAAAAATCAAAAAATGTGAATACACTATCGTCTGCTCTTCTGTACACTTGATGAACTGTATAGATGCAAGCACTAGTATACGTAGAGCTGACGTCACGAACTATGACGTACTTCCGGGGAGAACATTTTTCGCCACGGGAGAAGAATTTTCGCGTTGAAGAATTCGTGACCCCGAACCTTCATTTCATAATATCTTTTGATAGAAGCCATTTCACAATATATGATCCTGAAGTGATTTTGCTAGTTTTATTCCAAGCTTTCATTTGAGTGCTCATAAGTGAGAAACAAAGCTCTTAATGCGAAGAAAACCGAATGTCACATCTCCAACAGGGCCTATGAGACGTATATAGGGTCTGGCTATAGCGCCCGACGGCGGCGTATGTACTGACGTACCTTATACTTGCCATCGAGGCGCTACCGCGCCCCTTGATAAGAATATATTTTAATCGTCGATTGGAAAATTAATATTTCAATACTCATAACATTAGTAGGAAAAAATTTCCATAAAACTACTTCTTGGCAAAATAGTCATTCTGTAAAACAATTTTCAAAAAATTGATTTTTCAATAAAGGGAGCTTTCCTTACATTTCTCCCGACCCAGCAGAAATTACACGTAAAATGGGTTTAGATATGTTGAATGGTGTAGAAATTTCTAGTCAAGAAGCTGCATGGTACCTATTACGCGAACCGATGTCAAAGAGTTTCATCAAAGTTGTATACATCCCAACAATTTGGCCAATTGAAAGACATCGAGTGAAAAAAACTCAGCAAGAGTTAAGTGCATTAGATGACGATTGTACCAATATTTGGAAGGATAATTGGTTCGATAAATATTAAAAAAGACCAGAAAATTTAGAAAACGTTACATTGGCACAATTTGTATCTAAATTTTACAAAAATAACCAAGGGATTTATGTAGTAAGAGAAATTCCACATATTATTAGATACAGAAATTACGATATGGAAGATGATATAAATGAATATAAGCGTGAAATGTGTTCCGTTCGCATCAGAAGGTTTGCCATCGGAGGCGGCAGACTTCCACAGACAGGCGTTCGACCGCAGCATTTGTCGTTGCGTCGGCTGGCGGACTTAGTGCGACTGCGAAGAAGCAGTAGCTCTAAGGCCGTATTATCCCCTCCCGGTCGAAAACTGCCGATATCGCAGCCAAATTTGGCAGTGATACGAGGGGCCCCACGTGGAGGGAAGGACTCAGCAGTGTCCTTTTTCTCGGGCGTGGTGGCTACTGAACGCGCTGTCTGGGAAGAGTTGGTCAACTTGCCTGACTCAACTGTCGTCCTCGCGATGGAATCCGGGAAGCGTTCGGATGCATTAGAGCAGGTCCGCGAATCGGGAATTGGCCACAGCGTCGCGTAAATTAATTAATTTTAAAGTCGAAAATTGTTATTCCATTCCTGGCGTAGGTTTTCTCAACGTAAGCAGAAACGTTGAGTTTTTCCTGCGTCACAGGTTCGCCTGGGTAAATGCGGGAATGGAGACATGTTTAAAAGAAAATATGTTGAACGAGCGAGTGCGAGAGAAAGTACATACATATCCACAGTTCGAGCCGATTTATTGCTTTTCTTGAGAGAAAAGCATATCAGCTAGAATTCGGACATCTGGCGACAGGCAGCCTCGATGTGCATCGACTAGGCGATGCATTCGAGCTGTTTATGGCTTTTTATGACTGCCTGGATTAGTGTAGTCCGGCTCGGGCCGGCGTGCCTTGGCGCGCGGGGTCGGTTTCTGTTTTCGGGAAACGAGAGACGAGTGTGCGAAGACCGAGAGAAAGAAAAAAAGGGTCTCATTGTTTTTCAAGTGTATCTGCGTGGTTGTATGTATGAGTGAGAGAGTGGGAAAAGCTGCGACTTTTCCGGCGACGAGGGACGAGCTCGAGGACTGCTTGTATGCCGGGCAGTTCAGTTCGAACCTCGGAGCATAACACTTCGTTTTGCACTGTACTTTGAATTTTAAATAGAAAAGAAATCTATCAAATACTTGTACTTTTCCTTTTTCCTCGTGTAATTACATAGATATATATACTCACGCGCCCTTGCGAGGCGAACAAAATGGTTACATTGAACATACCTTTTAGGAATGAAGAAAATGAAGTTTTAGCAGAAATGAAGTTTATTATCATTTATGATGAAAATATTGATTTAATTTGAAACAGACGAAAGGAATTCGAATCGGATCTTTGTGTTGCGAAAATGAAGAGCCTCAGGACGAGGACGAAATTCAAGACGTAGCATATAGGTTTCCAGAAGCTAATCCTTTTCAAGCATTATACAATAATCCACATGCTGATATGAATATCGATTTACGCTTAGCCACATTAAATAAATTAGGATCTATTGCCAAAAGGAAGGAGAATATCATGAAACATGAAGATTTTTGTAAGTTAATGAGATCTGCAAATGAAAAATAAAAAGGTCTACTTTATCACATAATATCGTACATATTATCAGATGAAGCATCTCCATTGCAAGTTTTTTTTACTGGACCCGCAGGATGTGGTAAAACTCTTGTGATTAAATTAATCATGGAAACATACAATAGATATACAAATACTGATGGTTTTTGTAACGCGTACATAGCTTGTGCATCCACTGGAAAGGCTGCTGTAGCAATAGATGGAACTACCGTTCATACAGCCTTAAAGATTTCATTGTCTAAGCTTTTACCCCTATCTGTCGAAATAGCACAACTAGGATTGCGAAAATGGTGAATGATTCCAAAAACAATTCATAATTCACTAAATGAATTATGAATTATTAGTCATATAATTCATAATTCCCCAAAGGAATTACGAATTATTCAACCCTATCATTCATAATTCATCAAAGGAATTATGAATTATTTGTCTTATAATTTATATTTGGCGTCTTTCTTTCTGACGGAGCATTTTTTTAATATTAACTTAAGCAGAGCACATATTAATGTAAACTTAAGCGGAGTATTTGTTAAGTATATATTATATATGCAATTGCGTGAATTTCGGAGTCAATTTAATCTAAGTTAAAGAATTGTTCATCTAAAAATATCACTAAAAAGCCATTAAAAATATATATATTGATGCAGAAAAATAAGCTAATCCGTAGCTTAAGGAGGATTTACAGTAATTACTCTAGTCAAAACAAAACTCTCTTCTTTTGATTTGCGTTGCACGTGGGGTATGCTATATCTATATAAATGATGCGAGCATGACTTTTCAAATATTTCGAACTTATTGTTAAATATACCAGTACCCTTGGAGTTTTTTTATAACAACACATATACGTCCGATACTTCTACATTATATAAAATATTCATAAACCAATGTCGTCATCATCACTCTGTAACATGTAGTTATGTAGGTTACGAACGCACTTTTCCGTAAGAGCCTATGTTAACAAGAGCAAAATTAAAACATTTATTTATCTAATTTTAAGTACCCTAGCGTTCTGAAATTTGATATGAGTGTTTTTGGGATATCAAATAACCTATGCGAATTTGTTTTAATTTTCTTGGCATTATTTCTATTCACCTGTAGAAACTCCTTAAAGGGTAATGACAGGTTTAAAACCTGAAAAAAAAAGAAAAATTATTAGTGCTGTAAAAATTAGTATGTATGTGCTCTAAAAACTATATTTTCCCTTCAAAATATAAATATTATTCATCACTTTTATGCATAATTTTATTAAAAATGTGCATTAAGGGAGTATTGAGTACTTGAAAACAATTGAAGATATTTATGTTGGATGTAATAAGGGCTTTTTATATAAATTATATAAAATTATGTAATTATAGTGAATTTTACATATGTAAACATACGTAACATTCATTTTTACTTACCTTAAGGGGTTATGACAGTGTTAAAACCTGAAAAAAACGAAAAATTGTTAGTGTTGTAAAAAATTAATAGATATATAGGTGCTCTAAAAATTATATTTTTGCTTTCAAATACAAGTATTATACATTACTTTTATGCATAAATAATATGCAAAAAGTGAGTGTAACATTTAAAAACAATTAAAGGAATTGCTTACCAAAAATCATGATTTTCATCACTTTTGTTTGCTTGCCGCATGGTTCTGATGGAACCGTACCATCAATTCTAATGAATCAAAGTGCCAAATCTTCCTTATGAGTCTGGTCTCAGACCAAGTGGAACAGATTCCTGAAAAACACAAAATTAATATAATTAATTAAACATATATTGACAATATTAATAATTATAGTGAATGTTACATATGTAAACATACGTAACATTCACTTTGAACTTATTTTTGCCAATTCTGCTCCACTCAGTTTGTGACCGTACTCATTAGGAAGGTTTTACACTTTGGTTCATCCGGATTGATGTTACGGTTCCTTCAGAAAGCTGCGGCAAGTACATGAAAAGCATGAAAAACTAAATTTGAGTAAAAGGCATTTAAAGTTTATAATGTAAATCATACAAATGAACTCAGCTATACTTACAGAAACTATGTGGCATACCTTGATTTGCTTTTGGTACTCAAATATACATACAATAAAGTATATTTGGTGGTATGCGCATATCATGCTGTGTGATAATAGCATTTAGAAGCTGGAAATAAAATAAAAATTATCGTTAGCTATTCATAATCAAGTTATGTTTATGAATTACAATTACATGCAATACTTACCATTATTAAATATACTGCAAGTTGTTAAAAAGTATGCAAAATAATACTCCAGACAGTCAATATAAACTCCCATCTTGCTGGATTGCACCCGTATACCTAAAAGCAAAAAATAAACCAACAAAGAAAAAGCTCATTATGAACACAATTATTACTAATTAGATTCCAATACTTATCTGAATAATTTTTGTATTCTGCAGAAGTTCTTGCACTTTTACAACACCACTGAGGTTATAAGCATTGTTACAGCAGCTAGCAGACTAACTGCACTGATCTAGTGTCTTGGATGAAAAACAGCTGTTTGGCTGCTTTCTGCTGCTTTACAGAAAATTCTACTATACCGATCAAACAGTAATCTTCATTCTCGACCGGGCGCTGTGAGGTACAACCTGTTCGAGTGGCAAATTCAAATTTGTTGAACACCTTTACTTTAACGCATTGAGTTTATTAACATAAAATCACACATAGAAAAATTAATTTTACGGATTTTTTTTATTTTACGGAAATAATTTCATAACTCTTGAGAAAAAAACGGTTTGTAAAACAGGTTTTTAAGTCGTATTTTCAGTAAGATTTCTCATGAAATAACTCTGTAAAAAGTGTGGTAGAACAATCCTTTTAACAAGTTTGGCCATATTAAAATATTTAAAAATCACGATTTTTCAAAAATTTACTTGAAACAGATTTATCAGTTTTTTGCCGATATTTTCAAGGCAAATTTTTTTAGCAAAAAACAGCTTTCAGGACCATATTCTACGGACTATTAACTGTGAAAATGTGAATAAAAAAAAAATTAATATTTTCAAAATTTTAACACTGTCATAACCCCTTAACCAATTATGCTCCACTTAGTTTATAAAGAAACCTATTCCGAAAGTTGTTTTAAAATTTCAGTCCAACTGGTCCATCTGTTGCTGAGAAAACCTGCAACAAGTGAAAAAAGACCATGAAAAAACTAAAATGAGTAAAAAGCATTTGAAGTTTATGATGTAACTCATGTCAATAAACTCAGTGATACTTACAGAAACTATCCGGTATACCTTGATTTGGTTTTAGTATTCAAATATATATGCAATAATGTATATTTCATGGTGCGCGTACATCATGATGTTTGATAATACTATTTAGAAGCTGGAAATGAAATAAAAATATCGTTACCAATTCATAGTCAAGTTAAACTAATGATTACAGCTATTTGCAATACTTACCATTATGAAGTATACTTTAATCTGTTAGAAAGCATGCAAAATGCCACTCCATACAGCCAATATAATAGTCTCATCTTGCTGTCTTCCACTCGTGCATCTAAAATGAAAAACAAAGCAAACAAAGAAAAAGCTTTTTACGGATAAATTATTACTTATTAGTTTCCAATATTTATCTGAATAATTGCTGCACTCTGTCGAAGCTGGAAACTCTTGTACATATAGCACCATTGATAATCTTATAAATACTGATAGTTGTTACAGCAGCTATCAGACAAACTGCACTGATCTAGTGTCTTGCAAGTTGGATGAAAAATAGCTGTTTGGCTGCTTCACATGAAATTCTACTATACCAATTATTTAGTAATTTTCATTCTCGACCGACGATGAGGGTCAACATGTTTGGTGGCAAATTCAAATTTGTTAAATGCCTTACTTTACAGAGTTTTAACACATTGAGTTTAATAATAACAAAATCACACATAGAAAAATTAATATTTTACGAAAATAGATTAATAACTCTTGAGGAAAAAGCTGTTTGTAAAACGGTTTTTATGTCGTATTTCCAGTACGTTTTCCTACGAAATGACTCTATAAGAAGCGTGGTTGAACAATTCATTCCACAAGTTTGATTTAATGTCCACACAAAAAAACCTCCAAAACCCACACCATCATTTAGTGCGCAAAAAGCAAGTTCTTTTAGAAAAAATCACCCCCCTAGGTGCGGGGAAAGTGGAATATTAACAAGTTGAATTTTTCGCCAATTATATCACTTAAAAAATTTAAATTTAAATAAATAGACTGCTTTGTGTAATAATTTCGAAACTTTTATCAATGCAAAAAAAAAAGTTTTTTTCCCAGGTATTCAATGATACCATTTTTAATTTAGGGCCGCACACTCATCTCCCTCTATTAGGGCATTAATCGTTTAACAACTCTTGATCCCTTACAGATAATTCATTATTTCACAAAATTAGTGTAATTATTTTTTAAGAAGCAAAACGTCGATCGATAGATCTTAAAAATTTGAAAAAAAAATCGTGGTCCCTATATCAGGGACGCACCCTCTTGAACGCCACAATCAGCAGTTAATAATTTTTTATATTTAAACCTGAATTCTTTAAACGTTTATAAGCAACCCTTTGTGCAATTTTCTCGAAACTTTGAAGAGAGCAAAAAAAGGCTGTTTTCCTAGCTGTCGAATAGCACCGCTTACAATTCAGGGACGCACCTCTATCTCCCTCTATTACGGTATTAATTATTTAAAAATAACATGCCTAATTAATTAATTGATTATTGATCAATTTTTTTTAATTTTTTTTTATTATTTTTAGTTAATTATTTTTTAATTGAAAATTCATAGTATTTCAATAAATTACTAATGATATAGAATATGTACATACATAATTTTTGTACTTTTGTATTTTTATATTTTGTATTCATTTTAGTAAAAAATAAAGTGGGAAAATTTTTTATTTGTAATTTGTATAAATGTTTGTCTGACTTACATTTGCAATAGATTGAAATGTTTGTTAATATTTTTTTTTTAATTTATGACAAAATGTATAATACAATAGTATTATGTTGAACATTACACATGTGAACTGGAATATACATATTTGAATCGGAATATACATGAAGTAGCTGTTTCCTCCTGCTCTCTCATGCTGCCGCCAAGCGGGCGGTGGCTATTCCTACATATACATATATGCAATATACGTATATGAAATGGAATATTGATATGTGATCTGGGCTGTTAGATTTTGTAGGTATATGTTACTGGGTTATCGTATCGCATAGTATGTAAAATCGTTTCATAGCAGTTGCATTGCAGTATTGTATTACTGGTAATTTTTTAAATAAATGATTAAATTGTATATTATATAATGGGTCCACGCAAGCATGCTGATACTGCTAAAAAGTTCACAGAAGATTTAGTAAACATAGAATATAATAAAAAAAGAAAGAAGATAAAAAAAGAAAAACTACAAATTCCCTGGACACGATGTCCAGGTGTCAGGGTGACCTTCAGGATGACGGGAAATCATTCTCGAGTACATCCTCTAAGTACAGATTAATATTTTTTGAAAAACTAAAAATTCCCTGGAGACGATGTTCAGGTATCAGGGTGACCTCCAGGATGACGGAAAATCATCCTCGAGTACATCCTCTAAGTACACATTAATATTTCCTTAAAAAAATAAAAATTCCCTGGAGACGATGTCAACATATAACAAAAATCTAGAAACACGTCAAAACTAAACAACTCCCGGAGATGATGTCCATGTGTCAGGTTGACCTCCAGGATGATGAGAAATCATCATGGAGACGATGGACTAGCTGTACATACAAATATGTAGGTGTAGAGCATGCGTTATCCTTTAAAAAAAGATTAAGTAATTGTAAAGGAAGAGGTCATTATACTACAAATAATTCATAATTCACCAAATGAATTATGAATTACACTACAAATAATTCATAATTCCTTTGGTGAATTATGAATGGTAGGGTCGAATAATTCGTAATTCCTTCGGTGAATTATAAATTATACTACAAATAATTCATAATTCCTTTGGTGAATTATGAATGGTAGGGTCGAATAATTCGTAATTCCTTCGGTGAATTATGAATTATACGACAAATAATTCATAATTCCTTTGGTGAATTATGAATGATATAAGGAATGTAATTCCAAAATGAATTAACTCTTTGCAACCCTGAGCACAACATTATAGATCACTTTTTAAATATGTAAAATTTTAATAATATAGATGAAGTCAGTATGATTGGAGCTGAAATGCTAACACAGATTGAAGCCCGATTTAAATAAATAACTGGAAACTTTAAAGCAATTTGTGGAGGCTTAGATATTTTTTTCATCGGTGATTTGCGACAATTGCCACCTGTACGGGCAACGCCAATATTTAAGCAGCAAAAGCAAAGAATTGTTGGACCTATATTCTGGAGAGGCTTAAAATTGTATGAATTTACCCAGGTCATGCGCCAAAGTAATGTAAAGTTTTCTTCTTTGCTAACTAAAATCGGGAACGAAAAAGCGTTATTCGAAAATGAGATCGCTCTTATAAAGTTAAGATTTTTTACAAAAGAACAGGCCGATCAATTATGCCCTCATGGAGTTAGACTATACTTTTCTAATAAATCTGTCAGCGATTATAATAACTATGTATTACAACAAGCAGAAAATAAAATGATTTCGATTGCTAGTGATGTTTTTAGCGCCTGTGCTAATAAAGAGCAAGAAGCGTTCGTAAACCAAAAATTTTACAAGATATCCATTATTGATACAGGCGGATTACCCTACGAGACAATATTGGTTTTAAATAAATTGTATATAATTACAACCAATATTAACGTAGTAGATGGCCTTGTAAACGGTGCTGTTGGAAAATTAGTCTACATTGAAAAAAATGACCGTGATGAAATTACGCGCGTTTGGTTGCATTTCGATAATTCTCCAAGAACTGGACAAAAAATCAGACAAAAAGCTGCTGCTCACATCATTAAATATAATATTCCTCCTCAAGCTGTGCCAATAGATCGACGAACTGCAACTATTTACTTAAATAATAATAAAATTATCATTGCAAAAAGAAATCATTTTCCACTAGTATTAGCATGCGCTATGACAATCTACAAATCTCAAGGAGGAACTTTTAAAGAAATAGTGTATGAATACGAAAAAACATATCCATAGCAATTACTTTACATAGCTTTATCGCGCGTAACTCAAATCGAGGGTATTTATATTACAACTCCAAAAAATGATTTTACTTTTCACCATAGTAAAAGAAATGATTTATCGTTGGCACCGTTACAAGCTGAATTTGAAAAACTAGCTTCAAGTGCATTAGTAACAATTGATTAAAACTTAATTGAACTCATTTCAAAACAGGGGATATCGCTTTATTTTATTAATTGTCAAAGTCTTCAAGCCCACCATTTAGATATAATTAATTCTGTTTCCAAATAGTGCAACATTCTTTGTTTATCTGAAACATGGATGAAGAATGGTGAAATCATGATGATTCCATATTTTCAATTTATTACACAAAAACAACGTGAAAATGCAAGAGCAGGAGGTGCAGCTATTTATCAAAACATAGACAATGAAGTTCAAATTATAACTACGGACATGCATTTGGAAATTCATAATCAAATAGATTTCAATGTTGACACATACAATAATGTCGGTGAATTATGCATAGCGGGATGCCCCAATGGACAACAAGAAGAATTTGTTATAGCGGTTGTATATATTTCTCCAAACAAAAGAATTGCAGACACAACTTTTACTGTACACAATTGAAGATTTTAGCATAATAAGCGGTGATCATCATAATTCTCCATTAATTTATTGTAAATTACCATTAATTCTGACAAGGAGATTTTAATGTTAATTTTGCTTCTGACAGAGCAAAAACTTTAATATCATTTCTCGAATTAAAATTTAATTTAAAGATGATTAATAATTCATGAGAAGCTACTTCGTTTCTTATTACAGTTATCATAAACCAATCGTGAATTTTGTAAGCTTTAATAATATTAATGTAAATTCAAGCGAGTCTCTTCCAGCTATTTCAGACTGTTAATTATTGTAATGTAGTAACTAATAAATTTATTTTATATATTAAAAAACTGATTACATTTATTTTTTCCACACATAATAAATGTTAAACTCCACCTATCACATATTTATTCTCTCTCTCTCTCCCTCTCTCTTGCGCTCAAATTTCGATGCTTATAATCGCCATATTACATTCTCTAGACCTTGCATTCTCTCTTTTATATACCTATCACACTTCGGACTACCATTTTCTATTAACTCTACTTCGATATATTGTATTGTGTATTAAAATCAATTTGAAGTTATCACTTCTGTCGCGCGTCTGTGACGCACACATTTTTTTTCCTTTTTTTAACTTTTCAGTTAATTTTGCCCCTATATTCTTTTTGTTTTAAATGCATGGCAACGTGGCTTAAATACTATTTTTGTTGTTGTTCACATTTAAACTGGTTAACTCTGATACATGTTCGCGAACATGCTAGAGAGATATTGAGAACTGGTACACCTTCGGCTACCCAGCGTCTGGGAGGGAGGGATATGACGGTTTGCAACCGCCATGCCCAGGATATCCTCCAGCTCGAAGCACATGTATTACAAACTATAAGGACCGCCGAATAGGTGAGTAGTGAGAGGAGAGAGAGCGCTACGGGCATACGACCGCGAACCGCGTGATCACGTCAGATTGAATACGGGCTTCGATAGACCCACGTGCTACGAACGCTTCGCCGTGACCTAACTCGTATGACTTGCCGTGCACAGAGACTTGAGAAGAGACGAGCCAACGCATCTGCTGCCGCCATTACCAGAGCCCGAGTGCCATGAAGCTGCAGCTCACCCTTGGTGCCGAGGTTGCCACTGCGCCTTCGCGGACGCCTTGCAGTCTTCTCCTGCTACTGCGTGCCCGAGTGCACGCTTGTATTTCTTTTCTATTGAATATACGCTTCTACCGTTTGCTTTTACTCGGAGTGTGTTTACTTTCCCCCCTCACGCCTACGGCTACCCTTTAGCTTCGGACTTCACGCTGCTATCGCGAGCTAATCCTCCGGGTAGAAACGGAGACACCGGTCCCCGATTGTAGCGGAAATAGCCATCCCGTTATAACCTTAAAAAGCTTATACAAAGCTAATGCATTACAGCGGAATCAAACGTCAGTAACAAAACAGCTCTAAAATTACATAATTAAAAACTAAAATTAATAAAATCGTTAAAATAGCTAATTATAAATTAATAATTATTGTCACAATCTTACAATCCAAACGATCCAACGTCGGTCATTGGCCTCGATGGAGATGTCAACACGGATGGAAAAGTCGCCGGGGTACAGCTGGATCTTGATTTTAATTTTGTCTGAGACCTTCTAATAATGCAATGCGTTATCTTTGTATGAGCTTTTTAAGGTAAATTTTTTGAAATTTTTGCGTTTTGTAAAATTTTTTGTAATTTATTTTTTGTAATTGTTGTTCGTCATATTGTTAGCCCCGAAGAGGAAGTGTCATACAGTTCGAAACGTCGGCATAGTGAACTAGACAATATTTTTTGTATTTGCCTAGTCCTATTATTAAGAAACTTTGTATTTTGGCCAATAAGATTTGGTAAAGGTCGATATAAGAAATACTGTTCAGAACTAGCCAAAATCAATTTTTACTGTATACAACAGTATTTTTCATATTTGTTATTAAAGTTTTTAAAGCTTTGAAAGCAAAATTAGGCTCATTAAGTAAACTTAATTATTTACAGATTTCATTCTTCGATTTTTACAATAAAAATGAAATTGAAGGTCTTGAACTTTTCTTTGATATCTTTTTACTAGTTTTAATCTTTATGAACTGTAGCCTATCGGTAAACCTTAAAAAACCTCGAAAAAATGTACTGTTTTGTGACATTTTTATTGTAATAAAACCCTATATCTTGTCCAAAAAAACTTGTTTAATCTATAACTGCTTCTATATACTCTGTCTGTAGTTACTCTAATAATCTAGGCGAATTGGACCTGTCAAAAAAAATATAGAGGGAAGTGGTAACTCCCTGACAAAAAAATTTTGAACAAAAATTGAAAACAGCCTTTTTTACAAAGTGGGACTAGTTAAAAACTGGTTGATTGATAGATATATAATGAAAGAATATCTCAATATTGTTCGTCCATGGATATGAATCTTGCGGAGTTGATAGGCATATAGAGAGAGGTATGGTGTTGTTGGCTTTTCTGGACGTGGAGAGAGTTTTCAACTACACAACCAGAGAGGCCATTGGCAGATATGCAGGAGAACTCCATGTCCCAGAGCGTATGCAAATGGATCAGGCATGTTAATTGTACGGGCGAGTATCTCAGAAGGATCAGAATTTAAAAGGGTTACCAACAGGAAAGAATGTTGTCCGCGCCTCTGTGATGCCTTGAGATGGCTAGCCTGATTTGGTTACTAAATGAATCAGCTGCATATGCGCAGGCAATTGCGGAAATCATTATAATGGTAAAAGGTGATGACGAGAACATGCTATTGGCCGTAATGCAATATGCACTAAGCCTTATCGAGGAATAGTGCAGATCACTTAGGTAAAGTGTTAGTATGTGAATATAATGCTGTGTACAGCTACGTACAAGACCAAACCTGTAGAGGCACCTCGGTTGGAAGGAGTTCCGTTGAAGCTGGATAGGGAGGTGAAGTTTCGGGTCATTATATTGGACTGAAAGTCTTGCTGGGGGAGACGCAATAAGAAAAAATGCGAAAAGTCTTTTAACATCTTCTAGGTATGCAGGAAGACAAAAGGTAAATCATGGGAGCTGGGGCCTGTCCGCGTCCCGCGACTTACTCAACAGGTTCTAGCTCCCAACAAAATTCCTTAACACCACTAATTCACTAAAATGTCTCCATATGCACTAGAGACCGCAAAATAATAAACGAACTAAAACGAGATAACCCGAAGCAGATATCCTGAAATGTGTAGTACACGTGTTCACGCGAACAAAGGTGACCGGCTCACGATCGCGACGTGGAACAAAGCGCCCGTGAGGAAACAGATATTTAATCGAATGCCACTAACCTTACTCCTTTTCCCAGTCCCGATCAATCAGTCAACCACAGGTAATAAAGATCAGAATTCCGAGAGATATAACTTTGTCCACTGGAGAGTTCGAGTGCGTCCGTGTCAAGTCTACTAGGGTACGTGAGTGACGTTCGCTCTCCGGGCCGCTCGCTCTCACTTGGCCGGGCAGCGCGCTCGCTCATTGGTCGGCTCACGGTGGCCCGATGGCCCGCTCGCTCGCGCCCCAACTAATGCACGCGCGCCGATCTTGCGACGGCCACGCGTGCCCACAGATATCCGCTTTGAATTGCGCTTCTGAGGTAAACGCGCTCGAAGTACGAATTCTCGAGACAACAGATAGCTTTTCCGAATCACAGATACCCAACAATTAACAGAGATAATCCCATTGATCACAAAATATGTGACTCACGCTGCCTCAATGCCGCCGATATCAGGATCAACCGATATCAGATCTGTAGTTTTTGCCCCCAACGCTCTGCGAGTGCTCCACTTAGACTCTACATAGATGTGCCTCAGCAGGTCTCCGCCACCTACGCCTTATCGCTTTATGGCACGCGGGTCGTTACCTGAGCACCCTGCGGTCCGGAGAGCCCCTGCTGTCTAGCCGACAGTACTGGCTGTCTTCTCTGCGTGCTCAGCGTACGTTCCTTGGATTCGTGTTGTTTTCCTGGCGAAAAACACACGAGTATTAGGCTCAGTCTTTCCTCCCCATTCACACATCCTTGGAACACTCTGCCCCTGACGACTCTTGACGCCGCATGGCACGTGGTGAAATTTCACCACGTTACAATATATATATAATGTACACGCACACACACACGCACACGCACACGCACACGCACACGCACACGCACATGCACACGCACACGCATACGCACACACACACACACATATATATGTATATATGTATATGATAAACTAACGATATCACAATCGTATATAATATTCACTTGACTTCTTTGTAGTTTTGTCAATTTTATTTCATTAATCGTTTTTATATATATTTATTGATGACTTTGACAGGATAATCATTATTTCTTAACAATGTCTTCACAGTACTAATATTATGCAGGCGTAATTATTTACACCTTTTCCAATCCTTCGCCTCGGGGAGATCAACATCTACTTCTGATAACCAACTACGTAGAAATAAATTCTACTTGCGTTGAATATAATTTACTTACCCATACATTGATCGACATGCAATATTAACTATTATTTTGTAATATTTATCTTTTGTATAAATGAACTATACTTAAGCTAATAAAAATTAAAATTATGTTGATATACATGTACTTGATTTACAACATTTTGCAGATTCTCTGATGTCTAATCTACAAATATATACGATTAACTAAAAGTAATCATGCAAAACAATCACATGAAACCATCAGCAACTTCGGAGATGAATGGATTATTAAAAAACTTTAATTTTATTACATAAATTCTAATTTACATATAGAAGAATGAAGAAGTTAAGAAAATGGAAAATTTTTTTGCAGCCCTATATTTCATTTTCAATGATCGTTTAGATATTTTTAATAAATGTTCTTGAATTAGTACTAAAATAATATCAAATTACGATGTAGAATCTTTTACCTATACTAGAACAGCTGTTTTTGAAGGATAAATTATTTCATTCGTGTGTATATATATATATATATATATATATATATATGTGTACAAATACATATACATATATACTACTATTAAATTAATCATAAATGTATAGTGATAACGATCATTACAATTGTTACCATCCTTACCATCATTATCAGATATGAAAATTGCAAATCTACATATGACATACTCTGTTAGATGGTCTTCTAGTTTAAACTTTAGTTTTGTAAAGTTATGGACAATTTACTTAGATTTAATTTAAATGAAAATCTACAAATAAAAATTTCTATTACTCCAAAAAAGAGTGTTTTCACTAGTATAACTTAAATTTTAATGTGAAGATTAACATCTATAAAATATGTCAAGAAAATAAGTAACTGATAATTTATACATGAAGATTAGCGCGTCTTGTATACTTTGGAAAGGCTAATCCTAATGTTCCAACTCAACAACTGGTACCACTTAAATATATATAATTAATTATTTAGAAAACTTGTGAAATAGCTGTACTCTTTGGAATCTATGCATAATTTTGAAGGTAAGTTTGTGAATTTAATTTATCGATAATTAGAATAAGACGATATAACAATTTGAAATTGTGTTCATAATAAATATAGAATCTAAAAGAAGAATGCTAAAATTACCAAAATAAATTATAATATTTTTAAAAAATCATTGCTTAGGATAATAATCGACTTAAGTAAAATGAGGTATCCAACGTTTCTTTTACTCTGAGATTCAAATTCATTCATTCTCGGGCAAAGCGTGTGTGCAGCGTCGCGATGACGAGAGTGAGTGCGAACCTTGAGAAGTGAAGCGATAGGATACCTTTACGGAAATAAATTAGGAGTGTAACGGGGATTGTCCACGTTAAATGTAGATTTACTCTACTTAAATTCTCCGTGGGTTTTAGAAAAAGGGGACCAGGGAAAACCATAAACTCGCAAATGAAATACACAAGTGACGTTCGGTAAAAGGCTATTGCATATATTATGTTAATCAAATCAAAGAAGTATAACAGAATAAACGTACAAGTGTGCTTTGTTAGCACGCAAAACCTCACGGTCAAAAGAAAGCTAATATTGTTGAACGCGCTGGTGAGAGTGAAAGAGAGAAGCTGATACTTACAGAAATGCGAAGGACGCTATCACAATAATCAGCCTAAACTGCGGTCTCGCTTCGGTCCAGCTAGCTGGGGAACAGTAGGCTCTCGCAACGGTGTAGAGTATCCCTCCACTCGCACACGTAATCGCAATTATCGTAATCTCCAACAATACAAAACAATTTTATAGCCGGCGTGGACGCTCTCCTGTTCTACAACACGCGCGCTCGATGCTCGAATCGAATCTAACCCTAGCCTAACGTGACGCTAGAAGCTTCTCTCTCACGCGCGCTCTCTCACCAGACGGCGCGTTCACAAACCCATCAGCTCTCGTACAGCTCTGGTGCGCGGGAACATCTGAAAAGTCAACTCACATGCAAATATATAAAGACATATGTATTAGAATAAAATATGCATGCGGTGTGACGATACTCGTCACATGCCCCCCCTCCAGACGCTGGATAGCTTTTACAGCGTACCAGCTCTCCAATGCTCTCACCAGCATGCAAAAACGACCAAAATAATAAAATAATGGGAAAAAACAAAATAAAGCATTTCTTTGCAAAATAAAAACAAAAGAAAATAAAATTTCAAAACACAGCATTTCAACTCAAACACATGCAAAGGCAAAAAAAACAAACTCTAACTAAAGGGTTCAATAATTGAAAAAAAACCTATTAGCTCTCTTTTACAAAATTTTTTATTTGAGAAACCGTATTTTTATATGTCTCAAGCGTAGTCGCACTTTCGGCCTACCGAGGCTGTCTAGCGTGCTTGTCCCGGCGCGGACATTCGCGACCCCGCTCTACTCCTGGCAAACCACAAACGTAGCAGAACGGCACGCGCTTCCGCTCCAGCCTGGTCGCCTCCAAGTTCGCTAACCGGAGCTCCTCTAGCTCCCGCTGGATCCGGTCCTTCGCCGCATTCCTCCTCTCTTCCACGGCCGCCTTGGCTTTCCTCTCCTCCGAGCGGACCCGCATAGCTTCATCGCGAGCAGCTTCAGCCACCTTCTCATCCTCCACCATCCGGAGATAATTTCCTGCCACCTCCTGGCCCAACTTCCCCGTGTCGGAGAGAAAGAGATCGAATTGCCGAAAGGCAAACTCAGCCGCTCCCCGGTACTCCTTACGAAGCCTGCGGGCGCGGTCGAGCTCCCCCCTCACCACGACCCATCTCTCCTCCACAAAAGAAGGGTCCCAGAAAGGCCGCTCAGCCATTACCCTAGGACTTGGTGGATTCAAATCCGGAGTTTCCACCACCCCCGACGCTGGCAACGGAATCGGCACCTCGGACACCGGTGGCAACACGACGACCATTCCTCGCAGCCTTCTCGACGCCATCGGTACCAGCTGCTGGTTGCCGTCACTCATGGTCCTGGATAAACGATGGTTGTTGTCAGGAAAATTCCGGGGTTCTTCTACCTAATACCCTACTCTATCCTAAACATTCGCCCTATTTGATCGCGTACGTCTTGGAGACAACTCAACTTGCGGTTCTCGCTGTTTACTAGAACCTTTCGGTCGACCGCGTTTCGCATGAAGTACCGGTGAACCCCTATTTTCAGTTTCCGACGCGTCAGACTCTGCGAGAGTCGCTTCCTCCCCCCCAGGAGCCCTCGTATCACGAGAAACGACGATTCGGGTTTTACGCGGCCTACCACGCTTACGTGGAACATCCACGTTTTCACTCAGCGCAATATTTCGCCCCTCACATTCATTCTCTTCGCTAACGGTCGCTTCCTTGGTAGTTGGAACGTCTTCTTCTACAGGATCATCGTCTTCTTCATCAGAAGCATCAATAGAGTTTTCATCTTCATCTTGATCTTCAGCGAACGCAGGATCTTCTCCTTGAACATACGGTTTGATGTCGACAACATGTATCTTCTCAAAGCATTCTCCTTGCTCATTAATCATTGAATAAACATCTCGTCCAATTCTAGCGGTAATCTTGAACGGACCAGCAAATTTCGGTGCAAGTTTAGCATTAATGCCCTGAATTGCAGACGATAGAATGCGATTACGCTTCCAGACCAAGTCACCGATATTAAATGTAACTTGCCTGCGTTTCGCGTTGTAATATCGTGCCTGCTTTTGCGATGCACGTTCGATATTTTTCTCAACATCTAATTGCAAATCAAATAATCTACACATTCGCTCTTCCCAGTTCTTCACTGCGATCTTCTGAGCTTCCTCTCTAGCAGCTTTTTCTTCTTTCCGCCTGGTACTAAGCGGTGGCGCAGGGTTTCTTCCCATGTTTAGGAAAGCTGGACTAACTCCTGTAGACTCTTGCACAGAAGTATTATATGCAAAGGTTAACTCGGGTAAATACTTATCCCAGAGCTTGTGTTCCTCCTCAATAAATGCAGTGATCATCGTCTTGACCGTTCGATTCACACGCTCAACAGGATTCGCCTGAGCATGATACGGCGATATCATCTGATGCTCAACGCTGCTTTCTGTCAAAAACTTTTTCATAACCTTGTTACGGAATTCCGTACCATTATCCGACAGAAATATTTCCGGAGTACCAAATCTTAAAAACACACGCTCTTTCAAAGCATTTTTAATACTAATACCATCAGCTTTACGCAAAGGTATCACCTCAATCCACCGAGTAAAAACATCTAACAGGATCAACAAATAGGTATATCCATTCTTAGATCTAGGAAATGGACCCATCATATCACCAGCTACAACTTCCCATGGACCAACGAGTTTCTTCTCTTTCATGGTACCAGCAGGTAACAGCTGTTCCACTTTACACTGTTGGCACACAGTGCATGACTTAACAAATTTCTGTACATCTTTATACATTCTCTTCCAGTAAAAATATCGCGCGACTCGCTCATACGTCTTACGACGACCCAAATGTCCGGACGTGGGCTCGCAATGCGATTCACGAAGTATTTGCAATATTTTGTCTCTGGACACGACCAGCTTCCAAGCATCCATATCTTCTAAAACGTCTTCTAGAATTGGTTCAGGCTTGTAATGATACAACTTACCAGCAACAATCTTCCAATCTGGAAACTCGTGAGGCTTTTCTAAAGTTTGCTGATGCATCTGTACGTACCACTGATCTGTAATGGTTTGTTGAATGTCTTTTAAAGATGCAATTCGTTGTTCATCTAAATCGTCTTCTTCAAACATCCGCGATAACGCATCTGGGACAAAATTTTCTTTGCCAGGTCGATATTCAATCTCATAGTCATATGACTGCAACTCCAATGCCCATCGAGCTAATCGACCATTAGGGTTACGTAGATTACAAAGCCATTTTAAACTTGAGTGGTCTGTAACTACTTTAAAATGATAACCCTCCACATATGCACGAAATTTCTTAATTGCCCAGAGAACGGCAAGACATTCCCTCTCGGTAACTGAATAATTACGTTCCGCAGAGGTTAGAGTGCGACTCGCATAAGACAAGACGTAATCTTTTTCATCTATTTCTTGCATGAGTACCGCACCAATGCCGCTGTCGCTCGCATCAGTTTTGATAATAAATTGATGATCAAACGATGGTCGGTGTAACACAGGCGCTGTCGCAAGTATTGTTTTCACTTGCTCAAACGCGTCCTGTTGCTCTACACTCCAAGTGAATTTTGCATTGCCACGTAGCACTAGATTCAGCGGCTCCGCGACATCGCTCAACCGATCCAAAAACTTCCGGTACCAGGAAACCATTCCCATGAATCTCTTCAATTTGGTCAGAGTATTCGGAACCGGATACTCCAGAATCGGTGCAACTTTCCGAGGATCTGGACGAAATCCCTCACGATTCACAATGACGCCTAAGTATTTAACTTCGTCACAGCAAAACTTGCTCTTACCTCGGTTAATCGTCAACCCAGCTTCCGCGATTCGCTTCAGAACTACATCTAACCAATGCAGATGCTCATCGAAAGTCTCGGTTGTGATGATAATGTCATCCAAGTAGGAAAAGGCGTACGGCTCTAATTCAGGTCCAATGAGCCGGTCACTCAGCGTTTGAAAAGTTGCAGGCCCGCCTACTACACCATAAGGTAGACGGGTGAATTCAAACAAACCCAACCCAGATACTGTGAATGCCGTTAACGGAATATCTTCTTCCTTCATTGGTATCTGGTGGTATGCTGCACTGAGATCAATGGTAGAAATATATCTCGCCTTCTGAAGCTTACTCAAAATAGTATCCATGTATGGCAACGGATACGCGCTCGCGGTTGTAACAGCATTAAGCTTCCGATAGTCAACGCAGAATCGGTAGGTACCATCCGATTTGCGGACCATGACTACGGGGCTTGACCAGCTGCTGTTAGAACGGCGTATGATTCCCGCGTCCAACATTTTTAGCACTTGAGCATGCATCTCTTCCTCAATCTTCTTTGACACTGGATAATAACGTTGTTTAATTGGTCTCGCAGACCCCACATCAATACTGTGCTGGATCAGATGTGTACACCCCAACGGTACTTCCCCAGCTGGAAGCCAACTGTCTAACAGCTCTTGTAGGCGTTTTCGCTGTTCTGAGGTAACATCGGCCAAACCGATGGCTGCGAGAGCGCTTGCTACTCCTTCTGAGAGAGCAGAAATCTCTAGAGGAACTGATTCGGTGACACCTTCTATTTGTAATCTATTCTCTCTAGGTAAAAGAATCGCGTTAAATGCTCGCATAAAATCTGTTCCGAGTATACATTCGGAATCGAGTGCACTTAAAACCATAACATTTAAGATTCGCGATTGGTCTAACACTGTGAACGGCAATTGAACATAACCGTAAATCGGCACGAGCTGTCCATCAGCGAGTTTCGCACCTGGTCCGGTATAAGGAACAATAGCTTGTTTCAGCGCTGTAGCTATCTGTAATACAATCGGACCTAAAGCGGTACGCGCAGCTCCCGAGTCACAAAGTGCTCGTAAATGAAAATCACCAATGACCACTGGCATCCACCAGCGACTGCAGTCAACATTGGATGGATCAAATACTGTAACAGGCATCACTGCTTCTTCAGTAGCCTGACTTGCTTCTTGGGAGGCCGCCACAATAATAGGAGAAGTATGGGCCTGAACTACTTGCTCCCTTTCTCGTTTCCCGAGTCTTCTGAGTTCTTCTCAGTCGTCTTATCCTCAGAGTTCTTCTTCTGCGAGCACTCCGGACAAGTTTTAGTTGTATGTCGCGGCCATCCGCACCCATAACATCTAACAAAAGGTTTACATGGACCCCAAGAGTCCTGGTTTTTATTATGATCACTTCTCGACTTCCTAGGAGCATCTTTCTTCTCTTCAGAAACAGCACTTATCTTTCCTGATTGACTGTCAGATACTGTAGTCGCCGTCTTTGCTTGCGACTTCGCTCCTTTAGAGATAGACTTCTTACCTCGGTGCCCTTGTGAAGTAGAAGCTGAGGGTAACCCCAACTCAGCAATAGCATTTCGCACTGCCACCCTTATAGTTTCACCTATATCACCAGGATCCGCGATCGTCGCAACAGGTACTCCGCCTTTAGTCTTCTCCGAAATCTCCTGAACAGGTTTTTCTTTATAAGCCAGTTTCGGCAATAAACATCTGTTAGGTGATGGAGGAGGCTTATAGTGATTTCTATCATGAATTAGCTTTTCAGCGTTCCTGGCCAACATGATAAGGTCTCCTATATTCTTCACTTTCCTTTGAGGCACTTGCATTCTAACTTCTGCCAGCATATTATCATATATCATTTTCAGCTGTACCGCAACCTCCGGCGGATCATCAAGCCTACTCATGATCGCTAGCATCGCCATGATGTGATCACGTACTGGTTCATTTTTTCCTTGTGTGCGCGCCTGCGCTTCCGCTAATAACTTCATCTGAATGTCTTGGTCCATACCGTAGCTTTGCCTAGCATCACTGCAAAAATCTTTCCAAGTCTTCCAAGTTTGACGCATTTGTCGACACCAGATTAACGCTCCGTCCGTCATAACATGGAGTAACGCATTCAATGAATCCGTATCATCTAAATGCGATGACGCCCTACATTCATTCATTCTTTGAATAAATTCTTCAATGCAACTATCTTTACCACCGTCAAACTGGATTTTCCACTCACGAGCAATTTTTCCAACGTCACGATACGTTGGTCTCGACATCGACGAATATTCATTAACTGCCTTACTCGTCGAAGCAGCTGATCCTCCCCCCCGAGACACACCTTGGGGTTCTACTTGAGATGGTAATCTGTCCATTCCAGTCATCTTTGTTACTTGACCGGGTACAAATTTTGTCACGTTAGAATTTATCTTAGTACTGTGAGCATCCGGTTCTCTATGTACAACAAACGTATCTCGAAATTGAACTCGAATCTGCTCTACCTCTTCTGTCAACTTGCAATAATAACTTGTAAGGTCCACCATAGACTTTTCCATGCCAGCAGCATACGCATTCCATCTGGCTTCAGATTGTCTAGCCGATTCACGCTGTGCAGCTAACTCTCCTCGCAAACGTGCAATCACTTCTTGATGACTATCTTGCTTCCTGTCTTTATCTTCAAAGTCGTCTTTATTGTTACCCGCGATGTCCAATCTTGCGTCAACGCTATCTTCGCAAGTATTTCGCTGCTGAAGTTCCACTATTTCTTCAACTTCATTATGCACCTCTGCCATCGCAACAATGGGATTCACTCCAGAAATGTCAACATCATCAACAGACCCTCTGTTAGACTCTAAATCACTGTCTCGCTCTATCCGGAAGATATCATCTAAAATTTCTTCTTGCTGATCAGTTTCATCTAAATTTGATGCTTCTGACTCTACAGCGGTTGGCAATCTAAGTCTCACCCACGTCGTCGACTTCGTCTCATTAGACAGATTTTCTTCTCTCAAAATAATCTTCTGAAATGTCGCGTCTCTTCTCGACATTGCGATTTCGCTCGGTTCATCCGTCCTCACAAAATCATACGCAGTGTAATCACCGCGCAATCGCCTAATTAACCTACCCATATTACTGTACCTACTTTCGTCCGTTATCAATTCAAATCTACGCAATAAATCATTTAGTCTATCTTCTGACAATGATATTGCCCATCTCTCAATTTCTTGATCTGCTTCCGCAAAAATATTTACTCGCATCGCCATTGTAAATTTTGAATGCGACCTCGCTAACTTAAACGAATTTTTTCCGTCGAAATCAAAAAATATACAAGAGACAAATTACGAAAGAAATAAACTAATAATGACCAAAATTTAAATAATTGAACAATAACCTATTTCGCGTGTCGCTCTTAATTCAGTCACAGCCTCCTTCGTTCGACAATCTGTGTAATTCCAAATTACACTTATGTAATTTATTAACAACACTACTACCAGACAAGGAAAAAAAAATTCAAAAGAAAATTTTCCGATTCGAAAGAAAATTCCAAAATAAAATTTACAACAAAAACCAAAATTTTATTACCGAGCTGTACTCGAATTAAGAGTTTACTTTCCTTAAAATTTAAATTGAAAAAAATTTCGCTTAAATTGTATCACGAACAAACAAAATAAAATAAAATATTTCGTCACTAATCTCAATTTAAATTCAATAAACCTACACCGAGAAATAAAGTTCAATTTCAAATTTCAAATTCAAACAGTAATTTACCCTGCCGGTTAGTCCACGCTTCACCGTTGCAATACGCTCCGCAAAGTATACCTGTATCTAAACCTATCTCGGTGATACACTGATACACGCACACATCCAATCAGCTGAGCGCGTATGCTATATAGCTGTTAGCAACGCCAAAATCACGCTATCACACACAATATATAAATCAGAAAAATTAACCAGTCGATTTGACTGCAATTATATCAAATAATATAAATAATAAAAATAATATTTAATATCACTAGGGAAAAACAATTATTTACACTTAATTGTTCAATCAATAATATTAAAAAAAAAATTATTCCCCTAGAATAATCGCAATCTGAGATTCGATTCGCTATACTACTATTAATCCAGTAATTACGTACTGATTAATCGCCAACATCAAGCATATAAATCACGCGACGAGAAAATAAAACTTATTTCCCGAAATAATATTCCAGCCAATGCTAAAATTTTCGGTAGCTGGAAGCGCGCAATGTTTACGTTCGCGGACGACAAGTCTAGCCGCGCGATGTAAACACTCGGCAACGTTCGCGCTCGCTCGCTACACTATACACGCAATGTATATCTCCGCACGCTTATCCGCCTATAACGAACACTCGCGATTTCGCACTAAGTTTTTCCTACAAAATTATTCCCTGCTCTAGCTAAATCTAACCACTGATGGGCGCCAATGTAACGGGGATTGTCCACGTTAAATGTAGATTTACTCTACTTAAATTCTCCGTGGGTTTTAGAAAAAGGGGACCAGGGAAAACCATAAACTCGCAAATGAAATACACAAGTGACGTTCGGTAAAAGGCTATTGCATATATTATGTTAATCAAATCAAAGAAGTATAACAGAATAAACGTACAAGTGTGCTTTGTTAGCACGCAAAACCTCACGGTCAAAAGAAAGCTAATATTGTTGAACGCGCTGGTGAGAGTGAAAGAGAGAAGCTGATACTTACAGAAATGCGAAGGACGCTATCACAATAATCAGCCTAAACTGCGGTCTCGCTTCGGTCCAGCTAGCTGGGGAACAGTAGGCTCTCGCAACGGTGTAGAGTATCCCTCCACTCGCACACGTAATCGCAATTATCGTAATCTCCAACAATACAAAACAATTTTATAGCCGGAGTGGACGCTCTCCTGTTCTACAACACGCGCGCTCGATGCTCGAATCGAATCTAACCCTAGCCTAACGTGACGCTAGAAGCTTCTCTCTCACGCGCGCTCTCTCACCAGACGGCGCGTTCACAAACCCATCAGCTCTCGTACAGCTCTGGTGCGCGGGAACATCTGAAAAGTCAACTCACATGCAAATATATAAAAACATATGTATTAGAATAAAATATGCATGCGGTGTGACGATACTCGTCACAGGAGATAAAATAGTTTGAGGATAAGATAATTATGGCTACGTTGTGCGATACTTATTGCTAAAATGTGAAAGTATTTATGTTCCTTGCTACCTTGAGGCTCCCTGATTTCTGTTTTAATTTGTATATTAATTGTTGTGAATAAAAGAGAGCTCTTTGTCCAGTCAGGCGTTCTTTTGTAACCCCGAACCGCCCTCTTTCCTTACCGTAAATATCGGGACTCAGCTAGCCCCGAAACACCTCGGAACCACTACTTCCGCCTTGTTTCCGCTACGAGTCTCGTGGAAAAGAGCCGCGAGGCTCTGACGCTGAAGGACAGCGTCTGGCGCCTACCGGGATATCGAGGAGAGACTCCCCAGGAATAAGGCCAATATTACCGTATGGGTAAGATTTTGAAATCACAAAAAGTTTTACATCACTAATTTCACAATGATCAAATCTGCTGTAATTTGCATCTTTAACATCTTTCCTCTTAGTTTGTAATCCAACTATCCCAAAATGAGGTTTTTCCAATTGATTTGAAGTTTTTACTGTCCAGACGTGCTTATTGGCTGCTGGAAGAGATGGGTTTTCAAATAACTTCCAGGAACGATAATACATAAAAATTGCATTATCTTTACCAATAAAATTCAATCGCTGAAGTTTTTGTTTGTCAAAAGCAACGACATGTGGCATTAACCGCTCTATCTTTGATATCTTCATTTCAAAATTTTCATAAGTAGCAGCAGCACCTATAGCAGTCGTACTTCCTTGAATTACTGCATTCACATCACATCTTGATCTAGTGAGAATGAGTTCATGCATCATATTAACTACCACCTTTTATGAAATTTTCTGCACAATCCAAAACCATGCTTAAAGGAATGTTACCTTCAAATTATCCCGCAAGATTTTTCACAGACGAATTTGTTTCATTCTGTCCTTCCTATCCTACATTTTTTAAAGCGAAAGCTTGCCTCGGAGTAAATCAAGACTATCCTTTGGTTATACCATCATTTTTACATTTATCAATCTACACCGTATTCATTTCATATCGAATTTCATCAAACAGATTGCAAATTCCATTATTGGTAAAATCAGTTTTAGCTAGTGCTGTTCCGTCTGATTTTCTTAGTATTCCATACACGCGAATATAACTGCGAGACCATAAGAGACATAGATCTTGATGCTGAATAGTACGAATACGAATTTCATCAAAATTATTAAAACTCAATGATGAGTATGGTTGGTGTGAATGTAATTCGTACTGAGCTATTAACTCATCGAATACAACACCTGATTGAATTTGAAGAATTTCGTTCATTTTTCTGGAAGCAACAGAGAATTATGCAACTGATTTTTTTACTCGAACTTTTAGTTCTATCCTTTTGAGGAACTGTATGCTTTGCCGTGTTAATGGTTTGACGTTCTTTTGTCGACTGATGGATGTTTGACATTGCGGTTGTCTTATATGCGCGTTAGAATTGAAAATATTGCCCATTATATCGCTTTGATGTAAAGTCTAATAGTAATTTACTCTCCTCGAAAATTCACCAAGTCTCTGTTTTGATCCACGATTCGAATTTGAAGTTTATCTATGAACTTAATACTAAGTGGAAGATAAATGAAAAGAGACGGAACTTCTATGATTTTGAATCCTGGAGGAACTCTGGAGAAGAATTCGTGGATTATGTGTACCTTTTTGTTATTGATGTATGCACCAGCAATAATGTTACACATTACTCTGAGTGCATTTATCCGCAATATTTTTACTGGCATATCAGAATGGTGGTTAATTTTTTCTTTGAGAATGCGTGGAACGAAACCAAGAAGACGACCTATAGAATTATTAGGTATAAAATCCAGTGGATGACTGCATTTAATTTCACTTCTAAGAGTATTATTGATAATAATCAGAATATTTAAAGATATGGTATAGGGTATAGGGCTCTCCTAAATAAATAGTACTTTTAAAAAAACTTATCTTTTTGTTAATAACTGCATGGCTAAGTAGTTGGTAAATCCCTCTAATATTTTTATTGATGTTTTATTAGTTGTTGAAGGTACGAGTAACAAATTATTACACACAATATTTAAATAGAAAATAACAATGCAACTTTATTTAACAATCAAAATACTAATACTCCATTAATCGCGATTAAATGAAAACTCCGCCAATTTTTCGACCAGCGTGGAAGGAGTCAGTACAAAAATCAAACTGCTCAATTGAGGGCATTGAGTCTCTTTTAAACACAAAACCTCAATTAGAAATTTACAACTTTATTGATATTAATTGTTCAATATTTTATAAACCTACTTCCACAATACAATGGTTTCAAAAGCATAACGCTTATTCTGCGTTTCGCAAATCCAGCGTCAGCTGAACGCTTACTTTTGAAAGTATCACATTACACAAATGAAGGTTTCTTCAGAATTACTTTCATTTGCAGAATTTAAATAAATAGCACCACAATGCATAGTTTCTTCCTCATTTGGCAATATTAAATCTGGTATTGCAACAAAACTTTCTGGCATCTTGGATATCAAAAGTCAAATAACTTATCTTTGTCTTTAATTTACCAATCTGTCTATCATTTTCAAAATATATACTATTATTTTCTAATGTTTCAATAGATTCTAAATAATTATGTTCATATTTTTCTAGGCATTTATTTATATTTGCAATGAAGGTTACAATATTGATTTTAGAATCATTTAAAAATTCAACCAATTTACGCTTATTCCAGTCATAATTTTGATCGAGAAAATCTTGTTCTACTATATTTTCGTGAACAATACAAATATCATCCCTTAAATCCATATTAATAACTAAAATCCTATCAATAATTTCTTGACATCCTATTTTAATAGTTGGAGTTTGAATCTTATTATTAAAAACTGATTGAATATTAATATTTTCGATATTTTTATCAAAATTCAATAATAAGTTACTCTGTCCTATGTTTTCTTTCAGATTTACTAAATCATTTGTAAGAGCATTACTAACATTATTAGCTGATTTCAAATGAAATTTTATGCGATTAATTCCTAAATATCCCTTATCTAACCTTACCTAACCTTAATTTTTGTTCTAACAATGCTTTAATACCCAAAATACCATCATAAGGAATTTCCAAAATCACACTCATTTATAAATAATTTTACAGTACCTTGCGACGTAGCAATAATTATTGCTGCGTCGTGAACATTATTGCACGGCCAGATGACAGTTCTCGGCGAGTTGACAGCTCCTGGAGTAGAGCCAGCGCTCAGTGGCGCTCGCAGGAGTTGCCTCTGACCAACCGCGTGCGGAGCGCAGGATGTGAGCTCTCGAGTCACACCTCCGCAGCGCGTCGGCGCTCGGGAGGGGGCACCGCAGGAATCGAGGTAGTGGCAAGCGCGCGCGGTCACATGCATGAGAGTGTGTATGTGCGAGAGTATATTCTCTCAGTGTGTATATTCTCATGAAATATTTTATTTGTGGATTGGGATTATCTGTGAGAGTACGTGGATGGAGGTATTTTTCCCTTTTCAGCACCGCGGGATTTTTCGTGTTTTCTTTAGGAGTTCGGAAGCTGAATCCCTTTTGTTTTCTTGCAATTTAAAAATAGAAGCATCGTAGAGGAAACTTTCGTGGCCCTTCCCTTTTAGCGACCACCAAGCGATCTGGAGATAGTTATTTGGCCGTTGGCTCATGTGCATATTTAAAATATAAACCTTTGATTGTTTGAAAATTAACAATTGTATTACTAAAAGGGGAGGGGTTTTCAGAATATATATTTCAGTATTTTATGTGTAACTATTGTTTACTTATTTAATTAAATCAATCCTATTGCTACCAAGTTCCCGCGTGTTATTCCGCTTTTCAGAATCCAGGACCCGAAAGAAGGAGGCAGCTGGTGAAAATAAATTTCTTTGTACACTAACTAGAATCCTCGTGCGGGCGAGCAAATTCCACGTTACAACCTATAGTTCTAATACAATTATCAGTAATTCCTGAAATTAAAATCCTAGTACTTTGCGACGTAGCAATAAATATTGCTGCGTCGTGGTTATTTAACGCAGCCAGCTGACTCACTCTTGGCAAACTGACAGGCCATGGAGCGGAGTCAGTGCTCGGTGGCGCTCGCAGGAGTTGCCTCTAACCGGCCGCGTGCGGAGCGCAGGATGTGAGATTCCGAGTCATACCTGCGCAGCGCGTCGGCGCTCGGGAGGGGGCACGGCAGGAAGCGAGACGGCGGCCGTGCGCACGCGGTTACATGCACGCCGCTGTGTGTAGAGGGGAGAGCGCGTGTATGTGTGTGAAAGAGAGGGAGTTGGCGCGCGAGAGAGAGAGACAGAGAGAGAAGTGTGCGTGAGCATTGGAGAGGATGAGGCGCGCGCGCCAGCGGAGAGAGAGAGAGGGAGAGAGCATGCGAGGCGCGTGGTAGCGGGAGAGAGCGCTCGTGATTACCGACCGCGATTTTACTATAGATGGAGAGGGCGCCTGCTATCGGGCGATCAATGTTCAATGATGATCGTTGAGATAATGCAGGGCACTGTATAGGGAAGCTGTACAATTTCTTTCAAGACTAGTGTAATGTAGAGGATGCCGGCTAGTGATTTCTAGTTGGCATTTAGGGTCTGTCTATCGTGGAAAGCAATTCTTGATGAATGGGATTTGAATTCGCGCTCTCTTTTGCTTTTCCTTGGTCTTATCTATAGCGGGCGCCATCGGATGGAGATCAATATTGATTGATTGATCTCTATCAATAAAGGGGGCGCGGATTATGTAATTTAGGAAGGATATAGAGGGCGATAATTATTTTCTCGGCCAATGAGAAAATTAGAAATAGAAAAGAGGGCGCTTGAAAAACTCAGGAACATGCAAATGAGTTCGTATGGGTGATTAGTTAGGCCAATAGAGGATTTTTGGGACTTTCAGGACCAATGAGGAAATTCGGCGGTCGAGACGACGCTTCCGTGAAGAAGGAGGCCGGGTGGGAAAACGCGGCATCTTTCCTCGAGCGGAGCGTCGGCCTTGGCCATTCTGTTCCTGGATCCATAGGCAGCAGCAGTGTTTCTTTGGTGTCCTGGTAATTTCGAGAGTTTTTGGAGAGAGATCGCGAGAGAGAGAGAGAGAGAGAGAGGAGAGAGAGAGAGAGAGGAGAGAGAGAGGAGAGAGAGAGAGAGAGAGAGAGAGAGAGAGAGAGAGAGGAGAGAGAGAGAGAGAGAGAGAGAGAAGAAGGAAAAGGAGATCAGAGAGAGAGAGAGAGGAGAGAGAGAAAAATATAAGTTGGAGAAAGCGTCTGGGATCCTTGTTTTTCTTGTGTGGCGGATTTCCTCGGTTTTTTTGTGGTATTATTGGTAAGATCTTTGATTTATATCTTCCATTGATCATTTGTTGGGTTGAGGAGTTGGGCCAGCGTTTTTCGTGTTTTTTTTTCCCTTTTGCAGCTCCGTGCCTTTTCGCATTTCCAGCAGGAGGCGGATTGTTTCCCTTGTTGTTTTTAATACAAATTAGAGTCATTCGATAGTGGTTTTTCGCGGCCCTTTGTTTTAGCTACCAACGACCGTTACAAGAAGGTAGTGATATGGCCGCTGGCCCATTTCTTTAAAAATTAATATTTAACAACATTTTTAACAACAAATAATATTATTTTCGCCAATTTTGAAGTTAACCCATTAAGGATCAAATGGACGTTTTTTTTTGTCTGTTTTCAGTGGCTATATTCAATATGAAATAGGTCTGAAAAAAAATCGAGATAAGTCATTTTCAATGTAAAATTGTCTGAACTTTCGGTCTATGCAGTCAGAATTTTGAAAAAATACATATTAACAAAGTTATAATTGTTTATTTAACAAAAAACATGAAATTTCGAACAAAATTTTGGCTTTATCGAGCATTTTCGGATCGAAATCGGTCTAGGATTTTAATGATTACGCAAATTTTTGCGTCCATGGACCCTAACCTTTAAAATTCACTACAGAGTTTTTCCAAATTTAACATGGCGGCGCTCAATATGGCAGCCTAAAGATAAAATTTTTTGCTTATTCCAGTATTATTGAATAAAACAACTTGTTCGTGATGGATGATCGCGAAAATTAATTTGTGGGGTTTTTTTGAGTCGCTGATAATGAATTGGCTATTTATTTTTCAAAATTCAAAATGGCGGATCCAATATGGCTGACGAAATTTTTCAAAATTGTTGATATTTTCTGAAAATTGATATACGGGGGTTTTCGGAGTCGCTGATTATAAATCTACTATTCATTTTTTCATAATTCAAAATGGCGGGTCCAATATGGCGGCCAAAAATTTTTTAAATTGTTCAAATCCCATGAAAAATGGTACTTGATTTTTTTGGATCGTTGATGATGAATTTGCTACTTGTTTTTATCAAATTTGAGATTACAGATTCAACTCACTGACAAAACCGCTCTTATGTTATAAATATTATAATGTAAGGAGTTTTTACGTTCATTACTTCTGAAAATATTGTTTTTTAGCCGTGATTTCACGTTGCCCAGCCCTACCACGTGGAGATAAACAACAAAACTAAGGGCCTCTTTTTTTATTTTTTTTTATTTTTTTAGTTTTTTTATATTTTTAATTTTTTTTATTTTTTTTATTTTTAAGAAAATTTGTTTTATTGTTTGTGTGAAAGTGAGAAACATGACGAACATACATGGACTTTGCAGTCTTTACACATTTTTGTTGTTCTAGAAGCACATTTTCTGCAATTTTCACAATTTTTTTTTGAAGAAACAGTTATGGATGTGTGTGATTTACTTATTTTTGACTTCGCAAGGTAATATCTTGCTATTTTCATAGCAATATCTTTTGAGCCAATCTTTTTTTCTTGCGCGTAATTCCAAAGAACCGTTGCATTAGCCATCGAAGATTGAATGAATCTAATAAACATCGGCCAAGTCCATTTTTTTCCTCTTATACTTGGCATCAAATTACTGCAATGCAAATCGTGTAAATCAATACCACCCATAAATAAATTATAAATTTTGAAGGCATGGGGAAATTGTATACCAATTCGTTCCATTTCGGCAGAGGAAAATCGTTGTACTTCATCTAAAGGATCAACTCCAGCTGCTGTTGAAAGCACTGATACAGGTTTCGAATCCATAACTGTAATGAAGTTGAGTCCACTATTTTTATCATGTTTTACAGAAAACGTACCTCTCTTCGCTTTTTTATCAACACAGTTATCTACTTTTACTCTATTCACTCTTACCGTACCCGTAGCTTTCAAACCTAGTCTTTTTAGATGCACTAGTAAGTCTGGATTAGGAAAGTAGTTGTTGAAATATAAGTGATATTTCATAAGCTTTTTAGGTACAACTGTCGATAGTAAATTTTGAGTCATCAAAAGTACTATACGACTACCTAAAGCACATTTTGCAAGTTTAGCTTTATCACCCGAACAATAAATATTTGAACCTTTCCCGCAATATATGTCGCAGTCAAACAAATACCCTTCAGGACTAGCAATGCCCCACTTTTTGATGCCCCAACGTTCAGGTTTGTTTTGTATAAATTGTTGTAAATTTGTACGCCCATGAAACTTTACCATCATCTCATCTATTGAAAGAGCGGTAGAAAAAAAACCAAATTGGTGTAAATTTTTCCTAAAAATCTGAAGTACTTTGCGAACCTTCCAAGCTTTATCGTTTTCATTTTTGTCATCAGGTTTGTTCATTTTCAAATTCGACTTGATTTTCATAAATTTATTGCAACTCATTGCTGAAGAAATGGCTGGACATACAAGAAGTGGATCTGTTGACCAATAATCCTTTTGTGATTTTCTTTGACTGAAAGTTGTCAATACTAATACGCCTATAAAAATGTCCAAGTCATTTTCAGTGAGATTGTATCCATTCAAAATTGTACATTCAATAATATAATCCTTGATTTCCTTGGAAAAAAAAGTTCAAATAATTCTGCTGCAGATGAGTTACGTATCATTTTTTTCGTACTATCAGAAAGCAAATTCTCATTTTTCAGTAATTCATTATATTTATATTGTCCATGAACCCATTCATATGTATGCTCTGGTTGTAGTTGCGATTGATTTTCCGTGTAATTATCGAATACTTGATGAAATGACACCTTAGATACTCCTTGAAAATTATTTGGATGTTGAACTTCTGCATCGGATTCAGCATTCGTCTCTGAATCCGAATCAGAATCTCCAGAAGCATTCATGTTCGGTATGTAAATAGCATTACATCCTCCATTTTCACCCTCTTCGATTTCAATATTTTCACCACGAGATCGCTTTAGGCGTTTTGATGACATTTTTAAATTATTTCAAATCCTCTAATACCACTTTTCAAACCCTAAGTTGTCAAAATATTTTGAATATTATGTGAAAAAATAAATAAAATTTATATCCTGTATCTTTCAGGAAAAAAAACTGAAATAGGTCATCAAACTAAAACATTTTACATTGAACAAAATGTTCGATATATTCAGTGTTCGATATAACAAAATGTTCGTTATAAAGTAGCGTTGTTACATAATATACTTATCTAAATATGCCGATTTTAGTGACAATATATTGTTATATGTCGTGACTATCTGAATATCAACCTCATAATTTGTATAAAAATATGATGTGCAAAAAATAATTTCAAGCTAAGTTGTATCCTCTTTTCAAAATAAAAGGGTCTAATAATATTTTTTCACAAATCAGTTGACAATAATTTTGTAATACAGACTATTTTTTTTTATTTTCATAAAAATTTTCTCACTATACTAGATCCAGTATTTTGATTTTGGAAAAATAATAATTCATAATCAGCCAAAAAGGTTTAGCCCTGATTTTAGATCATGGATTTAGAAAAACTAATAGCAATATTATTCCTTCAATCTCAAATTTGATAAAAACAAGTAGCAAATTCATCATCAACGATCCAAAAAAATCAAGTACCATTTTTCATGGGATTTGAACAATTTAAAAAATTTTTTGCCGCCATATTGGACCCGCCATTTTGAATTATGAAAAAATGAATAGTAGATTTATAATCAGCGACTCCGAAAACCCCCGTATATCAATTTTCAGAAAATATCAACAATTTTGAAAAATTTCGTCAGCCATATTGGATCCGCCATTTTGAATTTTGAAAAATAAATAGCCAATTCATTATCAGCGACTCAAAAAAACCCCACAAATTAATTTTCGCGATCATCCATCACGAACAAGTTGTTTTATTCAATAATACTGGAATAAGCAAAAAATTTTATCTTTAGGCCGCCATATTGAGCGCCGCCATGTTAAATTTGGAAAAACTCTGTAGTGCATTTTAAAGGTTAGGGTCCATGGACGCAAAAATTTGCGTAATCATTAAAATCCTAGACCGATTTCGATCCGAAAATGCTCGATAAAGCCAAAATTTTGTTCGAAATTTCATGTTTTTTGTTAAATAAACAATTATAACTTTGTTAATATGTATTTTTTCAAAATTCTGACTGCATAGACCGAAAGTTCAGACAATTTTACATTGAAAATGACTTATCTCGATTTTTTTTCGGACCTATTTCATATTGAATATAGCCACTGAAAACAGACAAAAAAAACGTCCATTTAATCCTTAATGGGTTAAAGAAACAGGGTAAAGTGCATCTTAAAGAACGTAAAAATTATGGATTTTCGTATAAATTTTGTTGAGAACCGACCAATAGGATTTTACTGAGAAGAAAGTCAAACTTCCAATTGCAAACTTTGATTTTAGAACACAGAAGAGAAAGAATGTCATGGAGAATTATTACCAGATAGTATGTATAGTATGTATGTAGTATAGTATGCATGTATATATATGTAGTAGTACAAAACAAATAGTTTATTAGATCTAATTACACATCCGAATGGTCTTAGATTTGCAAATGTGTATGTATATTCTAAATCGTTGAATCAACCCAAGTATCAATTTTTCAAAGAAATTTTAGATCCAATTAAAGGTATATCGTATCTGCCGCTTAGTGAACATGAATCTGTAGTATAACCAGATGAAGCATTACCAAATTCAATTATGATTTTTCATTATATAGCTTGTGAGAAGCAAGATATCGTCAGAGCATTATTCTGTATAGGTTTCTATCTTTGTCAGTCATACGCTCATATACCAAAGCATCTCATTAGAGACAATATTAGTAATTTATCTCCAAGATGATGTTAATTTAAAACATACGAAGATCATGTAAACTCTGATTTAGCTTTCAATGAATTTAGAAATCTGTGTTCAGAATGTTGGAACAACGATAAGTACGGTTTCATTGTTATTTACAAAGATAGAGAAATATACAACCGTAGATACAGAAAAGGATTTGATTGTTTTGTAATAAAAAAGAAGATGTGAATCTCATTCTTTACATTTTTGTTGTAGACAGCAGCTTGGCAGCATGTCTGTGTCCAAAGAAAAAAAGGATATTCTCAACAAGCTCGTGCGAGTACGTAAATCTATTAAACAGAAATATGCTTTACTAACACTAGAGAGAGACGATTTTCAAAACGTAATTGGTGATACATTGAAACCTGTCATTACTCCACTTGAAAAGCTCATCGATTCGGGAACCGAAAGCAATGGACCTTCGAATGCTGATATGAATAGTTCAAGTAAATACTAGAAAAAAGGAAAGAGGCTTGGTAAAGCAAGTTACATAGTTCACGACATTAATTAATCAGGTTCTGTATATAATGGTGATGATGATGATGATGTTGATGAGTTTGCTTCATTAGATGGCACAATTTTAAATTTTACATTTAAATCTGTACTCGATCAAAGTCAACTGCCCTTTTATCATTACTGGATAAAAGCCGCAGCAATTTCGATAATGTATATGGAGTTAGGAACGAAAATGGAAGATATATGATTGGTAATGTAGAAATTGAGTTTAAAAATAAAACTATAAGAGTGAATAACGAAAGTTATCCTAAAAGTGATGGACCAATGGAGCTACTTTTTATCAGACAACCAGATGTAAATAAAATAAATGATGCAGATCGTAAAAATTATCTCAAAATTCTGGAAGCATCGAATGCTCATCGGAAAAAATTTAGTAAAAATGGACCTATTCGTACATCAAGGAGTAAAAAATATAGAGATGTTATATCACCTATGTTCCGTAGCTCATGCCGTAAAACGAAATCTATTAGCGGAGAAGGTCTTCTACCAAGATGTGAAATAGCTAAGAAATCATCTTCCATTGATCTAATTTACTGGGACGATCCAAGCAAGCTTGTTGAGCATCTTTGCTTACTGATTGCCGAACAGTTTACTAGAAATAATAATCACGTCAATGAAATCTAATCAATTATTGAGGAGTTATGTGAACCAAGGCATATGTATCGATGCATACGAATTTTTTAAAACATTTGTATCATGAATCTCGATGTGTTTGGACGTACATTTGAGCGACCACAAGAGGTAGCTCGTCGTCCTGTATGCATTGGGTTCAATTTTACAGCGGATTGTAATTTTGATTTACAAACTAAAAGAGCGACGATGGCTCAATCGGTAGAGTATTAGGCTAGAAATCCAGAGATCCTGGGTTCAAGCCTGACTCTTGACGTTTTTGGGGACACCGATTTGTTTACACAAGTGTCGTGTATATTTGACTCTACATAAAACTGTAGGTCCCCGTTCCCTTGCGGATTTGCAAATGACTCAGTAGTGGACTCAGTGCACTAACTGAGAGCTTCCAAAAACGCTGGGAATGAGAGTCGCTAATTCCGACAGGGGATGCGTCGTAAAATGCAGAAACGAAACGAAAATAATATAAAAGATCATGTAACCTTGCTGCTCCCAGTAAGCCTAAGGATCCAATCATCCTCGAGAGTTTTAAAAAAATGCTAAAGAAATTAGTGCTGTCAACAAAAAATTTAGCACAATTAAAGTTCAGATAGAAGATCCTATAAAAGTAGAATTCAATAAAATTAATGCAGCTCATACAAAACAACAAAATATAATAGATAATCTTCATAAACTATTCATAGAATATGACAAAATAATCGCACCAATGTTAAAACAAAAACAAAAACAAGAATTGAAAGATGCTGCAAAGAAAAAGATTTGGGATGATATTGAGAAACAAAATAAAAAAAATTAACAGGGAAGAGTGAAAATGGAGCATCAAAGAGTGGCTGAAGAGTTGCATAAACCAGCTCGTCGCAGATCTAAGCGAAGAAAATATAATGTACGTTGGATAGATAAGACTTGGCAAGCTGATCTTGTAGAAATGATTCTTTACTCTAAGGAGAATAAAGTTTTAATTATTGACTCACTGTCATAGACATATTTTCAAAGTATGCATGGGCTGTCCCAGTCAAGTCGAAAAATGGGAACGATATTTCTGAAGCAATGAAGGGAATATTGAAGCAAGCAAGGATGAGTACCAACGAACCTACAAAACGATCAAGGAAAAGAATTTTACAATTCAAATTTTCAACAACTCATGAAAAAGCATAAAATTAATCTTTACTCTTCACATAGTAATCTTTATACGAGTACCCTGTGGGAAAATTGAGGCACTTCTGTGCAGAATCTGTTAAAATTTCTGTGGAGTGGGCAGATTCTGTACCAGACCGTGCCCAGATTTAGCGGCTGTGACGCGACGGCAATCAGAACAGAATCTGTTAAAAATTCTGTTCATTTATTAATTTGAGGTTACAACCTATAAGAGAGAGGGAAACAGAGAGAGAGAAAGAGAGAGAAAGAGAGAGAGAGAGAGAGAGAGAGAGAGCGAAAGCTTATGCGCACGCGCGGCGCACATCTCATGCGTATATACAGCTGCTCAGTATATATAGCTATACTTTCGAGTCTTCATACGCTGTACTCAGAGTGTAGTTTATACAGGCATAACTGCAGTGCAGAAGGGTCTGAATAAAATAATAATTAAATAACGATGATCGCGCAATGATTATATCATGTTACATTAATATAAAAGGTCGATAACTCCTATGATTGAGTTCGTGAAGTTGAGGTTATTTTATGGGATAACTCAGGACATGAAGCTCTCAATAG
This sequence comes from Philotrypesis tridentata, assembly GCA_018906965.1. Classification (NCBI taxonomy): domain Eukaryota; kingdom Metazoa; phylum Arthropoda; class Insecta; order Hymenoptera; family Pteromalidae; genus Philotrypesis; species Philotrypesis tridentata. The sequence continues at coordinate 163,733 of JACCIB010000133.1, read as the reverse complement.
AATTTGGACCGAATGTGGGCACTTATCATAATGGATAGTGTTCTACAATTCTGCGCAGATGGTATTTTAGCCCATATTTTATTTAATAGAACATTAAAAAATGCAATGAGGACAGAATTTAGCATACAAGGAACTTATAAATGTTTGGATATTCTGCCCAAGTTTATTAAAGCGTACAATTGAAGAAAACATCAAACAATAGCAATGGAACCCAAAAATGTTTCGAACGTGAATGAAATACAAATCAAGAAGCAATTCTAGTTAAAAAGTCACACGTAAAACATTCCAAATTCAAAGTCGCAGATGAAGTGCGAATAATTAAAATCAAACATGTTTTTGAAAAATGTGATGCACCGAATTGGTCAATGCAAATTTTTACAATTACCGAAGTAATAAAAATCAATCTCACAACTTATCATGTTAAACACTATTATGACAATCCAGTGTCTGGCAGCTTTTATGAAATTGAAATTCAAATGACCGTGTATCCTGAAATTTATCTTATTGAAAAAGTTTAAAAAAAAGTGGTAATCGTATCTATGTTAAATGTTTAGGATTCAGTAACGAGCATAATAGCTGGATAAATAAAAATGATATTAAATAAAATTAAGATGGATATAAATGTAATGAAGGGATAAAAATCCTAGGTAAGTAAAAAGAATAATTGTTATAATAAAGAATGTTATTTATTCATAAGTGAAAATGTATAATAATATTGATAAATACATTGAATAAACAAATTTGTACAGTTTTTCTCTTTATTATTTGGTAGAAGTACCAAACTGAAAAGAATTCCCTCCTAGATACACAATAAATAAAATATATTTGTTAGCGGCGTTACTCATATCGTCATACAGTTTATGATTTTTTAATAACGATATCTTCTCGAGTAAAAATATCTGAAATTCTTGGTTTATATCGGCGACAACCTTCACACCGTATCTCGTTTTTACTTGTTTTAAGGCTGTTACCATATTTTCTTTGTCTTTCTCCATGTCTTTTACCTTTTTTGTAGGCAAAAATTCGCGTTGCGTAACCTTATTCAGTACAGATAGATCCATTCTAGAAAGAAAGTCAATTTGAAGTTAGAAAGATTGTCACTGCTAGAGAGAGAGAGAGAGACAGAGAGAGACAGAGAGAGAGAGAGAGAAAGAGAGAGAGAGAGAGAGAGAGAGAGAGAAAGAGAGAGAGAGATAGAGAGAGAATATGAAAGAAAAGTTGGAGTGAACTTATTTAATTGAGTCTTAGTTTCTTTACTGAAGTTAGACTGAACTCTTCGATTGCTCGAATGATCTTATCATCGTGCTGCATCGGCTCGTATAGATTATTTCTCTCCACAATTCCAGCCCATTTTATCGCCTGTTGTATTATATCCACACTCTTTGCTTCTGTTGATGGACTCCATTCGTCAGCCATCTCTTCTGGAATATTGTATTCAATGGTGATTGGTTCACACCCCTCTCCAAAAAGCATTATCCCCACTCTTGCAGGATTTTCAATGTATTCTATTACCCACTATATGTACTCTCAATGCATGGATGTCATTAGCTCTCGTCTCTTTGCTTTCTTCATCCCCTTCCGATGCGTGGTTCTCATTGGCTCTCTTCTCTTTTTCTGTTTTGTCCCGAATCCCCACTTCAATATCCTGACCAGTTATATTCATTTTTTCCTCCAATTGGGATGCTGATTGGGCCATTAGTTCCTCTAATATTCTATAGTGACCCCAAGGCAAAGTGTCCGTAGTGTGAGGTAGTAAATATCTTTTATCATCATGTAAACTCAGAGCAATTTTGTTTTGTCGTTCAGAATATGCTATGTGCAATTTGAAACCAATATTGCACTGTTCTCGTTTTACAATAACCAGATCCTCAAGACATCTTCGGTAATCTTCAAATGTTATAGTTTTTTTCACAACTTTAGATTTAATACCTTTGGCTTTTTTACTGTCTCTCCTCCTTCAATTAAAATACTATACATTTTACTGTGCAATCTGATGAATTCTGTCATAATCTTACCATTACATTCATCTTTCATCACGCCTGAAACTTTTTATTCTTGCCAGGAATACCATACCGACTATTTTCTTCATAATCTGAAGTATCAAATCTATGAATATCTCCTTTCATAATTTGATACATCTATCAATGTCCTTTACTTCATATATCAAGCTATCAGTATCTGTATATAGAAGCTTACAATTTTTACCAACTCGTTGTTTCATATAAGAATAGTGAAACTCATAAACTAATGTCTTAGATAAGTCAAGGATACACAAGCCAACGTATATCGTCTTCTTCGAGTTCTGTTTTTGCAAACATGGTTTTAGAAGATCTTGAAATGCACTGCTTAAACATTGTAAAGGCGAGTGTGCCGCTATTCTGCAGATACGTCGATGATTGCCTTTTGACTGTTGAGAGGAAGAGATTGGAGTCTATATTAGCTACTTTAATATGTATAACAGTAATTTACAGTTTACCTTCGAAGTTGAATCTAACAATAGTATTAATTTTTTGGACATTTCTATATCTTATGAACAGAACGGCAATATTATCACAAATTGGTTCCAGAAAAGCACAGCCTCTTCGAGATATATAAACTTTTATTGTCACCATCCTCAAAGTCAAAAGGTTGCGATCGTATATAATCTATTAGATAGAGCGATTTTATATATTATAGCGAATGGCTATCCTCCTGCGTTCATAGAAAAGTATTGTAAAATACGTTTTGTTTGAGAGATAAAAAGGAGGGCATAGATTCGGGCAGTCCGGACTTACCGACTATTGTAATTCAAATGCTAAGAATAGGCTTGCGGTGTTCCCGTTCTAAGAAAGTTTTAATTGTAAGTTAAAAACAGTTTTGAAGAAAAATGATAAAATGTTAGTTAATAAGATCACAGATAAGTTTAACAAATTTATTAAATTAGGGAAGGATTCTACGGCTATTGGCGATACTAGAAATGTTGTGTATAAAATAGATTGTTTCGACCGTGAGTCTTTAAAAGCCAGGGAGTCGGAACATAAACGTTATATAGATAAAGGGGTTATCACCTCCCCCCTTGCCGTCGACGCAATAGAGACTGGGCATACGTTCGATTTTCAAAATATAACAATTGTTGTTAGAGAGCCGTCTATTTTCCATAGAGGCTTCTCGGAAATATTACATATTCAATTTTTTGATGGCACACTTAATAGGGTTGAGGATACGTGCCGCCTCAATAATAAATATAAAAATGTTATTTCTAGTCTTAAATTAAGTCCACGTAATGTTAAAAAATAATATTTCAAAGTATTTAGTTGTTGTTTAGGAGAGAACGGAGGCCGAGCGTTGATGGTGAAGTATGCAGGCGGCATCGGGACTGTGGACGTGGCACACTGCTCAGCGCTCTCTAGCGAATAGCCAACATGTGTTCAATAGTGATTGGCTGGCGAGGCGGAGCGGCACATCCCAGTGGGAGGTCGCTGAACCCGTGTTGCTACCCTATTGAAAATAATAACGTCATTTCATAACGATAAATAACGTTATGTGTGATGCTACAATTTCGGACCTTTTATGACGTTATTTTGTGACGTCATTTCACGTAAATTAACGTTATTTACATCAGAAGTGATTGGTATTTATTTAAATATTATTAACTGCAATCGTTAGAATATTTATATTGTAATATTTGCGCTTGTCTCTGTAAGTAGTAATTAGGAAACTAAAAAAAAAGATAAAAAAAAGTCCCCCGAAAGAGGATCGAACTTGACACCTTTTTATTCATAGGCTCAGACTATACCACTGAGCCACGAACACTTGTTATTCCTGATACTTAAATTTTTGCTCTTATATCTCATTTACCAAAATTTTCGAACTTTATATTAATGTTAAAGGATTTTTTCGATGATTAACATATATACGTAAATTTGTACATTATTTTTAGTAATACATTTCAAATGATGGCTTTTTTATAATCTGTTAAATGACGTCATTTTTGTATTATATTTATTTGTCAGAGTCCAGTTTGTTAGAATAATAAATATCGTCATTGTTTCAAAAAGTATTTTTTTGTTGATGATTGACGCATACGTGTCATACGTAAATTATTTTTGATAATAACTTCAAATAATTGACTTTTTGTAATCTGTAAAATAACGTCTTTTTCGTATACTACTTGTTTATCAGAGTCCAGTTTGTTAGAATAATAAATAACGTTATTTTTTTGTCTAATCATAAGTTGATCATACATATTACCTATGATCCTATGCAATAGCGTCGGCGCGAAGCAAGAGTGATACTCATAATGTATTATTGTCAAAGTTAAAATTGTTATTGTAAAACAGGGATATATGATTGTGAATGACTGCAAAAGATTGCACACTTTGTTTGTTGCTATCCCAGCCATTTTTTACTTGTCACTTTCATAGTCACTTACATAGTCACTTTCATTTCAGCGCGCACAATCGTTTATTCCTATTTTACTCTTAGTCGGGGCCCCATGGGATTTTAACAGAAACTTCGTGCCACGAGCAGTTTTATTATTGGAAGTGGTAAGAGTTAGTGTACTGATAACTACTATAAAGTCTCTACAATGTACTTACCCTGGAACATTGTTATTATTGCAAAGTTCAAGAATGTTTTTTTCGATTTATCCTCTGTAGCTTTCTTATTATTAACTTTAAGTGTAAAAGTTGACGATAAAAATTGTTTAGAATTGAATTTTCTATAAGGCACAAGTGTTCCTAATTGCAAAATTGAGTTTCTTCATCACTAAATTATTTAAAGCGAACAAATTTTTTGTAAATTTCCAGTCCGACCTCCTAGAACAAGATGGAGCTACACTGATAATCTAAAAATATTAGAAAAAATTTTAATACAAAAAACATTCTTGAGATTTTTCTTAATTTCGTTTCGTTTCCAAGCTAAAAATCGATGAAAATGTCGAATTGTAGCTGGGATTTTTATCGAATTTTAGCTGGGAAACGAAGCGAAAGTAAAAAAGATCTTAAGATTATTTTTTATCTTAGAATTTTTTTCTACTTAAATATATTTTTATGAGATAAGTAATCCAATTTTTTGGTTTTGACAAGTTATATTTTGATTTTTAGCTTCTCAGAGTAGCTCCGGCACTTTTGTGAGTTTCTCATACCCTTTTTTACTTAAAAAAGGTATCTTCATAAATTTTCTGGTAGCCTAAATAAACTTTCACTTTTGCGACCTTCAAAAAAGGTACAGGCCAAAAACTGAAAAAAAATTTTTGCTACTAATTTTTGCACTTTTTTCACCCTCCTAAAAGTTTAAGAGCGTGCCTCATATTAAATAATCGATTAAAATTTAAATTAGTTAAATTTCCAATGAATTAAAATAAAGCACTGGAAAAGACCTTTCATTTGGATATGAATTTGGCTATACATTTGGATATAAATTTGGTTTCGCACGTTGGAAGACGACGAACTTGGATTCAGGCTTTTACGAAAATAGTCGATTTTATCTTTTCTTCTTAAAATCCTTCTCAACTTTGATTCAAACATCCGTTTGCAACGTACGATACGTTAAATTGAAGGTCTTTTTTGTACTTTTTAATTACTTGAATCGTTTTTTCTTTTGTAAATAATTTACTATGCGTCTCTTCGAGCCAAATCGTTTTATTTATACAAAATTCGCCAAACGTTTCAGGATATATGTATCCCCTCTTCAGTGGCTAATATGTAAAAAACCTCCATCTTTCACATAGTAAAAAGACAAGGAATATCGCATATGGCGAGGATTTTGACTCGAGAATTAGAAAACAGTACGGTTTTTTACCGGTGCCATTAGATGGCAATATTTTCTCTTCTATAGCTAGTCAACACCGTGGTGTCGAGGACTGGCCCTATGGGCTCACTCATTCCGAAGGATCGGCTGGCGATGGCGGACTACGACGCGGAGCCAATTGTCCGTCATCTCGACCTCACCGGCGGCGGGCACGATGCCGTATTCCAGGCTCCCCTGGCCTGCCCTTGCTACGGTGTATTCGGCTGCCTTGCCGTGCGGGTGCGGCCGTGCGCCGGCCCTTTAATTGAAGCGGCGGCGTGCTAAGTCGATCGATGGGCGCGGTGTCGCGCGTCTTTTTTGTAGCTTTTATTTTTTAATAAATCACCCCCCCCCCTCCCCTCAGCGAGTCTGAGGGGTAAAAAAAAATATATATATATGTAAAGCTCGTGTGCTCATTTGATAACCTCATTATAATTCCGTGTTTCGATGACCTGTTGCCTGCTCCTCCGCATCTGTATCGAGGAAGCTGATTCGACCAGGCGGAGAGAGGAAACCCGAGAACAAGTAGTTCTACCCTACTTCCTTATGTTTAGTAACTGTTGCCTTAGCTGCTATTCTAATTTCGCACGGCGTATTTTCATTTATCTTGCTGTTTTTTTTTAATTCGCGGTACGGCCAGCGCCGCGAAAAAAAACGGTAAAAAAAACAGCACTCCCTAAGGGTCTCCTGTTTCGGACTCTGCGTGCCTGGCTAACTCGCTGGTACGCTCGAGTTTGTTTGCGTGCACTACCTTAGTAGTCGCTTCGTTAGCGATCGTAACGTTGTTGACGACCTCGAATGGCCCTATGTATTCAACCGCGAATTTTTTATTCTTTGGCTCTTGCAGAAGGAAGACTAATTCGCCCTTTCGGAAGTGCTTTGTGTTTATCTTCCGGTCATAATAATACTTCGATCTGTATTTCGATTGAATTAAATTGAGCGCGGCCGTTGTTTGTAGTGCCGTTAAATTATTCGACATCTCATCGATATACTGATTGTACGTCATTGTCTCGTTAGTTCGCGGAAAGCTCGAGGGCGTATGCGGTTTTATCCCGAACACGAGTTCCTGAGGCATGTTACGCGTGCTTTCGTGCACCGTACAGTTATACGCGTGCTGACATACGGCCGTCCACTCGTCCCAACGGTCGATCTTTTTTACATATTTTCTTAGATATTCGGTTAACGTATGATGCATACGTTCGATCGAACCGTTGGACTCCGGGTGGTAGGCCGTTGTCGCAAACTTCTCGATGTTAAAGATTCGCGCAAGCTCTTCCAACGTCCGATTCTGAAAGTGCTTTCCCTGATCCGTCACAATCTTTTCCGACGAACCGAAGACACATATAACCTTTTCGATTAACGCTCGCGCTACTTCCTTCGCGATCACGTATTCTGTCGGTGTAAGTATGACATACTTCGTCAGCATATCCTGAATCGATAAGATGTATTTGTTGCCTCGCCCTGTCGTTTCTAGTGGACCGTAGAAATCTAACGCCACGTGTTCAAAAGGAAACGCCGGCGTGTTGCTTATTAGCATCGGCAAACGGGTTTTAACTCGAATCAATTTATTTGTTTGACACGTTTTGCATCGCGCCACGAATTGTTGTACCTCCGGCCGCATGTTACGCCAATAGAAATCATGCGCGATTTTTGCGTACGTTTTCGACATACCGTGGTGGCCTCCCATCGTCGACTCGTGATATTCTTTCAGTATTCTATACCGGTCCGACGTAGGTGGCACGGGTATGTTACTTGTTATCAGTACCGCGCTGATCGGCCTGTTCGCAAAGCATGAGTCGAATAACTCAACGAACGACGACCATTCTGACAATTTCAAAATTGCGAGATCGCGTATAACGGCAAAACTTTTAATTTCTAATCTGACTACGACTTTCTTTAATGTATTTAAGCATTTGCGTAAATTCGCGCGCAGAGGTTTTCAGTTGGCGTGATTTTTGGCGTACATGCCGATGACATTGAAGCCTCTGTGCTCGGTTACGTTTATTTCGCCTAGATTGAATTCCTGGTCATTGAGCACCTCTGGACCCACGTATCCGCGCTCTGTGAGAGCTTCTTGGATTTCGGTCGAAAATGTCTTATCTGTTGTTGCTAAATAAACCAAGTTTTCGTGGTATCTAAATGGGTGCTCTTTGTAAGCCCTAAGGTGCTCAAAGGCCGGAGCGTCTTGGCCCTCCTGCACAGCCCACGGCGGCTTTTCGCGCGGTGGCCTTGCTCGAGCAGTTAAGTATTTGCTCAGCTTAGCGTCTTTTAGTGCGGCCGTTGTCACTGGCCTTGCGTCGCGTGGATCGATCGCAGCTTCTCCTTCGGCCGACTCGTCGCGATAGGCTATAGCCGACTCAGCTACGTCTGCGCGATCTGGCGCAAGCGGCATACTTTCGCTTGCGGAGTCGTTGCCGCTGGCCGCTCGCTCGCTCAGCTGTTCGCTGCTGTTTCTGTCGCCGTCGTCCGCCCCGTGCCAGCTAAATGCAGCGACCGGTGCCTCCGACCCTGCGTCTGCCGCGTTAGATAGGGCCTTCTGCTGTGTTAGCACTTTGGTATTTGGTGCGCCGGGCTCCTGCTCTTCGCGGTTCTCGTCGATCGCGACGTTATCGCATTTCTTTCGCTGCGGTGGCGGTTGCGTTTCTACTTTCTTTCGTTTCGCGGGTTTGTTTCTCCCAAATACCGGTGATTCTGACCCGTCGGGACCGTCGTCCTGCGGAGGAGGTCCGTTACGTTTTGCCGCTGCGCGAGCTCTGGGTTCTCCTATCTCTTTTATTTTATACGGCGTGAAGTGCTGACCGTGCAGATTCAGGTGAATTATGTCGCCTGCTTCTTTCACGACGATGTGGCAAATAATACGTTTCTCATCGGCTAGATCATAGTGCACGCAAACATTTTTACTAAACGCGTGCGCGAATAGAAATGCACAATCGATGTTACCAAACTCCGAGTCCGAGCGCAAAATTCTCGCGGTGTCGTCCGGCTCCCCGCATGACGACATTAGCGCAGATGTTGCTAACAGTCGCCTCAGCTGTGTTGCTGATATGTCTAGATCTGCGGCCTTGATTAGCGAGAAAAACAAGCAATTGCCCGGTGGCTGATTTGGAATGTCGGGATCGCGTTCGAGTCGCGCCAATGGCTCCATACATTTGTTTTTTCGGATGTATGTTTGGACCAGAATATTGCCTGAAGATGCCGACGAGTTTAAATCCGATTCCTCGCGTCGACGGTCGTAATTACGCGGTACATTCGCGAAGTCGACCTTCGGCCCCCCTTCTTCTGGTTCCGAATTCAACTTAGGGCCGTTCTCGTGCATTTGCTTTGTTTGCGGCGTATGCTTTTCGCGTAAGCGCGCATCAGCGGTGATGCTGGTGGCCCTCGGTGGCGACTTGGCGCTATCGGTCGGCGTCAAATTACTCTCGGCGTTCACCGCGCTTATCTGCGCTGGCTCGGCATCTCGTCTGCCTGCGGAGCTACTCTCCTGCGATGTCGACTTTGCTTGCTCGACTAACTCGATGCATAGGCCCTTTTGCTTATTCTTTTCCAGACTCGCGAGATGCAGGCCTAATTTTTTTGACTGCAAGCCATTTTCCCACGGCCACGGTATGACTAGCCTTGCTGTTGGCTGGGATGTAGGTAATAGTAGTGACGCAACTACCTCGCTCTCTGAGCTCGCGTCGACGATACTTAGTTGCGACTCTACGAATTTGCCCGGGCCTTTTATTGGCAGTACGAATGACTGCAGCGGCTCATGTTCGGCTGCTATTTGCCCTGACGGTGGAGGTCTTTCGCCATCGGAGCTCTCGCTACTTGAAGCGGGTGTGTACACTTTTGGCAACTTTCGGCTACGCAGCGACCGATCTGAACTCCTGCATAAGGGGTCTATGTCCCTCATAAACCGCCATGCGCCAGGGGGTAACGCGATATCCGTGGGCTCTGACCGCACGCCTCTATAGTCCGCGCGAGTATTTCTCTGATACGCGTTTCTTCGCTGAGACAGCTGATAGCGGTACTGCTCGACGCGTTGCAGTGCCGTGTTCGTGAGTATGCATCGCGTGTCGATTGAGTCAGCATAGTCGAGTCTGTATATGCGGTTACATTTCTCGACTTTCGAGTACCAACGGATGCGGATCATTTCGTCTCCGTCGTAGACGTCTTCCATTGCTCGACATAGATAGAAGCTATCGCGTTCGTCTCCAACGGCTAGGATCTCGTTTTTTGCGTACAGTCGCGCTCGGCTCGCGTGTCCTTTTTTCAGTGGTTGCGCTCTTCTCGTTGATTCGGAGTCAGATGATATTTGCCTTATCTTTCTGGCTCTATTTATTCCGCGTCTTTTTACTGCGCGTACTCGGAATATTCTTCCCGGCGAGGCTCCGGCATCTTCGTCGGGGCTCGCATTAATTTGCTCGTCAGCTAATTGGTATAGTTTTTCTCACGGTAGATTCGGATCTACTTCGCCGGGATTGATTACCGGGTTACGTGAGAGTGCGTCCGCGTTAACGTTTTTCTTGCTGGACCGGTATACTATGTCGAAATCATATCCGATAAGAGCCGCTTTCAGACGGTTGAAGCGCACGTCGGGTTTCCGCGTAGTGTGAATATGCTTGAGAGCCTCGTGGTCCATTACTACCGTGAATCGCCTGCCGTATAGGTAGCAGCGAAACTGCTCTTTCGCGAATACGATAGCTAGCAGTTCTGTATCGTACGTTGGATACTTTAATTCGCTGCCTTCGAGACAGCGAGAGGCGAACGTGCATGGCTGGTCTTCTCCCAATTTCCCCTGACTCAAGATGGCGCCCAAAGCGTAATCACTACTATCGGTTATTACGATAAACAGTCAGAAACGCTGACTCTTGTTTCTCCGACCATTCAAACGTCTCATTGTCCTTCGCTACGTCGTATAGTGGTTTCGCTATTTTTGCGAAGTTGTTCACGAATCGGCGGTAGTAGTTAAATAGTCCCATGGCCTGCTTTACCTTATCCGCGTTCGTCGGCACCGGATAATTCACCATCGCGTGTATTTTTGCTGGGTCCGTTTTCACGAACCCACCGCCGACGATGTGCCCGAGCACGTGAGCCTCTCTCTTTAAAAATTGACATTTTTTAGGCTCTACGGTTAAGTTCGCCTCGAGCAGGCGGTCCAGCACGCGGCGCAGGCGCTCGCGGTGTTCGTCGAACGTTTCGCTAAACACCATTATGTCATCGAGATAGATTTCTACCTCGTTCCCCTGTAAACCGCACATCGCGAGCGACATGGCACGGGTGAATGTGATCGTCGCCTCCTTAAGGCCCATGGCCATACGATTGAATTGGAGGAGCTGATTTCCTGATTTCCCGTCAGGCGCGTAAAATGCGGTCAGGTGCGCGGATCCGGGATCCATCTCGATCTGATGGTAGCCCTGCTTTAGATCCATGACCGTGATGTAATTCGCGGAAGCAAGATTTTCTAATATGTCACTCATGAATGGGAGAGGGTGACAGCTTCCCTCGGTCTCCTCATTTAATCGCCGAAAATCAGTCACTAATCGAAACCGCTTGTTCCCTGCGCGTCAGTAATAGGAATTTGACGGCTCTACAATTCCCTGCTCGCGTAACTTATCTAGCTCTATTGCCATCTGCTCTTTTATCGCGGCGGGAATCGAAAGCGGCCGCAATGTATTGGCTTGTTTGATTTAAGTACAATTTTGTGTCTCAATAATTGCGTTGCGGCTAGTGGCTCGCCGTCGAGTCCGAATACTCCTGCGTACTCGTCCACGACTTCGCGAATATATTCTTTTTCTTCGTCGTTACAACCGTCGAGATCCGCGAGTTCCATAATTTTCGTGACTCTATCGCGTCTCGCCGCGTCGTCGCGCTGTAGCTTGTCGTTTCGAGATTTTACCTCCTTGTATTTTTCGCAGCTACTGCCGAACGTTCTCTTTAAGTTCGCGGCGGGCCCCGCGATCTATAAGTTCCACCGTTGGAATCGGAACTGTAACCGCGTCATTACCCGTGTTCATACACACCGCGTAGATACGGCCGCCTCTATTTTCGGCGATGAAATTCCCGAATAAAAGGTCGGGGTGCAGGTCCATTAGTGGTATCATGCCCACGCTCGCGTCTTTGTCTTGCACGTGCGCGCTTATGACCATTTTCACGCGTGGCGGTATCGCTACGCTTTCTATAACGTCGAACGGGACTTTTGTGCCCTTGACTTCGAGATACCCCGCGTTGGTGAACAAATTGCATTCCAACGCCTCCATCGCGTCGATACCTAGGATGCCGTCGGTATCTATCGGAAAATCATCTGGGGTGACATGCATTTCGCATAACACCCCGTGTAAAAACACGGTCGCGACGCCCAACGTTTGCTCCTTTCCCGCTGTCACGCCGCGAATTATTATTTTTCTATCGCGGTTAAACGGGTAGCACGTTGCTAGCTTTCCTACTTTTATCGTAGAAATATCCGCACCCGAATCTACGTAAAGCCTACATTCACCCTCCTTGAACTGCTGGGAGTTCAGTGTAACTATTGGCGGCTGCCTTCCCGCGGTCAAAAATTTTATACTTGCGCCGGTCTCTTTTTCACCCGACGCGTTTTTTTTGCTCGCGAGATCTTGAGAATTTTCTGATTCCGGCGTTATAATTTTTGTATCGATAACCCCTATTGCTAAGTTGTCCGCAGCGGAACGCTGACGGGCGCACTCCTCCCCCTCCCTATTAGCGGGGGTTGATTCTATGTGCGACTCCGAATTTTTAGGATTCAGAGTTTTCGCTTTGGCTGTGGGCTCGACTGAAACCAGTGGCTTCTCAAGTGAAGCGCCGCTCGACTCCGATATTTCGAGGGCTCGCATCTTATCTACTAACTTATCTACCTTATTGTTATTGTCAGAAGGACGCCCGTCGTTTGGGGAACGCGGCGAGCGCCTTTCTAGTTTTTTGCATTGTTATTGCCATTGCTAGGGCTCTGGCCGCCAGCGGATTTTGTTTCGCCGTTTCCGGCGCTGTTACCGCTACCACCGCCCGAGTTGCCTTGGCCTTGATTTTCGTTCTGGCCTTTGCCGCCTCAACCTTTGCCGCCGCGATAATTCTTATTGTTACCCGGAAATCAGCCCTGCGCGTCTCTTTCGCCACGGGGGTTTTTGATCTTTTTATTTTATATGTCATATGCGATCGTGCGGCACGTGCTTAGGGTGTGCCCGCGCTTGTCGTAGTACGGGCAGTGATCGTTGTCATCACCGCTTGCTTGCGTTTGCGTATTCGCTGCATTTTCGCTACCACGGTTCTGCGTGTTTGTGGGACTTATCTCCTCCGCGGTCGTGAGGCGTACCTGCGCTGATTGTTTTGGCGGCGGCGCTATGCTCACAATACCCGTTCTGGAGCTCCGTTTAGCTTCATGCTCCATTGCTTTCGTGAAGGCCTCTTGCCACGTTTTCGGGTTTGAGCGACCGGTCAGGTGGTCCAACGGAGCGCATAAGCCGTACAAGAATTGATCTAATATTTCGCTATTCGCCTGACGGGCGCGCGAGTCTCTGTCGGCTTGGTTCAGATCCGGAGCCGATTGAATAATCGTGAGCAGACGGTTATAGGGTTTTTCTACGCGGAAGCCGTATGATCCTACGCTCTCCGTTGCGCCCTGCTCGATCACTCTCAGCTCTGCGTTGATTTGCTCCGCGACACCGATATTCGCGTAGTGGAACCCGTCGGTGACCTTGCCCTTGAGTCGATTCGCGATGTGCCTCAATAAGCATCTTTCGTAGGCCGGCCCGAACATTGCCAAAATGTCTTGTATGGCCGTCACGAAACCCGTCAGCGAATCCGGATCGCCCTCGAAATACGGTATCAAATTCAAGGCTTGCGTAAACTGGGTGAATCTGCCCGGCACTGAAGAGCCGTCCGGATTCACACAATCCCAATAATTAGCCGGCGGTTGGGTTCGATTGACCGGCACTAGCGCCATAGTTTGGCTCAGCGATATTGGTGGAATATATTGGCACGGGGGCGGCGATGGTGGGGGTGAGGTTGAAGGCCCCTGTTGGGGTAGCTCGCTCCGACGCATCTGCCGCTGCTCGCGCTCTACCCCCTTACGGCGATCACGGCTGCCGCTTTGCTGTCGGCGGCCACGCTTTCCGCGGCTATCTCTTCGCTCGCGCCGGCGCCTGCTATCGCGGCTCTCGTCGCGCCTTTCGCGACGATTATCCCTGTCGCCGCTGCTTCGCCTGTGTTGGCCGTCTTGGCGACCCTCGCGTCCCTCGCCCCTTGACCGGCGATTTTCTTGGTGGTCATCGTCCCGTCTTTCACGCCGACTCTCTCGGCTGCCGTCGCGCCTTTCGCGCTGTTCGCGCCGACTCTCTCGGCTGCCGTTGCGTCTTTCTCGGCGGTTTTCTCGGCTACTGTCGCCTCTCTCGCGCCGTTCGCGACGACTTTCTCGGCTGCCGTCGTATCTGTCGCGCCGTTCGCGACAACTTTCCCGGCTGCCGTATCGTCTCTCGCGCCGTTCGCGACGACTATCCCGACTGCTATCGCGCCCGTCGCGCTGCTCGCGGCGGCTTTTCCGGCTATCGTCACGTCTGCCACGCTGCCTATGCTGCACGCGGCGCGGCCGTCTGTGGCCCATGGCCGTATAGTACGTGCTTGCCGAGGTGAGGCTTATGTCCGAGTCATATAACGAGTTAACAAAACTGCTATCACCGTCGCTATCGTCGGGGTCGCTGCTCGGCTCCCCGTCCGAGCCGCCCGGCCGCGTTCGTCTGCCCCTTTGGGGTATTATGTTCGGCTTCCCCTGCTGGCGGTTGATTCTGGGGCTCCTTACAGAGCTCGTCGCGAGACCGCCGCTCGCATTCGCGCGTGGGTTTGTGCCAGTCGCTAGTGTTGGCGTTCTGGCCGCTCGCGGGCGTTCGTCGCTTCCCATATTCATGCACATGATATTAACGATCTCCTCTTGAGTGCGGTTCGCCAGGAGCCGCGCTATTAATTTCATGGTCTCGGGGTCCGCGCTCTCCGCACTCGTGAAAAGCATCTGGTTCGGTTCTTTATCTCCCCGATCATGCGAATCGGTGTTTGCCGTTGCGGTCGGCTGATTATCCGTCGCTCTGCTGCTGCGGCTCAGGTCATGTATTTGTGCCGCGAATCGTTTCTCGTTAAACGATCGCACCTCGGAACTCGCTGAAGTGGCCGCCTTTACGTTGGCGATATTCTTTATTTCTAGCAGGTTACCGACGCCTGCCATGCAACGTTCGCCAATTTCTAGTCGCTCGGTTGTTTTGAATGGCTTCGCGAGCTGCCCCCAAATACCGTTCGGTTGTTTCGTCCCTATGCCTAACTTCCCGATGTGGTAGCGCAATTCGGCGATGTCTGGCGGATCGTCGCCGGCCGTTTCGCCATTATTCGCACCGGCGCCCGTCCACGATGCCGGCGGGTCTGTGAGGTCCACAGCTTTTGCCGAATTTCGGCTCTCATCGATGGAAAACCCCCATGAACTCGCCCTCGCGCGGCGCGTCGCCGTGCCTCGCTAGAAGGTTTTCACGCATTTCTTTCCACCCGTCGGCCATTCGCGCGTTTCTTTTCCGACTCTCGCTCGACGAGACTGATTACACGCTGTCCTGGCTTAGCGTGCGCCGCAATCGCCGCTTCGTATCCGGCGACATACGGTTGTAATTGAGAAAAATTTTGTGCGCTTGCAATAACTTTTCATTCATTTCGGGCTCGCTCTCCGCTTTCTTACGCTTTTCGCTGTCGCTCTTCTCTCGCTGGGAGCGCGACCTCGTTATGCTCTTCGCTGCTTTCATTAGCTTAATTCGCGTCATTTGCGCGGAAGTTCGCGTGAAACACTTCGGTTTCTATGGGTTGTTATAATCACGAATACCGGATAAAAGGGCGAAGGTAGATAATTCGCGAATGCCAAGCCGCGTGAATAATCGAAACGTACTTACAGTGCGACGATGATGCTAGAAGCTCGCATGCTGGTGACGGCTGGAACGGTAGGATGGTGTCGGCTGCTGCGGTGCTAATTGCTGCGATGGTGGCTGCGGCTGGTCCTGCTGCTGTGACGTCGCCTACAGTGCGGTCCCCGGGATGTCCCTCGGTGGCTCAGGCGAGCTTGGTTGGCCGAAGTCGGCTTTGCGGAATTCGCAACGCTCGCCGGCGATTGCGAAGGTTGGCTCACGCTCTGATGTTACTGAGCGGGGCGCGGGTTGTGATGAGAACTCGCTTGCTGGCAGTGCTCACCCTTTGTGGTGTGATCCTGTGGCCTCCTGTGTTCGGTGGCAAAATGGCCCTGACTATTCGCTGCACTGTTATAGTGTAGTCGGCTGGTGCTGGTTCCGCTGGATCACGTGCCGAAATATTTTGTCCCTTTTTTGTTTATTTGCTGCTTTGACACTTGCCGAACACTGAGCACCTGGTCACGACTTGATAGCCTGGCGTTGTTGGCTGCTGTCCGTGAGCACTGCACTATGCACTTTTGCGGTTCACGCGGGAGCGGTAATGTATCGTCCGAATGCTCCGATAATTAAAAATGTTTTTGAGCCCGGAAAAAAAAGATTTTCCGAGCTTCGGCGACCCGAGCTTTCTCCCGTTCGGATGGACGGACGAATAAGGAAAAATTCCTGAAGCACGTGTTGCTGCGTCGAATTCGCGCGGGGTTCGTCCGAACTCGGGGAAAAAATGCACAATTTTTCCTATTTCCTTTCCGAACTTCGCTTGGACCGACTTAGCGTCCAAGTCCCCACCAGGGATGCCAGATGTAATGTAGGGGTGTTGTGCTCGGAGTAAGTCGGCCAAGTTTGGAATAAGTGCCTTTATTCAATCAGAGAGCTCTGCTCTGTCTCGGAGTTGCTGGTGATCTGCCTGCGAAGCCTCCTATGCGACCCGTCGGAGGCTGCAGTCTCCAGCACAAAGTGCAAGGTTGCACTTTGTGCGTGAGAACGCTCCGGCTCACGCGCACCCGCGCGAGGTGCTACCTCAGCTTCGCCGGCGGTCACCTGAGCCCAAAAGCTCGTACGTGACAATATATACATATATATATATATATATATATATAACTATATATATATATGGGTGGTTCTCTGACTAATCGAGCGGTCGATTTTTTGACCCTATCGAAAAAAATTTTTAAAATGTTCCTAAGAGACATATGAGTATCCCTGAATTTTTTCAGATTTTTTGCATCAAGTATCTTCGAGTTACAGAAGGTCAAAGTTGATAAAATCATGTTTTTTTGCTTTTTCTGGCTACTTTCATTAATTTGTAGATCCTCAGGGAAGCATTTTTCACTATAGAGATATATAACATTTTTTTCTGCAAATTTTCTAAACTATTCAAAAAAATATTTTTGATGTCGTATATATATGTTTTAAGAAAGTTATAAGTCATTTAAGTCTTAAAATCAAGTTTTAGGAAAGTTCGATCATCCGGATCATAACCAAAAAATTCATGAAGATACCTTATTTCAATTCAAAAAAGTCTGCGAAAGACCCAGAATGTCAGAGGCCTTGGTTTCTCTGTAAAAAATCATTATATCCGTTCATATATGAAAAAAATTTAGTTTTATTGCTATATCGAAGCATTTCACTAACCTTATCATTTTTTTAATGATTGAAATGATTATAAAAAAATTTACGTAATTGATAAAATTGGTTAAATTCTTCGATATAGCAAAAAAACTAAATTTTTTTCATATATGAACGGATATAATGATTTTTTACAGAGAAACCAAGGCCTCTGACATTCTGGGTCTTTCGCAGACTTTTTGAATTGAAATAAGGTATCTTCATGAATTTTTTGGTTATGATCCGGATGATCGAACTTTCCTAAAACTTGATTTTAAAGCTTAAATGACTTATAACTTTTTTAAAACATATATATACGACATCAAAACTATTTTCTTTTAAAGTTTAGAAAATTTGCAGAAAAAAATGTTATATATCTCTATAGTGAAAAATGCTTCCCTGAGGCTCTATAAATTAATGAAAGTAGCCAGAAAAAGCAAAAAAACATGATTTCATCAACTTTGACCCTCTGTAACTCGAAGATACTTGATGCAAAAAATCTGAAAAAATTCAGGGCTACTCATGTGTCTTTTAGGAACATTTTAAAAATTTTTTTCGATAGGGTCAAAAAATCGACCGCTCGATTTGTCAGAGAACCACCCATATATATATATATATAAATATGTAAATCGGGTATTTTGAATGCATCCCTATAATAAACTACCCTTCGCTACCGCATTCAAAATTCCACTTTTGGCATTCAATATTCCATATTTAAAAATAACCCTATACTACCCCTTCCTTCGGCGCATTCAAAATACCCGATTTATGTATTTATGTATATATGTATATATATAAGTATGTATGTATATATATATATATAATAAATAATTAATAAATAAATAATTTTTTTCATAATTTTTAGACCCCCAATTTGTTTTTCCCTGGAAGATTCCGACTTGACATATTTTTCGTTGGGAGAATTAGACTTAAAATGTTTTTCGTTGGGAGAATCGGACTTAAGGGGTTATGCCTGAGTTAAAGTCGTCAAAAAATCGATTTTTTTTTTATTGACTTTTTTCATAGGAAATTGTCTGTAGAATACGATGCTGAAGTCCCTTTTGCCCAAAAAAAATTGGGTAGAAAGCTACAGACCAAAAACTGAAGGCGTGCGAATAGCTTATTTTTAAAAAATCGTAATTTTCGCGTTTTTATTTGTCAGTGCTGTGTTACTGAACATGATTATTTTTCGAGCTCTTAATGCTTCTCATGCATAATATTTGTATGTAAAATACAATAAAAATATCTATTATGCAATTAAAATCCGTTAAAAGATATTAATAAAATGAGCAAAATTATGCAATATTAAAAATTTGCAAATTGCTTATTTCCACATTTTCCTCTTTTTTGTTTATTTAAATTAATAATTTATTTTTAAAAAAGCATTTGATTATTTATTATGCTTTATAAAAAATTAATTAGACGCAAATATTCGTCAATGAATAAAATTATGCAAAAAACGAATTTTGAATTTGGCGCTTACCGACGGGGCCGCGCGATATTCTTTCGAAAAGGCTATTCATCTAGTAACCTGTTTTACCGTATGATTGAGAATTCAAGAGCGCAAAAACACTTGCTTTGAATTTTCATATCAACTTTTATTCTGCATTGCTCAATATTATTAAATAATTTATTTTATAATATTGATAGCATTTGTGGTTAAAAAGTAGAGTAAGTGAGAGTGATTTGTGATCAAGATGAGTCCAGACTCAAGATATAGAGTTTCAGGATCATCTGACAGAAAAAGAAGATTTGGAAGAAGAAAGAGAAGACCCAAGATTTTTCATCAAAAACAGCAATGGGAAGTTTCGACAACAGCACCAGCACCAGCATCAGCATCAACATCTATACAACAAGAACGAGCAACACCAATCACTTCAGCATCACCTACGCGTGATACAGTTCCTTCAACGTCCAGGGAATGGAGTTCAAGATCTGCTGCGCAAGCTTTACCAGGTACCTCAACATCAGTACCGCCAGAAATTCCTGTGTCTAGGTCTAGACAAAAATTAAAATCAATTTATGTAGAACCGAGTGGAATTCAGAATAGAATCTTTGACATTTCTTTGCTTCTGCCAGGATTACAGGAGTTTCTGGCTTGTAAAGCTTGTGGCGGATGCATCAAATTTGATGAAGTTGATGTACGAGGTCTTGGTAGCAAGCTATCCATCACCTGTACATCATGTAACGCAGTTGCTTTCATCGACTCCAGCAGAAAAGTTGGAAAACAAAGTAACGCTTATGACTACACTCAACACTTGAAGCACGACGAGCCAAAAGAAAGAGAAGTCATCAGGATGATGACTTCTACAGAGCTGGTGCTTATTAAACACACATACACACATTACACACATAACCAAATACTTATACACCATACACAACCTCACTTGTAAACAAACAACATAATTTACAACACAAACACTAAAAAACACTGAAACACATTCACAATTTTTTTCTGTTTTTTTCACTTTTGTTTTCCTTTTTTTTTTAATTTTTTTCATTAAACACTTTTCACACACACATCACACATGTCACAGCATCAGCTCTGTAGAAAACAGTCTAGCTGAAAAGTAGGTCAGAGAGCAAGCTAAACAGCTGATTGGAGCTGTCTGCTTGCTTTCTGCCTCCTTAGCTCACCTGATGGACTATTTTCTCTAACCTCTCAACTACATGAACTTGATATGATGATGATAGTTCTACTCTTCTGTTCATCACATGTAAGTATAGAAACTTATTTATTTACAATAAAAGCATTTTTATAGCTTAATTATAAAAATGTTTCAAATTTAGAAAAATTACTTTTTTTAATGATTTTTCATTTTGTTTCATTTCAGAGGACTGGACACGAATAAAATTTTTGGATTACCCTCAAACTTGACAAAGATGACCAGGATACGTATATCTTTGACTTAAATAAGGTCCAGGTGTGAAGAAAAATTGTAAGTATATTTTATATCATTAAATGTCAAGTTAAACTTTAAATGCTTTTTTCTCAAGTTTTGAATTTTTCTCATCTTAGGTCAGTTACCGCATGATTTCTCAAGAACCAATGGACCAATCAACCTGAAATTTTTTGGAGAACTCCAGGAGGCCTTTCTTCACTGCTTGAACGGAACAGAATTTGCAAAGATAAGTCAAAAGTGAATGTTATGTATCTAAACATACGTAACATTCACTATAATTACATATATTATAACTTATACGTTGCTAAAATTAAAAATTTTTATTTTTCAGTAATTTCCTGCGTTCAAGCTGAGGAGAAGGCAATTTAGAAGATTTTCCATCCAGTTTGGAAATAATTCATCAACCAGAACTTGAAAATTCATGCGGCAAAGGAAAAAATATGCAGAAATTTAGTACTGCATACATGGAACTATTTACATAGTAAGTATGCATAAATAATTTTTTAAAAATATTGAAATTTACTATTAATATGTATATTTTCAGTAGGAAACAAAATTTTTTTTATATTCATTATAAATAATTTTTAATTACCTATTAATTGATAAATTGTTTTTTTCAGGTTTAACTCAGGCATAACCCCTTAAAATGTTTTTCGCGGGGAATATCAATTAGAAATATTTTTCGCTGGGAGAGTGGACCGGACATGTTTTTCGCGGGGATTAAGCGTTCGTCATGTTTTTCGTTCCGAGTTTGGTATAACATAGTCTTCGTACGGGGTAGCGATGTATAGTTAATCACATAAAAAAGTTTTGATTCTGACGGAAAAATCTATGGATTATGTCAAGTGCTTACAAGAAAAAACGCAATAAAATCATCGTTTTTCTCTTTTTATTTAAAATTTCATAGTTAGCGACTCAACCAATAGTTTTCCAAGTTTAATACCACAAGTTAAAGCTCTTTGTCTTCACTTTCATTCTAGTTAATCAGATTCGAAATTTCTTTATGTGATCAACTATATGCTTCACAAGTTGATCATTTTTGTCTGATTTTGAGAAGCACATATGTAGAGTATCGCATGAGATAACTCAAACTTCAAATAAACAGGAAAATGTAGAAGATAAGAGCTTTGATTTGAGTTATTAAACTTTAAAATGGGTCGATTGGATCGAAAGGTACGAGAATTTCAAAAAGGCAAATTTCGCTTTTTTTCATGAAATCACTCGATTTTGGCAAGTTTTTTTCCCTTTTTTCAAATGCTTGAAACTTTTTATCCAGCTGTGCATTTTGAATGTTTAATAGCTTAAATTAAAGCTCTTTTCTTCTACTTTTTTGCTAGTTGGTCCAAATATTTCTATAACATATATTGTGCTATATATATGCTTTCAAAAAATGATCTGCTTGAGAAGGATATTTATATAACTTACTGCATTAAAAAATTTTAAATTAGACTTATTGGGAAAAAGTAGAACAAATGATCTTTAATTTAAGCTATTAACCTTAAGGGGATCAAGAACGTTCAAAAAGCAGTGATTTCGTATATTCGAAACCACTCCGAGGCTATTGTTACGATTGCTGTGAAAATTTGGGAAATAATTCAAAAAGACGTAAAATTTACGGCACTACTGCAATATTTAAAAAATTTTGAAAAATATTAAAAAATAAGTTCCGCTTTCCTCCGCTAGGCGATAAAAAGCGCTGCATTCGTACCATGCATACGAGAAAATGCATTATAAAAGTTATTTGACGAAAAGAACGCATAAAAACCGAGTTTACCCGTAAACTAATTTACATAAGGTATATAATAGTCACAAAAATATTAAGTTTTCGAGCGGCATGAAAGAGTAAAACCGAATCTTCGTGTAGCAAACAAACTCTTCCGCTTTTACCTTTCGGAGGGGTAAGAAGAGGGTAAGAAATAGGAAAAATGTTATTTCTTTGACAGGCAACAGGAGGCGTGGAATTTCATTTCTCAAATCTTCCCGGAAGATCGGTAATGTAGCTCGAACAGCACGCGCGACCGACCCGAGCAAGAATTTTTTCACCATAGAGTTTCATGCCAAATTTTTGTACCCACACTTTCAGCATCGTGCATTTCACCGGGGATAAGTGTACATAGCCACTCACTGCAAGCTGTACTACGCTCTTAGTAAAAGGTAGCGGCAACTTGGTACACGTGTTCACTACCTGGTACCGAACGCTTAGACCGCGCAGCAGTTTATATACTACTTGACCTATGGGTAGGCCGGGGTCGCAGGCCGTAGTGTCCCTTTTATGACAGTTGATTTAGATCGTTGAAATTAAATTCGAATTTGAATAAATAAGTTGGCTAACAAAAAAATTTAATAGATGTAAACGATTTATAAAACTAGAAAAGGCTAACCGAATTTGAATGACAAAAATCGACTGGTAATTACTTGATAAAGTGAGTGCTCAGATTTTCATGATTACACTAACAAAGTTTTGTTTTTCAATTTTTCAATATTAAGAATTTTTGTATAAAATATTATTCGTTTTTAAAATTTACTAATAATAATAAAACTTGAATCATAAAAATCGGATGATTTCACATTAATTAATTTAGGCCAAGCGCCCTAGCTTTTTTGTGGACATAAAAGTAGCTCGGCAACGGATACCGCGATTATATAAAGAAAGGCAAGCTCATATACTTTTGGACACGAAATCTGTGCGGGAACGTTGTTTATTATTAATAATAAGATGCAAAAAAGCATTTTTTTTTAGTTTTTTGCTTTTAACTCGTAAAATAAGAGATTAACGTAAAAAAGTAAAGAGAGAAAAGTTGTAGCTGATTAAATTGCGAAAAAATTCGTATATTGAGCGTCTCTATCCGATGAATGGACATGAAGGAAACCTCGGAAAACCGTGGAAAACACCGCAAAATCGACGTTTTTTGAAAATTGAAAACTCAGCCATTTTTTAACTTTTAAGGCTAAAATTTGAAATGAAGGAAAGGCTTTATACCTACTTTCATGTCCCCAAAAACTGGAGTGATTTGAACAAGAAAATGTCTTTTTTTAGATTTGTGAAAACAGGGTTTTGAACAGATGAAAAACGAACTGAAACGTGTGCGAAAACGGCCGAGCGGGCGGCGTCATAGCACGCTTGTATATCTATATACACTTTCTCTGCCACCACTGCCGCGGGCTCGGCCGTTTTCGCCCACGTTTCAGTTCGTTTTTCATTGATTCAAAACCTTTTTTTCGCAAATCCAAAATATACACTTCGTTGTTCAAATCATAAAATTTTCAACGCTGTATTCCAAATTCCAGTAGGACTCCCCAATTTCTCGTGCTCGTGCATACAATAGTGCACTTAAATTGCACATAAAAAATTCAATTTGCAATTATGCAAAAAGTAATTGGCGCAGAGCTCCATTTTTTGGCGACATGAAAGTAGGTATAAAGCCCTTCCTTCATTTCAAATTTTAGCCTTAAAAGTGTAAAAATGGCTGAGTTTTCAATTTTTAAAAAAACGTCGATTTTGCGGTGTTTTCCACGGTTTTCCGAGGTTTCCTTCATGTCCATTCATCGGATAGAGACACTCAATATACGAATTTTTTCGCAATTTAATCAGCTACAACTTTTCTCTCTTTACTTTTTTACGTTAATCTTTTATTTTACGAGTTAAAAGCAATAAACTAAAAAAAAATGAATTTTTGCATTTTATTATTAATAATAAACAACGTTCCCGCACAGATTTCGTGTCCAAAAGTATACGGGCTTTCCTTTCTCTATGTAATCGCGGTATCCGTTGCCGAGCTACTTTTAAGTCCACAAAAAAGCTAGGGCGCTTCGCCTAAATTAATTAATATGAAATCATCCGATTTTTATGATTCAAGTTGGGTTATTATTATTAAATTTTAAAAACGAACAATATTTTATACAAAAATTCATACTATTGAAAAATTGAAAAATTTTAAGCAAAAATTTTATTTGTAGAGGTTGTGCCCTTAGGTGTGACCAGGTGTGACCCTCATTAGAACGCTCTAGCCAAGAGTCTGCCACTGGTGTCATAAAAGGCTTAGTCCTCTTGTACGGGTACCCATATAAGACAGCATTAGAAAAAAATTCCATTCTCAATTTTCAAATAAACAATTTTTAAACAAAGGTAATTTTTGGCTTACATCAGTTCATGCGTAATGATTACTTATAGTTACAAAACTTGAATCACGAAAACCGGAACATTTTTACAGTTATCAATTCACAGTCTGTAAGTGAAGATTATCAAACTAGTCTAATAATCTCAGGTAGTTACCATTCGATTTTTATCATTCAAATTCTGCTGAAATAAGCCTTTTCTGTAGAATTACATATCTGTTCATAAAGTATTTATTTTGCAAATTTTGAATTATTATGAAATGTTCACGTTCAGCCTCCGAGATCGCCCTTTACTCTCATAAAATTTTCGGAAACACTACCCATTTTTTTACCGTAGTATTTGATGCCCAATTTTTTTCTGCCCATACTCTCAGCATCGCGCGTTTCGTCGGGGACATGCGTAGGTAGCCACTGCATAGTAAGTTGTGCTGTATTCTCAGAAGGTGGTGAACACATGTTGGCCTGCCACGCATTGCTACCGTTGGTGTGCGTTGATCAGCCCGGACTAGTAAGAGAATGCAAAAAAAACCTTCAGCTAAGGAAAGATAGAAGATGGCACCACTCGTTTATGCTAATTATTAAAATAAACTAATATTTTGAAACTTTTATCCATGCTTCAAGATAAATTTTGTTTTTTTATGTACAATTACGTTTACGAAATTCGTCTAACTTTAAAAGAACAATAGTTACAGAGGAAACTGTAATTTTAAGTTATCGACACATAGCTTCGAGATTTTTGAAACGTTCTTGTTCCCCTTAAAAACGAATGCCTGCATCAAAAGTTAAAAGGATTTAAAGTAAAAAGCGTAAAATTGGCTATTTTCGTTAGCGCCTTAAACAGAGCTCGTTGTCTTCAAATGTCTTCAAATCCAAAAAATTATAATACTGTAGACAATGCGCTTTTTTTAATTTTTAGAGCAAAAATCGCGGTAATTTTTTGGGTTTCGCCTGTAGCTCTTTTTGACATAGGGTTGGGTTTCGATTAACTATATACCGGATTATTGTGTGAAATGAGGTACCAAATGTTACGTCTGAACACACATATATAACTTTCTGTTAATCGCGATGGTTCGGGATATATGCAATAAAAACTCAGTAACCAAAATATGTGTATGTATATAAATGTATGTATATTACTTGTTTATTGAACGTGATTTTACAAACTGTTTCCCCTTGCTTTGCGATCGTTGACCGATCACATCACCGGGTGAGGGGTCGGGTAAATACGAGACCAGAGTCTATTATGAAAGCCATAGCATAGAAGAGAGAAAAAGTACCTTGAGATTAGTGTGGAAGTGTAGCGGTGTGTGTATAACTATATCTATATGTATGTGTCCGCTCGGTGTTGCTGCTCGTAGTCTCCCGCTGCGAAGGTTTCGTTCGCTGAGAGAGAGTATATATGGCGCCGCCTTGTCTGGTCCTTTGTACAGGTATACGGCCGGACCGCTCGATGTTTCCTTTCTCTATCTCTCGCCTCTCTTATTCTTCGAGATTTCCGAGTGTCTCCCTTTTCTCTTCTCTCAAATACGGAAAATCAACGCACTGACTATTGATGATTTCTGTACGTATTAAAAACGATCTACTTCCGATCAATTACGTACTATGGACTTTGACATATTATTACGTGTTCGCGGTAACCGACACACTGACCTGTTATCGATCTATTTACTTAGTGACCGCGCCGCCGTTGATCTTCTCTATTTAAGCAGGTAGGTGATTTTTCGGAAGGGTCCCCTCACTTTTCTGCTACCACGCCTAATTACGTGATCGTCGAAGGTCTTCTCGATGCTTCTCTATATTGTCCAGTCAAATTAACTTTTTAGGTAACATTAATTCCGAAGTGAAATGTTAAGGGCTTAAATTGTTCGGGGGAATGTGTGTAACAATATTCTAACTTAGATAACAGCTGATACCGCGGGCTTAATAAACAATTAACAGTTTAGGTTGCATTTTTGCACTTTTTTTTAGTTTTCGCGCTGCGTATTGAAAAGTATTGGTTGTATCGAAAAATGTTTCAGATGAAAGTTGTTCCTTATTAAATTTCCTACAAAAAACTCAGCGACAGCACCCCCCCCCCCCCTATCTCCTTTAGTTTATTCGGAAATCGATAAAAACGACGAAATTGTTTAAAATCGTAAATTATTAATAAGTTTTGTAAAACTAAATATTTTACGGAAATATTTCAGGAAAATGTTGTACTCAACGATCTGAAATAGCAGTAAAAATTTGTAGACTCTATCAATAATAGTTTTCTTGCAAATAGGCGCAATATGTTGAATTTTTTTATTATTGATGATACTGGCAAAACGTTAAAAATTATTTGTATCTGTGCCCCCTATTTGTGAGCAGTGTTGAAGAGCTATATTTTCAAAAACTTTTTGCGGAATTTCAAAAAGTTAATTGGGGTGGCTCCAGCATGCATTTGTTTAAAAAGTGATTAATTAATAATTCCACTATAGCCAACGTTCAATTTTAATCACAATGATTTTTAATTCATTGAAAAGCGGTGATTTTTCTCAAAATTTTGAAAATAAAAAAATTCCGTACGATTCTTAGAAGCCGAGATACGTTTTTTTTTTAAGACGCTACTACTCCTCACGTATACAACGTATCGTAGTGATTCAAATCTTGTTGTAAAGTACAAGAGTTGAACTTTTTAAATATCTTAAAGACGATACGCGTCGAAGTGAATCTTCGTAACAAATGGAGTGATTATTAGAGGTGTTGCGCGCTATGGCACCCGACGCCGCGCCGCGGCGCATTGGGCCGCGGAGTGGGGATGGCCGCGCGCTCTCCGCCCGAAACTGAAAATCTTACTTCAAATTGGAGCGCTCGGAAAAAAAGACCGTAACCCAGTCAAATATCATCCGATTGCGCTCTTTTTTTTTTAATTTGGGGTAGCGCAAGTAAAAAACGCGAGTGATCGTGTCAGATTTTTGATTTTTAATATATAAATGTTGTAAATATTGAAATAAAAACATAATTTAATTTTTTTTGTATACGAATCGTGCACACCTGGTTTGGGCTTGCTTAATGTACTATCCTTCTCAAATAAATTATCTAATCCTCCGCAAATGAATTTTCTCGGAAACATTGACTTGTTTAATGTAATATAGTGCATTGCACAAAATTATACTTCAATATAAAATTTAATTTTTCGCCACACGGCGCGTAAAGTACGTACTGTACGCCTTGGGAGGCGAAATATGCATACGCATTTTACACTTCTCATGCCGAAAAAGTGTATATGGGGAAATTCGCCAAAAAAATTCAGATAATTGCAGCGGAAATGTACCAAAACCAAATGTGGTGCTACGCGTCTGGGACTGCGGTTTTTTGTTCTCTAGGACCCCAAGAATACGAAAAAAAAGTGTGCCCATGATTGCGAAGGAACGTCATCGATTTTTTTTGCCATTTTTTGTTTTTATGTGTGAAATGTTAAAAGCAAAATTGAGTGTTCTACACACTGCTTAGTTCTCCAGTACCTAAATATTCCTCAAATATAACCGTTATTTAGTGCAAAAAGCGAGCTTTAATTTAAGCAGCAAAACATTAAAATCGAATTGTTAGATTGCGAGTTATTGGTATTGAATCATAGCAATGGTGCCTCAAATGAAAATTTTTTTTCAAAAAATTAATGAATTTTTAATTGAAAAACTACGCATTTCCCAAAGAAATTCGTAAGAATAACAAATTCTTAAAATTAGCCAAAGATTACACCTGAATCTTTTTAGATCGATTTGAGCAATGAGTCTAAAATCGTTACATTGCAAAATCGAAAAATTATTATGATTAAGTGCCAATAACTCGCAATCTAACAATCCGATTTTAATGTTTTATAGCTTAAATTGAAGCTCTCTTCCCCTACTGAAGAGCTATTATTCGTAAGAAATATTTGTGTATTCGAGAACTAAGCAGTGTGCAAAAAAATCAATTTTACTTTTAAAATTTCACACATAAAAATCAAAAATGGCAAAAAAAATCGATGACGTTCCTTCGCAATCATGGGAACACTATTTTTTTGGTCTTCTAGGAATCCTAGAGAACAAAAAACCGCAGTCCCAGACGCGTAGCACCACATTTGGTTTTGGTACATTTCCGCTGCAATTATCTGAATTTTTTTGGCGAATTTCCCCATATACACTTTTTCGGCATGAGAAGTGTAAAATGCGTATGCATATTTCGCCTCCCAAGGCGTACAGTACGTACTTTACGCGCCGTGTGGCGAAAAATTAAATTTTATATTGAAGTATAATTTTGTGCAATGCACTATATTACATTAAACAAGTCAATGTTTCCGAGAAAATTCATTTGCGGAGGATTAGATAATTTATTTGAGAAGGATAGTACATTAAGCAAGCCCAAACCAGGTGTGCACGATTCGTATACAAAAAAAATTAAATTATGTTTTTATTTCAATATTTACAACATTTATATATTAAAAATCAAAAATCTGACACGATCACTCGCGTTTTTTACTTGCGCTACCCCAAATTAAAAAAAAAAGAGCGCAATCGGATGATATTTGACTGGGTTACGGTCTTTTTTTCCGAGCGCTCCAATTTGAAGTAAGATTTTCAGTTTCGGGCGGAGAGCGCGCGGCCATCCCCACTCCGCGGCCCAATGCGCCGCGGCGCGGCGTCGGGTGCCATAGCGCGCAACACCTCTAATAATCACTCCATTTGTTACGAAGATTCACTTCGACGCGTATCGTCTTTAAGATATTTAAAAAGTTCAACTCTTGTACTTTACAACAAGATTTGAATCACTACGATACGTTGTATACGTGAGGAGTAGTAGCGTCTTAAAAAAAAAACGTATCTCGGCTTCTAAGAATCGTACGGAATTTTTTTATTTTCAAAATTTTGAGAAAAATCACCGCTTTTCAATGAATTAAAAATCATTGTGATTAAAATTGAACGTTGGCTATAGTGGAATTATTAATTAATCACTTTTTAAACAAATGCATGCTGGAGCCACCCCAATTAACTTTTTGAAATTCCGCAAAAAGTTTTTGAAAATATAGCTCTTCAACACTGCTCACAAATAGGGGGCACAGATACAAATAATTTTTAACGTTTTGCCAGTATCATCAATAATAAAAAAATTCAACATATTGCGCCTATTTGCAAGAAAACTATTATTGATAGAGTCTACAAATTTTTACTGCTATTTCAGATCGTTGAGTACAACATTTTCCTGAAATATTTCCGTAAAATATTTTGTTTTACAAAATGTTATGTTCCGGGTATTCTGGAGTAGTTTCGGTTGTTCTCGAATATTCGAAACATAGCATGCAATATGAAAAATGCGTCGCGCGCAAGCTGACGGTGTGCTTTCCTTATGTCGACACTTGGCCTAAGGAATGTGCAACGTGAGCCGCAGAGCGATATACTTTAAGTATGCTTAGTATAGAAGGCAAGGGACGCGTGGGCGGAGGTTGCAATCTCTGCCGTCAGCGCTAATTGTCGGCCGAAAGAGGCGATCGGCGACAATGAAATTGGTAATGAGTCAGTCTCTCTCGAGCATTGGCCCAAGACAGTTGTACAATTTCAGAGTTAGCAGTATCAATTGTTAGAGTCAGTGTATCAGCATAGTGTTAGACAATATTTTTGTAATATAATCATCAGAAGAATAAATCAAACACGAATTCAATCATTGAGAAAATAGCTGAGATTTAAATATATACAAGTATCCCTGGCCCAACCTCCTATCCATCAAAAAGGGAATAGGAAAGTAAAAGACGCT
Source organism: Philotrypesis tridentata (assembly GCA_018906965.1). Classification (NCBI taxonomy): domain Eukaryota; kingdom Metazoa; phylum Arthropoda; class Insecta; order Hymenoptera; family Pteromalidae; genus Philotrypesis; species Philotrypesis tridentata. The sequence goes on along the minus strand of JACCIB010000133.1, from coordinate 133,669 downwards.
ATCTACTCACCAAAAGAACAAGGTAAGAATTTTCAATCGAACATCATTTATAATAATAGGAAAAAAACGAAACAAAAACTCGAACTCACGAGTCAGGAGTGACCACCTGACATTTGCGTAGCAAGTGTTAAAGCAAAGCTCGCATAATAATAAATATTAGTAGTTACGATAAGTGCATTCCCGCACTTGTCCTGACACAAAACTTATTAATAATTTACGATTTTAAACAATTTCGTCGTTTTTATCGATTTCCGAATAAACTAAAGGAGATAGGGGGGTGTTGTCGCTGAGTTTTTTATAGGAAATTTAATAAAGAACAACTTTCATCTGAAACATTTTTCGATACAACCAATACTTTTCAATACGCAGCGCGAAAACTAAAAAAAAGTGCAAAAATGCAACTTAAACTGTTAATTGTTTATTAAGCCCGCGGTATCAGCTGTTATCTAAGTTAGAATATTGTTACACACATTCCCCCGAACAATTTAAGCCCTTAACATTTCACTTCGGAATTAATGTCAAAAACTCATGATTTTCGAGCTAATTTGACTGGCCTAATAGATAATGACACCTGCGTGAGTTTTTCCTCGATCTTCCACTTTCCATTTCCTCAAGGCGTTGGTTTTTCGTATATACTTATTGCTCAATAATATTGCGTATTGCATTAAGGGCAATTCGTATTCTCGAGGTCTTTTTCTAGTTTTTCGGCTAATACGCAGTAGTCGTGAATTTTCCTCGTTGTTGCGTATTTGTTCACGTGTTTGTGCGTCAGTTGGTGATGAAATTTATTTATTTCATTACACAAACAAAACTAGCATGCTTCGACAGATGTGCCCACAAAAATAAAATAGTGCAACTTTTGGTCCGAGTTGAGTGCTACTTTTTGGTGGATTTCCACATATATGACTTTTACAGTATTTTTTATAAAAGTAGACAAAATTTTCTAAAAGAAAGTGTTGGCATTTTAATAATTTTCTCATTTTTTGCTTTTTTTTATTAATTTGCAGTTCCTTAGTGAAGCGGTTTTTAACAAAACTATATACAACACTTTTGTTAGGAAATTTTCTGAGCTTCTCAAAAAGAATACCTTCAATGTCCTATAAATATGCTATAAGTTTCTCACGGACATTTTAATCTTTAAAATCAATGACTCAACTCAAAAGTGATTTGGAGTTGAGTAACCAAAAAAATTATGAAGACTTTTTTCAGTGCTAAAGTATCTACGCCACTGCTGAAATGGCCCTTGATCTTTTTCTAACCTCAAAAAATCAATTAGGTCACTGAATTTATTAAAAATGGCTTATACGGATTCAAAGAAAATACAGTTAAATTATAAAACAAATTCTAAGAATGAAAGTGTTCTTGAAAATCAAAGAAAATGCCGAATTTTAGCATGCAATTTACTATTAAAAGCTACTATTAGCCAATCGGTTGACGAATTGAGGGGGGTACATGTTATATACTGTTTTTTTTATTTTAAAACTAAATTGATGGTTAGATGCGCAGGGTCGATTGAACTGAACTACTCTTTGAGCAAATTATGAACTGCACTAGTCTTCGCTCCAACATTTCAACTGGTATACTTTTTCGCTGGGAATTATCAAACAAACTACTTTCCGCTGCAAACATTTGATATGCACTATTTTTCGCTGCAAACATGAAATGAATTGGTATTCGTAAGGTATTTGAACTACACTACTGTTCGTTCGGAGTGTCGTAATGTTGTAAAAAGAATCGCAGAATATATTGTAAACAAAAGTAAATATGAAAATTCTGAGATATCAAGGGGCGCGGTAGCGCCACGATGGCAATTATAAGATACGACAGTCCGTACGCCGCCGTCGGGCGCAAGCCAGATGACCCTTATATACTTTAAACTTGCCCTGTTGGAACCTTGGCGTACGGTTTTCTTCGCATTAAGAGCATTGTTTCGTACATATAAGCAATAATATGAAAGCTTTCGACAAAACTTACAAAAGCACATCAAGGTCATATTTTGCATAATAGCGTTTATCAAAAGTTATTGTAAAGTGAAAGTTCGGGTTGGTCAATTCTTCTCGAGAGAGAACACTGAACAATAAATGTAATTCCGGTTACGTCAGTACTACGTACTTCCGTATTATATAGATCATCATGCATCATATAGATATACTTATACATGCTGCGCAAATGCAGATGATCTTTCACGATGAAACAGTGTTTACATACAATCATAAAATAATCAACGTGTTTAGTTAACAGTTTCTCATTAAATATTATAAAAAGTAGTACTAACTATTTGACCTAATTAGATATTTTAATTATAACAGTAAAATATAATTAAGTCGATAAGTCGAGTTTGTATTAATCAAGGGGCGTGGTAGCGCCACGATGGCAAGTGTAAGTACTTCAAACTTTAAACTTGCCCTGTTAGAATCTACTCTCTTAAGTTCAATTAGTGAAAAGTCACTGCAAAATAGTGTATATACACTAATTTGACAAGTGCAAAGTATACAACTGCGAAATAGTTAATATGCAATAATTGAAATAGTGAAAAAAATACATTAAATGAAATAGCGTATATGGAATTTTTGAAATAGTGTAAATACACTAATTTAATAGTGTAAATACACATTTTTAGCAGTGGAAATAAACTATTTTAATAGTGTAAATACACTACTTTAATAATGTTAATACACTATTAAAATAGTGTATATACACTATTCATACAAGTGCAAAGTATACCACTAGGGAATAGTTAATATGCAATAATTGAAATAGTGAAAAAAATAGGTTGAATGAAATAGCGTATATGCAATTTTTGAAATAGTGTAAATACACTAATTTAATAGTGTAAATACACATTTTTAACAGTGGAAATAAACTATTTTAATAGTATAAATGCACTGTTTTAATACTCTTAATACACTATTAAAATAGTGCAACTACACTATTGTAATCGTATAAATATACTATTTTATCAGTGTACTAAAATGTCATTGATTTTTGAAACTGGATAGATTATCGATAACAATAATCAAAATGCACTCATGAAATAGTACTTTTATACTATTTCTCGTAGTGCATATTTCACTTGATTCTTGTTGTCACTGGTTCCCATATTGCAAAGAACATTAAGGGGTTATGACAGGGTTAAAACCTAGAAAAAAAAGAAAAATTATTAGTGCTCTAAAAACTACATTTTTCATTTGAAATCTAAGTATTATACATCAATTTTATACATAAATAATATGCATAAAGTGAGTATAACATTTAAAAACTATTAAAGATATTTGCTTACCAAAAATCATGATTTTCATCACATTTGTTTGCTTGCCGCATGTTTCTGATGGAACCGTACCATCAATCCTGATCAATCAAAGTGCCAAATCTTCCTTATGAGTCTGGTCTCAGATTAAGCGGTATATATGTATATTTGTTATATATGTAATTGCGGTATATATGTATACATATATGCCCACGATGGCCGCCGTCCAGCGCAGGAATTCAGCATCATCATTTTCTTAGTCTCCACCTCCCATCGCCTTTCGGGTTTACCATCGCGTTCCTATTCTGCAATGTGTCCTGCACTATATGATCACTGTGATGCTCTCGCATAGTCCTAGGCTACTCTCAGTTTCGCGGTCCCCACCTTACTCTCCATGAACTATTTCTTTCATACACCCGATCTTAACGCTTGCCCATGACGCCTCGCGTGCACGTTCTCTCTTGCACATGCATGCCTAGTACTACGTACCGCTACTAATTGAACATATCCCATACCGATGAGTTTCCCTCCAAAATTATGTCGCCGCATTTTGCTGCGACGCAATTTTTAAGAAGTTAAAAATCGCATCCTTAAATTTTAAATGAAAATACTTGAAGTGTCTAATTGACCATATCCCATAACGATGAGTTTCCCTCCAAAATTATGTCGCCGCATTTTGGAAGGAAACATGTGTTTCCCTCCAAAATGCTGCGACGCAATTTTTAAGAAGTTAAAAATCGCATCCTTAAATTTTGAATGATAATACTTGAAGTGTCTAATTGACCATGTCCCATACCGATGAGTTTCCCTCCAAAATGCTGCGACGCAATTTTTAAGAAGTTAAAAATCGCATCCTTAAATTTTGAATGAAAATACTTGAAGTGTCTAATTGACCATATCCCATACCGATGAGTTTCCCTCCAAAATTATGTCGCCGCATTTTGGAGGGAAACATGTGTTTCCCTCCAAAAAGCTGCGACGCAATTTTTAAGAAGTTAAAAATCGCATCCTCAAATTTTGAATGAAAATACTTGAAGTGTGTACATATATACACATGTACATAAAGACTGAAATAAAATAGAAAAGTATTCTCTCCAAAATGTACCGACAAAACTTTTGGCGGTAAAATCTTTGCCGCGTTATAATAAATATCAGAGAAAGTTTTTTGCCTCCAAAATATACACACGTAAGCACGCAGGCACACGTACGTACATAAACACACGCACACACTAGTATGTGGATTCTAAAATTTACAAGTATCTGAAAAATCACTATTTGAGTAGCGAAGATAGTTCACTAAACAGACGCAGTGACTAGGTGGATTCTAAAATTTACAAGTATCTGAAAAATCACTATTTGAGTAGCGAAGATAGTTCACTACACAGACGCAGTGACTAGGTGGATTCTAAAATTTACAAGTATCTGAAAAATCACTATTTGAGTAGCGAAGATAGTTCACTACACAGACGCAGTGACTAGGTGGATTCTAAAATTTACAAGTATCTGAAAAATCACTATTGGAGTAGCGAAGATAGTTCACTACACAGACGCAGTGACTAGGTGGATTCTAAAATTTACAAGTTCGGCGAGTTGACAGCTCCTGGAGCGGAGCCAGCGCTCGGTGGCGCTCGCAGGAGTTGCCTCTGACCGGCCGCGTGCGGAGCGCAGGATGTGAGCTCCCGAGTCCCACCTGCGCGGCGCGTTGGCGCTCGGGAGGGGGCATGGCAGGAAGCGAGCCGGCGGCCGCGCGCACGCGGTTACATGCATGCGGCGGTGTGTAGAGGGGAGAGCGCGAGTGTGAGCGTGAGCGAGAGAGTGGGAGTCGAGCGTGTGGGAGATAGAGAGAGAGAGAGATAGTGCGCGCTTGAGAGAGAGAAGAGATGAATATAGCGACGCGAAGTTGACGGCGTTTGGAGCGCTCAGAGTTGACTTTACGTTAACTCGCGGACGTCATAGAGACGTATAGAGGAATATACGGGCTAGGACTCGATATATGTATCCTATGGTTTACTCGAGGATGATAGAGGATTTTTGAATGTCGCGCGCCTTGAAGATTATCTATAGGTGGAGCCACTGAATGGATATCGACATGATTGATTGATTGATCGATATCCATAAAGGGGGCGTGAATTTGCATATTAAAGGAAATAATAGAGGACGTTAATGGATTTTCTAACCAATGATAAAATTGGATTTGGAAAAGAGGGCGCTGGGGAAAATCACAGATAGAGGAATGAACTAGTGGTGGTCTATTAATGGCCAATAGAGGATTTATTTCAGATAAAGGACCAATTGGAAAATTCGGTGATTAGATCGACGCTTCCGTGAAGAAGGAGGCCGGGTGGGAAAAACGCGGCATCCTTCCTCGGACGAAGCGTCGACCGCGTCACTCTGTCGGCGGACGCCTTGGCGGTAGTCCGCACTCTGATTCCTATTCTCCCTTGGGAAGCCATCTTGGTGCTGCGGACTTGGTCGAGGAAGTTGAAGGAGGTTTTTTTTCCTTTTCCCGTTGGAAAACTTTTGTGGAGGAATTGGCGGCAGGAGAATTCTGGTGGAGTAGGTCATAGAGGAAATTGGTAATGTTTTTCGTATATTTTTGGTGGAATAAATATTTGTGGCGGAAAGAGGTTTCTATAGAGGATTGAGGCGAGAGTGACGCGTAGAGGAAACTTCGCATTTCAGGTTTGGACTCGAGATCTCCCTCTTGTTTTTCCCAATATAAAGTAGACTCAGCGTAGAGGTTTATTTCGCGGCCCTTTTCAGTGTTCCTGACCAGCCGGGAATTAGTAATTTGGCCGCGTGCCCATGAATCTATGTCGAGTCACTTTGAAACTGTTTGCTAATCGAATAATTGTGTAGAAGGAAACAGAATATATTCGTGATTGTTCTTAAACATATATTGATGTTTTGACATTTGTCGACCTGATTGCCACCACCTTTCCCGTTTTCTACCATTGCAGGTTTCCACGAGCCGAGAGATAAGAGTCAGCCGCAGAATTTATAAATACTTTGTAAATAACTGGAATCCCCGTGCGGGCGGGAAAATTCCACGTTACACCATCCATATACTGCATGTAAAGCATATCCTCTTATTATAGTGTCAATTATCAATTTGCAAATGTGTAGTATTACTATAATCATGAAAATTTCTGATAATAAGGATCCCCACGTAGTAAGTTTTTCAAATATTTTTTTCCAAGTACTTTCTGCAATACTCGTAAACGTATTTTCTGAAAATGTAACTCCATCTGTTACATCACCGGCCATATCTTTTGCAATAACATTCAAAATTTGTGCTTTTTCCATAGGAAACATTAATTGTTCCTGTAATTTATCCAAATCTGTTTATGAATAAATGCCATTCGTCGCTAATTTTTTTACAGCTTGAAATGTCCATCCTAAATGACTATCTGGTTTAATAACATTCGGTGGAATAGACACTATTGGCTTCGGTATAAGTTTAATCCAACGTCCATCCATTTAGTAATACGCTGGTACAATTTTATTACAATCTACTTTAATACTCCTCTTGATTAATATATGGGTTTTTGGTGTTAAAAACCAAGTTTGATTTCCCATAGAAACTGGTAAATGATTATAGCAATCTTCTGTATGTAATACTACTACTGATCTTGGAAGACATTTGATTAAATGTACAACTTCTCCCGCAACTTTCGCCATATAACCTGGTTTTTCATAATATTATACGCAAACTTATCAGGAGCAATATTGACAATGGATAAGGAATTTTGAATCACTTTCTTCTCAAGCTCGCATTTTTCAGTAATTAAATTAATATATAAATCATTAATTTGATTTCTTAAATGTCTTTCTACATAAACAAACTTTGAGTTTACATATGTGAACAAATCTAAATTAACTCTGTTAATTATTTCTCTATTTACTTTATCTATATCGAAAAAATATTTATTTAAGTTACTGTCTTTTTCTGCAATAAATAATTTTGGATGCTCAGTGCGAATTAACTCTCTATCACAACGAACTTCAATGTTTTTGTAGCTAATACAAATGTTATTTCATTTGCATTTACAGAATAAACTATTTCTTTACTATCTATACTAAAAGATTTAATTGCTACTCCTATAAATAAAACTTCATATGAATTTTCAAAACATTTTCCTTCCGGTAAAATATGCCAAAACGTATTTCCTCCCTCCGTATTCACACAATTCTTATTTGAAAATTTACAAACTACTCCTGAACTTAGTGTTAATTTATCATTTTTTAAGTGTACTCTAGCATTATTTTGTATCAACGTAATTTTGATTAAGCCACGAACAAAGACATTATTCCATGATCTAAAACTGTCTGCATAAGCAGCACCAGAACACGATCTATCTACCGTGCTTCCCGCAAAATCAATGTCTTTAGTAGTTGTTGAATTTATCTTTAAATCCGAAATAGTGTGAAAATTATCATACTTAGAAATACCCGTTTCATGAATTAATTCGCATTGTTCGTGACTTAATTCTTCAATGTATTGTTGTTCTGCATTTTCAATTGGTATCAAATGTCCAAAAATTCCACAAGAAAATATAGTTCTATGAATTTCAATTTTACACTGAATAACTGGAATAGAACGAAAATCTACTATTTGTATAAGCTCAATAGTAGTACTTGATGAATTTACTTGGTTATCTTGAAAGTCGCCATTTCCAGAGTCGAATAAAGAGTATATTGTTATGTTAGGTGCCGATGAGCCGCAATCATAGCCTATGGTAGCTTCATTAACTTTTAAGAATATTTGAAAAATGATAATAAAGATAAACACCATCTTGAATTCGGAAGTCAAATTGAGCATATTAATTTTTCTTTTTAAACAGTATTAATTTATTTGCAAGAACTACTATTTGCTTTCCTTCTTTATTTATTATAATATTACCATTTTTTGATACTTCCATAATTTCAAAAGGTCCTAGATTATGATTTTTTTCTAATTTTCCAGGTTTTGGTTCTTTAATCAACTATACCTCATCTCCTATTTCAAAATTTACTGGTTTAATAAATCTGTCATAATATGTCTTAGACTTTTCTTTTGAAACTATTAAATTTTCACGTGCTAAATCAGCAATATTTTTCATATTTGAAATTAAATTTGACAAATAGTTATGATATGTAGGCAATTTTTCTGAAGCTTTCAAAGGTTCAGATGAAGGTAAATTTGGTGGATAAGTAAAATACTAATTCATACGGCATAAACTTATGTACACTATGAATACTTGTATTATACTGAAATTGAGCTAATTCTAATAAATCATCCCATGAAGTATTTTTAGAAGAGAAATTCTTTAAATATTCACACAATGGATGATGCGCTCTTTCTATAGAACCATTAGATTGTGGTGAAAAAGCTGTTGTTTCAATTTTTGAAAATTTAAACCGTTTGGCTACTGCTTTCATTAGTTTACTTGTAAATTTTGTACCTCTATCAGTTAAAACTACTTTTAGGCTGTCTTGTTTTTACTCTTTTTAATTTGTTTCTCTGACAGTCACTACAGTTTTTAATTCTACTTTCTATATCTTGTTTTAAGTTTTCCCAAAAATATTTAGACCTTATACGATTAGAAGTTCTAGTAACACCTGCATGTCCCCCTAATAAACTATAATGATTTTCCTGAAAAATCCTATCTCTATCCTTAAAATCTACATATTCAATATAATTTAAATAAATTACTATTCTTATTCCCAAATTTTCAAACACTTGCACTAAAATTTCCTCAATATCTGACCAATTTAAATTATGTATTTTCAGATCTTTTGAAATACTGAAATGATCAATTTTTCTATCAACAAAATATCCTTAACTGCTTAAAAATCTGCAATATATTTTCTTTAATCATAGAAATTGATTGAGCTACATTAATACATAGAATAAAAATTTTATATGCCTTAAAACTTATAACTTCTACCTCATTCAATTTTATAGAACAACCAATATGATTTTTTTCAATAAAATTATTTGTATTTATATCTAAACCTTCCCCTTTACTATTTATAAAATGTACAATATTATCTTTCCTATTTTGAATCAATTTCTTAGTATACACAATATTTTTTTCCACATACTTATACGATAATTCTCTATTATTTTTATTCCCTTCTTTCAAATCCAAATTATTGTTTTTCTCAGCAAATGATTTATTTTTAATTCCCATTTTTTTATAAATCTTCTCTTTTTGCTTAATTCTAGCTTCATTGAACTTTTCTATTTTCTGTTCATTTGACAAAATCTCCGTAATTTCTTTAGACTTTAACTGTCTCGCTTTTTGAGCTCTAGTAATCACATTTATTTGAATATTGTCTATTGGATTTCTGGATAAACCATCCGCATTTACATTATTTTTTCCCGGTTTATAAATAATTTTATAATCGTAATTTAATAATTTCAATCGCCATCGCTGAACTCTCTAATTTTTGTCATCAGTTTTAAAAGATAATAATGGCTTATGATCAGTAACAATGTAAAATTTATTCCCATAGATATAATTTCTAAACGTCTTTACAGCAAAAATTATTGCTAAAGCTTCCCTTTCATAAGTATGATAATTCTTTTCTGCTGCTTTTAATACTCTCGAAGCAAATGCTACTGGTATATCTTCTCCAATTTCCCCTTGAGAAAGCACACAACCAATTGGAAATTTTGACGCATCAGCCGCGATAATAAAAGGTTTTTCCATATCTGGAAATTGTAATATTGGAGCAGAACTTAATGCATGCTTTAAATTTTCAAAAGCCTTTTGTCTTTCAGCTGTCCATACAAATATTTCCATTTTTTGTAATAAAATTGATAACGGCTTTGCAAAATGTCCGCAAAATTTCCTATAAATCTTCTATAATAATCCGCTAAACCTAAAAATTCTCTAATATTTTTTCGCGTTCTAGGAATTGGAAATTTATCTACAGCTTCTGTTTTCTTTGGATCAGTTTCAATACCCTGTTCACTAATTATATGACCTAAAAGCTCAACTTCTTTCTGAAAAAATTTACATTTACTTGTCTCTAATTTAGGACCAGCATTTCTAAGTTTTTCCGCAACCAAATTAAATCTATCATTATGTTCTTCTATAGAATTAGCCACTATAATAATATCATCAATATACACAAAACAAAATCCTTTTTCCACTAATTCTCCTAATACTTTCGTAAGAATTCTCTGAAAAACTCTCGGTGAATTAACTAAAGCAAAAGGTAGTACCTTAAATTCAAATCTATATAAAGGATAAAAACTAAAAGCAATTTTATGAATATCTTCCTCTCTCATTTTTACCGGATGAAATCCAGAAACCATATCAATCGTTGTAAAATATTTATTCTTACCGACATTATCAAAAATTTCCGTACTATTTGGTAACAAGAATGGATCTGGTACAGTTTTAGCATTTAATTTTCTATAATCTATTACCAATCTCCATTTTTTCTTGCCATCCTTTGTTAAACCTGTTTTAGGAAGAACAAAGGTTGAAGCATTAAAAGGACTTGTTGACGGTCTAACTATCTCATTTTCAATTAATTTTTTCGTTTCTAAAATAGCAATCTGCTTTGATGTATATTCTAAAGGAAATTGTTTTACGTATACGGGTTTTTCATCCGTTAAATGTATCTCGTGTTCTTCTACATCACATACACCAAGATCAAATTTTCTACAATTTTCCTCTTTCTTCGCGACAAATGATTCAAATTAATAGTATCCATTAACAATCTTTGCCTTTCAATTTTATCTGAATTCTCGATTTCTTCAGAACTTTTTTCATTTACTGAATTTAAATAAATAGTATGACAGTGAATAATTTCTTCATCATTAGAAAATTTTAATCCTGGTATTGCAACAAAATTTTCTGGCATATCTTGAATATCAAAAGTCAAATAATTTACTTTTGTCCATAATTTACCCACTTTTTCATTTTTTTCGAAATTTATACCATTACTTTCTAATGTTTCAATAAATGCTAAATAGTTAATAGTAAAATCTTGATTATTTAATCCTTTATTACGTTCATATTTTTCCAAACAATTATTTACACTTCCAATCAAAGTTTCACTATTAATTTTAGAATTATTTAAAAATTCAATTAATTTACGCTTATTCCATTCACAATTCTGATCCGAAAAATCTTGTTGCTCACTATTTGTTTGCTCTAAACTACTATTTTCTAAAACATTACAATCAAACAACATATTTTCTTCAATATTACTATGAATTTCACTTACCGTATTTAGAACTTTCTTTAAATCTTGCTGTAAAGATATATTCCCTTTATTCATTGTATTAACCCTAGGAATATATGTATCATCCCTTATATCAACAATCATAGGTCTAATTGTATTACATATATTATTAAATTCCACAGCACTAAATACAGTTTCTATTTTATCATTTAAAGAAAATTCTAAATTCATATTTTCTACTTTTTCGTCTATAATTGATATTGCGTTATGCATTGCCCTATTTTCTTTTAAATCTAAAGTACTAATATTATTACTATAATTATTTATGGCTGATTTTAATGGAATTTTATTTCCATTTATTTCCAAATTTCCCTTATCTAATCTTAATTTCTGCTCTAATAAGGCTTTTATCCCCAAAATGTCATCGTAAGGAATTGAAAAACCATCGGGAGATAAGTGAAAATCAAAATCTGTCTCATTTATAAATAATTTTACAGTACCTAACGTCCCAATGGAATTTTCCGTAATTCCTGAAATTAATATTCTATTACTAGTATTAATTACATCCACAATTAATTTATCCTTTTTTAAAATATTCAATTGAGCACCACTGTCAACTAATAATCTATAAGTAGTATTTGAATATTCATCTGTAATTTCAATATATTGTAAAAGATTTTCTAACTTTAACACATAAGTTTCAAACAATACATCTATTATATCATTGCTGTACTGACACAAATTATCACTCATCCTATTAAATTTACCATTATTATAACTTTTCATTTGTAATCGGAACGCTTTCTTATTGCCATACCTTCCTACACGTTCCCTCGAGGAAGAGAATTGAAGTTTCCCTGATTTCTTCTCAAGAAATTATTTAAAGTATGACCAACACCCTTACAACCTGAACAAAATTGTTTTTGTTGCGATTCTAATTTTTTAATTTCATCACAATTATCAGCTTTGTGACCCACTTTATTACAAAAACCACACTTCTCCTGTGAAGCTTTTAAAGCTGATAATTTTCTACATTCATCAATTAAATGTCCTCCCCAATCACAATACTCACAGACTTTTCTTACTCCTCCATTATTGAAATTATTCTGATTTTGTGGTTTGAATCTATTCCCAAATATCTTTGTTGCTGCTGATTATTATTATAATTACTATTATTATAATTATTTCTATTATTTGCATAATTATTCCTATATCCATTTCTATTTAATTGTTGATCGCTTTGTGTTGCTTTAAATTTTTTACAATCTTTTACTACATGCCCTATCAGTATCAGTAAGTTCCCGGAGGTGATACCGGCGGCCCCTGCCCGGGGACGTGCCGGTTCTGGCACTCAGGTCAAGCCCATTATGCCTTTCCTCCTGTACTTTCATCATTTACTGTCAAACATCCCTTAGGACGCCCCTCTCAACCTAACCCAGCCTACTGTCTATGCTCCTCATCATGCTAAGCACCAAACGGAGCTCCAGCGACCTTATAAAAATTGGGTCCGCGAAGGGTAACCCCACACCCTGTGCCTCGTATCAACGAACGCCGGGCACCTACCCATGAGGTGCAACGTGGTCTCCTTCCTCGATCCGCACCACCTGCAACCTGCATTCTGTTTTAACCTCATCTTAGTCAGGTGGTAACCCACCCGCCAATGACCCGTCAAAAATCCCACCACCACTCTAAGTCTAGTCCTGTCGGATATCCCTAAGGTACTCAGCCACTCTTTAGGTGGGTCGTCACCCAGCAGACGTTTTGCCTGCCTGAGTCCAGGTGCCTCCCTCCATTTCCTAAGCAGCTCCTTCTGGAGCCAGCATTTTACCGCTCCGTCGACCACGCAGTCAGGTACCGCCACCCTGCAGGGTTTAGCCCTTACCAGGCTGGAGCCCCTGCCCGCCAGTCGGTCTGCTTTTTCATTGCCGATGATGCCCGAGTGCCCCGGCACCCAGACTAGCCTAACCTCTTTCCCTCTCGCCAGCTCCTCTAGTGACTGCCTGCACCTCATCACCTCTCTCGAGTCGATGCGGATTGCGTTCAGTGCCAGAAGTGCCGCCTTACTGTCAGAGCATATGGTAATCAACCCATGGTTGGTTCCCTTGTCCCTTATCCAATCGGCACATTCCCTAATGGCCCTAATTTCCGCTTGGAATACGGTCGCGTATGAATCTAGGCTGCAAACCAATTCCTCGGTGCCACCTTTCTTCCACGCTCCCGCTCCAACTCCCTGATCCGTCTTTGACCCGTCCGTGAACCACACCTCACCCACCTTAAGTAGTTCGTGTGTGCCCCCTGCCCATTCCGTTCTCTGCGGTAAATGGACCTTATATGCTTTGGCGAAGAGTAATCTCCCCCCCCCCCCCATCCTATCAAATTCCTCCCACTTCTCACACTCCGTGGCCCCTGCCATTATCTCCTCGTCCCTGAACCTGTCACAAGACCTGGTCCCAGCGAGCCTGGCCCATGTCTTGAAGGCCCTGGCCCTGATATCCTTGCCCAGCGGTGGGAGTCCCAGCAGAAGCTCCAGGGCGACCCTCGGGGTTGTCCTCATAGAGCCCGCCATTCCTCTCGTCACCAGCCCTTGAATCCGATCAAACTCCTCTACATGCCCCTTTTGTTCGCATTTGTGCGCCCATACTATGGCCCCGTGCGCCAGCCTAGGTTTTATGATGGATTCGTAGATCCATCTTACCTGTGACGGTCCTAGTCCCCAGTGTGTTCCTATTGCCCTCCTGCAAAGCCAGAAGGTACTCACCGCCTTACTACATTTGCTCCTTATGTGCTTGCCCCAGTTGAGTTTCGAGTCAATCGTGACGCCCAGGTATTTGACCTCCTTTGACAGTTTCAGTGGAATGCCATTCAAGACAAGCCCCTCTACCGCCTTGGCCTTGTACCTCGTTGTACACAGCATGACTTCCACCTTCCTGGGGTTCACACTTAACCTTACCGTTTCACACCACTCCTCCACGAGGCTCAACGCGTACTGCATGAATCCCGCCACCACGTCCACGTCGTCACCCCTAACCAAGATCAAGATGTCGTCAGCATACGCTTGTGCATATATGCCCGCATCGTCCAACTTCCTTAACAACCCGTTCACCACCAGGCACCACAGGGTGGGAGAGAGCACTCCCCCTTGAGGGCAGCCTTTCCCCACCCTGCACCTCCTGGTGCTCGCGCCCCAATGCGCTTCAATGACCCTACTACTCAGCATGCCCCAGATCCAGTTATGCACCGTCCGGGGGACGCCGTGCCTTTCCAATCCCTCCGCTATGGCTTCCCTGGTTGTGTGGTTGAATGCCCCTTCCTTTCCATACCCTTCTCTATTCGATAGACGGCCTCCACTAATGCCGTGTCTACCGATTTCCCCGCCTGGTACGCGTGCTGCCCACTATGTAGGGGTGTCGTCACCAGGCTTTCTTCCTTGATATACCTATCTACCAGCCTTTCCAGCGCTTTCAACAGAAACGTTGTCAGGCTAATTGGTCTATAGTCACCTGCGGCTGAGTGTTGTACCTTCCCCGGTTTAGGGATGAACACCACCTTCGCCCTCCTCCATTTCTTGGGCGTGTAACCAAAAGCCAGACAGGCCCTAAATAACTTCTCCAAGGCAGTCCCGATCATTGTCTCCCCCTGCTGTAGAAGAGCTGGGAAGACTCCGTCCAGTCCTGCCGCCTTGTAGGGCTCGAAGGAGTCTAGGGCCCACTTTATCCTTTCCCTACCGGTGATCTTCCTGGCAATACGCCAGTCACATCCCCTTGGCCTATGTCCAATACTTTCCTCCCTCTCCCATTCCCGGTGGTCCGGGAAGTGCTTCCTAAGTAGCTCAGAAAGAGCTTCTTCCGCACCCCCCGCCCAGTCCGCCCCTACTCTTATTGTGTCAGCCAGGTTTCCCTTGGGGTGTTGGAGAACCCTGCACAGTCTGGCCGTATCCCTAAGTTCCGTCCACCCGCTGCAGGCTTTCCTCCACCCCATAGTCCTGGCCTCCTCAATGGCCCTCTTATAGTTCCTGCGCGCTTCCCTAAACCTCTGCATATCCGCCTCCGCCCTAGTTCGTTTAGATCTATTGCGGAGCCTTGTTACGCCCTTACGCAGCTTCCCCAGCGACTTATTCCACCAGGGGGCTCCCTTGGGTTTAGCCTTCCTCCTGAGCTCGCAGTTTTCCTCGTACGAGCTCATGATAATCTCTGTGAGAACCTCGCAGCAGTGCTCGATGTCCTCCACCGACCCATAAGATCTCGGGAAGGCACCTATTCTTGCTGCTAGGCTCTCCCTGTATCCTTGCCAGTTGGTCTTCCTGGGATTTCTCCCATAGATTGCCAATGTGATTTTACCGCCAATGTGGAACACGATTTGATTGTGATCCGACAATGTGACCTTATCCGAAACCCTCCAACCCTCTATTCTTGCCCACAGAGATCTCGATGCCAGAGTGATGTCAATAACCTCCTCTCTTATCGAGTTCTCAAACGTCGGCTTGTTGCCTACATTCATCACATCCAAATTCGTGGACGCCAGAAACCCTAGCAGCCTTTCCCCCCTCGTGTTGATATCGGAACTTCCCCAAGCCGTGTGGTGCGCATTCGCGTCGCACCCCATTACCAGCTCGGTTCCGTTCCTCTCACACTCCCTTATCAAATTCTCTACTACCATCGGCGGGCATTCCCCCTCGTAGGGGAAATACGCTGCTGCCACGAGTAGGTCTCTCCTGATCCCCCCCTCATCCATATACTTTACTCTAGCCGTGGCCAGATCCCTTGTGCAGTGCTTCGGCACCGTTTCTACCTGTAGTCCCTTCACAATGATACACGCCCTCACCGAGTTCATTGTACCACTGATCCGGGTTCCACAGCCATTTAGACCTGCTATCCTGCCCCCGTGAATCCAAGGTTCTTGGATTAGGCAGATACCTGTGTCCACCTCTGCCATGTGCCTGGCTAGAACCGCCGTGGCACTTTTGCAGTGGTGTAAGTTGATCTGCGCGAACGCAATTTTGGTTGCTGCTACTGAGCCAGCCCCCGTGATCGCGTCCGCGCCCGGTCCCGTCCCCCTACACACCATCAGGAGGACCCTCCTCTATGGCTTCCGCCCCTTCCCCCGGTGCCATGTCGGTGTCCACCTGCATGGCATCGTCCTTTTCCATGACCTCCCCCTCCTTCGTCTTCAGGGGGACGACATGGACCCTACCCGCTCCTAGGAAGGGTCGCCAGTCCAACGCTTTAAGCGCCTCGACCTCAGACCCTTCCAGGAGGACCTTCACCACCGTCTCCTCCCTTCTCCCGGCCTCCACCCCTTTGGTGACCTTGTTGGAGCTGGTCACCACCCAGGTTTCGGCCTTGAGAGTCGGGTTTTGACGGCCAAGGTTCTTGATCAACACCACGGGATCTTTCGATCCCGGGCAGTAGACCAAGGCCCTAGTCATCTTCGCGAGGTCCACCATGCCAACTGCCTTGACCTGGAGTCCCTCGCCCTTCCACTTCTCTACCTTCTCCAGAAGCCACGCCTTATCCTCTTTCGCCTGGCAGTTGAGTATCAACGCGCCCCTCTGCTGCCAATTTTCCCAAAACTTGGGAAAATAGGCATCGTCCGGTGCGTCGGTGATCTCCCCGTCGATGCGATCGAGGACCCCGTGGGCTTCCCCTTCGCTCAACCGAGCGTCAGGATACAGCGTAGGAACGATAGCCACCTTTAGTTCGGTGGCGACCGCTCTGCTGTACGCCCTCTGCCCAGTGCCCGAGCCCTTCTTTACCTCCCTCGGAGTTGAGCTGTCGGAGTGCGCTCTCTTAGAGGGTGTCAGCGGTGCCACCGCCTCCTCCCTCCTAGCTAACGCCCTCCTCTTTCTCTCCGTACCGTACATGCCCTAAACCTTCACATAATTGACATTTCAATTGTTGCTTAGCTTTATAATCCTGAACAAGAATTTTGACCTTTTCACAATCATTACTATCATGATCTGCAATTTCATATATTGCACAAAATCTAAATCTATCCTCTCCTAATTTACAAAATTTTGTAATATGTCCTCTTTTATTACAACGCGTACAATATACTTCTGGACAATTTTGAATAGTATGATCAAGACTATCACAATAACTACATTGACTTGATTTTTGAATAGATACCTTTACACATTTATTCGGATTATGCCCTGGTTCTTTGCATTTTGAGCATAATATATGCTCCAAAATATACGTACATTGCGAAGCTTCATGACCCATCTCTTGACAATACTGACAATGAAAATTTTGCTTTCTATTTAATTTACAAAAATTACAAATCAATTTTATTTTATCTTTTACTACATTACAATTATTGGATAGATGGTCATCCTCTTTGCAATATACACAGCCTGCATTTCTACAAAATAATGCTTCGTGATCACGCTCTTTGCACATTTGACAAAACATTACTTTGTTAATGCTCTCCTCTTTTTCTCCACAGCAATTATTTATCAAATTTTCACTTAAACCTTTTCGCTTTTCTAATTCTTTCTCTATTTTTAGTGCTGCTTGCGACAAATCAGAAACAGTTATTTCATTTCCTAATTCATATTTAATTTCATATGTTAGTCCCTTTTTATAACTTATTGCTACTTTATTATCTAGTTCTGTCCCAAATCTCAACTCTTCATCATTAGAAGGGTCTTCCAATTTCTTTAATTCTTTGATTTTTGAAACCAAATCTTTTACTCTATTGATATAAGATAATACCGATTCCTTATCCCCCTGAATTATTTTTGAAACTTTAGCATATAATTCTTAAATATCTTCTGAAATAGGATTCAACTGTCTTATTGCCCTTATCAAATCTAAAACCGAATCAAATTTACTATTCTTAACGCTCCACCAACTTCACCCTTTAATTTGAATTTTAATAAACTTATTAAATTTTTCTCATCAATTTCATCAACTAAATTTCTTACGTCCTTTAATATTTCAATATACTCTGTATGTAACATATTTTTTCCATCATAGACAGGTACAAAATCAGCTACATCTTTTAAACTTAATTTTATTGGTCTTCTTTGTGACTGATCACCGCTTACTCCAGCACCATTTGGAACCATATTTATTACCTATTGACTAGAGGAATTCACACCTGCTTTACTATTATCTTGCAAATTACTAGCTTCTGAATTTGACTCTAGCCCTGAATTATTTAAATCACTCAAATCAGTATTAGATTTTTCAAGCTGTTGTCCTATAACAGATCTAGCAAGTATATCAGATGTCTCTAAATCGGAAACTATTGTATTATTTTGAACTTCTATTGTTGTAATATCTTTTACTATTGTGTTTGCAAATTTATCAAGCTCAAAATTTTCTACCTTTTCAAGATTTTTCTGTTGTTTACTTATATCATGAATATTTTTCAACAATGTATTATTCAACGAATTATACCCTTGATCAAACGTAGGTACAATATCTTTTGACGTGCCTCTTATTAAACTTTGTTCAGCTTGAAAACCTTCAATATCTGAATACCAATTACTATATTCTATTTGGAACGTGTCATTCAGAATACTATCTGTCGCATCAAAAAAACTTTCTGAAATAGCTTTATTTGATTTTGGAGTTGAATTTTGTTTTCCGTTAATTACTGGACTTAAAATTTTTCTTATAGTACCAGTATTAGACTTCATTTGGTCTAATGAGTCTTTATTTGTTTCAAAACTTGACGTTTTTACAGGTGATCTCTGTAATTTACTACTTCTTTTAAACGGATCTAATTTTAGAGATTTTTCAAGAAATTTTTCAAATGATGGATGTTTTTGAATTTGTTTGCCGAGTTAATTTTTTAAATGGCAACGAATCTTCAACGATTTTACTATCTTTATTACTCATTTGATTAATTTAGCATAATTATATTCAAATTAATTAACACCAAAAGAGAAGTAAATGCCACTCTTAAGGGGTTATGACAGTGTTAAAATTTTGAAAATATTAATTTTTTTTTTATTCACTTTTTTCACAGTTAATAGTTCGTAGAATATGGTGCTGAAAGCTGTTTTTTGCTAAAAAAATTTGCCTTGAAAATATCGACAAAAAACTGATAAATCTGTTTCAAGTAAATTTTTGAAAAATCGTGTTTTAAATATTTTAATTAGGCCAAACTTGTGAAAAGGATTGTTCTACCACACTTTTTACAGAGTTATTTCATGAGAAATCTTACTGAAAATACGACTTAAAAACCGTTTTACAAACCGTTTTTTTCTCAAGAGTTATGAAATTATTTCCGTAAAATAAATAAAATCCGTAAAATTAATTTTTCTATGTGTGATTTTATGTTAATAAACTCAATGCGTTAAAGTAAAGGCATTCAACAAATTTGAATTTGCCACTCGAACAGGTTGTACCTCACAGCGTCCGGTCGAGAATGAAGATTACTGTTTGATCGGTATAGTAGAATTTTCTGTAAAGCAGCAGAAAGCAGCCAAACAGCTGTTTTTCATCCAAGACACTAGATCAGTGCAGTTAGTCTGCTAGCTGCTGTGACAATGCTTATAACCTCAGTGGTGTTGTAAAAGTGCAAGAGCTTCTGCAGAATACAAAAATTATTCAGATAAGTATTGGAAACTAATAAGTAATAACAGTGTTCATAATGACCTATTTCTTTGTTGGTTTATTTTTTGCTTTTAGGTATACGGGTGCAAGCCAGCAAAATGGGAGCTTATATTGACTGCCTGAAGTATTATTTTGCATACTTTTTAAGAACTTGAAGTGTATTTAATAATGGTAAGTATTGTATGTAACTGTAATTCATAAACACAACTTGATTATGAATAGCTAACGATAATTTTTATTTTATTTTCAGCTTCTAAATGCTATTATCACACAGCATGACAAGCGCGTACCATCAAATATAATTTATTGTATGTATATTTGAGTACCAAAAGCAAATCAAGGTATGCCGGATATTTTCTGTAAGTATAGCTGAGTTCATTTGTATAATTTACATTATAAACTTTAAATGCCTTTTATTCAAATTTAGTTTTTTCATGCTTTTGATGTACTTGCCGCAGCTTTCTGTAGGAACCGTAACATCAATCCGGATGAACCAAAGTGGAAAACCTTCCTAATGAGTACGGTCACAAACTGAGTGGAGCAGAATTGGCAAAAATAAGTTCAAAGTGAATGTTACGTATGTTTACATATGTAACATTCACTATAATTATTAATATTGTCAATATATGTTTAATTAATTATATTAATTTTGTGTTTTTCAGCAATCTGTTCCACTTAGTCTGAGACCAGACTCATAATGAAGATTTGGCACGTTGATTCAACAGGATTGATGGTACGGTTCCATCAGAAACATGCGGCAAGTAAATAAAAGTGATGAAAATCATGATTTTTGGTAAACAAATACCTTTAATTGTTTTTGAATGTTACACTCACTTTTTGCATATTATTTATGCATCAAAGTGATGTATAATACTTGTATTTGAAAGCAAATATATAGTTTTTAGAACGCCTATATATCTATTAATTTTTTACAACACTAACAATTTTTGGTTTTTTTCAGGTTTTAACACTGTCATAACCCCTTAATTTCTTAACATGTAATTTCGAGTGATTTCAATAATAGAAAGATATTATAAAAGTCAAATAATTCAATTTAACTGTATATTAATCTAATTAATAATAATAATAATTCATAAATTAATTCATAAAATATTCAAATTAAAACAAAAACAATTCTATCCTTTTAAATGACCTAGTTATATACTGACCTATATATCAAGTGTCTGTCTCACAACAGTGTCTGCATTTTTTGCTAACACAGCATTCCTGCGCGGTCAGTCGCTATAGTTTTGAAATGTAATCCAATCTACTTGTATACTTATCAACCATGTACTACACCTACTACACAATATGCATTCTTATTATATGAAAGAAAAATAATACAGCTAATCGATTCAGCACTTCTCAGAACTTCTCATTAACACATGTAAAAATAATTGCTTTGAAACTCTTAAATTTTTGCTTTATTTAAATTAATACTTATTCCACGGTGTTATTAAATTTTCCAACAATATACCCGAAAATACTATTTAAACAACAACAACAAAAAACAAAATGCTATTTATTAAAGGCAACCACGTACGATATTTGTATCGGAACCAATTGTTATGTCGCACCTACACTCTCACCTCATAGGTAGGACAGTATTAGTGTGAATATTGTATTTCAATTATTTATTGAGAGTGCGTATACAATTGTGGCAATTGGCTAGGCTTTATAGGCTCGTTACCCGCTCCGATATGTATATTAGTATAATTATTTGACTTACCTTTTTCTATTTCTCGCGTCCTGTTTTGCTGATTCTGATGTCCTCGTCTTTTTCTTTCTGCTTGCTCGTTTTATTTTGATAATGGATGATAGGTTTTGTTGTAAATGATTGCACTCTCAGTTTCGTTTTCTAGTTTGATTGATTATGTATTTTCTTCTTAATTCACAATTGCATACTTGTACAAATAAAATCTCCGCACATTTAAGAACCGCGAGGTACGGAGTTCGGACGTAAACACGAGACTAATTAAAACGAGGCCAATTCGACTCTTTTAAAGCCTGAACTTGGTTTACAAATTTACAACAATATTGAATATTATTTAAACATTTTGTAATCCTACATACAGTATTGCGGTTTCATTCAAAAGTACAACGCTTAGTCAGCGTTTTCGCAAACTCAGCGTTAGCTGAGCTCTTAGCTTTAAAAGTGTGACAGTCAACAAAACTCTTGAAACTTACATAATCCATGTTACGATTTGAATTTTAAATGATTTGTGTTTTTCCCCGATTTGCCAAATTATAAATTTCCAACCATCTATCATATAGTTCAAAATAAAAAATATAATAACGTCATAGGACGTTACAATAGTTACGCATTTATAAATTATTTATCAGAAATTCCAGACGAACTCAATTGTCAAGAATAATAAATATATCCATTTAATAATGGATCGCTCAATACATGAACTTTAACAACTTTTATCCTGTGTAATTAAATTTTATGTTTAAGAAGTGCTTCTGGCGTAACAATTATTATGGTTACGTATTCATAAATTGTTTATAAGAAATGCTGGAAGAACTCAATTGATAAAAATAGATGGAATATCTATCAAGTTTAGGCCAGCAAAAAGAAGGCTCCTGTGACGAAGTGAAATTAGTGAAGTATTTTCAGTCAAGATAATACTTTCTATCGACCTCAGTTTTAATATTTATCAGTTATGTATGAACAATGCATTGCTTATTATAAATGGTAACGTATTATCAAACTTGATTGAAG
Source organism: Philotrypesis tridentata (assembly GCA_018906965.1). NCBI lineage: Eukaryota > Metazoa > Arthropoda > Insecta > Hymenoptera > Pteromalidae > Philotrypesis > Philotrypesis tridentata. Next base: position 110,943 of record JACCIB010000133.1, on the reverse strand, counting down.
AAAGCTTGAATAGACTTTGATTAATAAATCATTTATAAGAAATACCCGAAGAACTTAAATGACAAAAATAATATAGGTATCCATTTCATAATGGATCACTAGATATATGAACCATAATAACTTTTATCCAGTGCAATCAAATTTTATGTTTAAGAAGTCCATCTTCAAAATTTTTATACCATCTTTGTAAGCTGTGGGCTAAACCACTTGTATGGTCTACTTACCTTTTAGAAATCAGAACATGTATTTCCATTGAGAAAAGAGACGCTCAACCCATATTTTGGAAATTGCCTGTATTTTGGGCACTCTGAAAATTGAAAATAACTATGGTTTCATTAAACATACCAATCAGAGGGATATCATGAAAATTTAGACACTACACGTATGAAGTCAACAGTGCAAGTATTTATGTGAAAGTCAAAATTATAAGTGCGTAGACAAGGTTAATTGCATGTGTTTCATGCAAGAAAGTTTCTATTTTTCCATGTACAAGCTAGTGAAAGTGTTGTATTTTCATCGTTTAAGTTCGAAGAAATAATATTCACAAGTTTTGGATTTTATTTTCATTTTTCTGTATATTACTTACAGTGATAAATAAGGGTGATTTAGTAATGTCTGCTGTTTAGAAATTTTTTTATACGACAAGTTCATCGGATCATCTGTAACAGAGAAAGAATAATAAAACAAAGAATCAAGTTCTATTATCATAAAGTTAATTTATTTAAAGATAATTAAAATATACGTATCTGACAGAGTGAAATCCATTGATAGTATTTTAATCCTAATGCCATTTTTTCTGTAAATGCATTTTTTCACTTGAAACTTTTTGCAGGTTCTAGATTGAACGTTATTGCACACGCGTAGTATGAGTTTTAGGGGTTTTTAACGCAATTTAAATAATATAATTTGTGGTAAACTTGGAGATCCACGCGGAGGTGATAAACTAGCAGAAACCAACAGTAGATTAGTACTTCAGGTTAGACATAGTTATAGTACGAAAGTGGGTTTGGCACCAAATTATGGGGATATAGAGATCTCTATAACGAAGCTATGAAGTATTAGTCTACTGTTGGTTTCTGCTAGATTATAACCTTCGCATGGATCTCCAAGTTTATCATAAACTGTATTATTTAAGTCACGTTAAAAACCCCTAAAACTCATACTACGCGTTACATATTTCTTTTTTGAATAATAATGATCCAAAAATAACTATTTGCTGTGCAGACGGTGTCGAAAAAATAATTATTATTGCAATAATACATAAGCATATGTACATTAATTTTTTAAATTTATAACTTATTTCGTTGATATTAAGGATTCTTTGTAATTTAGGTATTATATACCATTTAAAACTAGTGAAATCTTCCCGCACCCCCCCCCCCCCCAAATAAACCTTTTAAAGGTAAAAAGCTAGCAAGTATAAGGTCGTTTCTTTCTGTAAGAATTAAAGATTAATTTTATAACTTTTGATAACCTTAATGTCACAAAAATTCTCATAGTTTATTTTATCTATACGGTTATTTCATTGTTTTAATCAAAGTTAATTTTCGAACTCTCGGTTAAATTTCGAGCCCTTATATGGTAAAAATTCAAATCTATCTATCTATATTATGAAAATATTAACGGGTAAACATTTTCATGTTAAGGGTCTGTTGGTCAGACTACCATTTCTTTAGTGTTAAATTGGCAAGTTCTTTTATAAAAAGCAATCGATTTATAATAATTAAATAAGCGTTTAAAAGGGGGAGAATTATAAATTGTGACGGTCTACTGTCAGCGGAGGCTCGCCTGGACACTACCGGAGCCGGGTAGAATAATAGCAAAAAGAACGTTACTTATACCCGGTGGTGTTTACAGGTACGAGTAAATCCAGCAGCGAGGCAGTCAGCGAGCGAGAGAAAAAGAGAGAGTGAGAACCACGGCCAGGGCCGCGTGAGCATACGAGAACAGCACGCAGCGCCGCACGAGCCCGAGAGAGCGAGAGACAGAGAACAGTACGCAGCGCCGCGCGAGTGAGCGAGAGAGAAGCAGAAGCGGCAGCAGCAGAGAGAGGGAGACACCGCCCGGCAGTACAGCGAGCGAAGCCACGAGGCGTACGCACGCGAGCGACCGCCGCCATGTTGGCGAGCCCTACAGCAGAATGCTTGCGAGAGAGAGACAGAGTATGGGTGAAAGACAGAGCGAATGATAATAGGAGAGTGGAGGCAAGCGCTGAGCCTCGTACGATATTGGAATAAAGTGGAGGGCTGCGGCCGGATACAGCCAGACTAGGACATAAAGACAAATTCAAATTTCGCGTAAGAGCAGAACTATTTATTAAGAGGGCGCTGAATGTTTGATGACATATATTGTGCTATGCGCGACATCACGTGATAAGTTCGAAAGAGACACACATAGGGAAAAACTAATGTGTGCGAGCAAGATAGCAAGAAACGCCGCGGCCGCGAGGAAGCCGGGCGCAACAGGTAGGACAGTCTGTGCATTGAGCATCAGAGAGCAGCACGAGCATTGAAGCAGAAACAGCGACACCAGATTCCCTCCGAACGACTTCGTTTTATCGTTGGATTCTCCAGAATTATACAGTGTTGAGAGATAGCTCGCGAAAGTTTTGCGCCGCGCGAAGTTACAGGGCACGAGACATCGCCGTACGAGAGGATGAGCAGAGCATGAGTTTCAGCCAGGTAGACAGTCGTGTTAACTCCACAAGTGCGCGCTTGCGAGAAACCGCCGGTCGACGGCCATCAACCGGACGACAGCACACACCTGCTTTCATTCACGTAACTTTATTAATTTTAATAAACGCCGGACAGTTTTCATATTATGCGTGTTGTTATTATTTGCGAGAGTTCCCTATTCCCTCTTTTTGTAATCTACAGCCCCGGGCAAGAGATTTCATACACCGCTGAGCAGCCGGCGCAGCGGTCAACGAACCGGGCGTCCAACTTAAAATCATTGTTAAATTACATACGATTCGTTGAAAGGTAGCCAGATCACAGAGTGAGTTTACGTTCGCGAGAGTAGTAATTTCGACTACAAATACGCAACATCACAAAATATATATGTATTTATATAAACACTTGACCAAATTGCAGCATGTGAAAAGGTGCAGTCACGTACAATTAAAACTTTGAATAATTGCGACTGCTGCCACGTTCTGCGCATTCTAGCTACCGTTTGGTGACCGATCACGATGATGCCGTATTTACCGTGGGAGATTAGGCCACCATTCTTCCGGTAAATTGGGCGTTGCGTGATGGGTCACAAAGATGCGCAGAACCTAGCGCCAATATGTTATTATTCAAAGTTTCAATTTAACCCTATTGTACATGTAATAGAATCGCATGATGTTCTTACATGACATTATCACATGACAAATGTGCCCATAATATGTGGTAATATCATGTTTGTCTAAAATTATTATGTAATTTAACAAGATTGTTTCGCATCATGAGAACTTTTTCTTTTATTTATGGAAGCAATGAGCGGATGTACAATCTACTCTGCTTAGTAATTCAGTAAATGTGTTGCTATCCTTATTTCATTAAAATTCTATGCCTACGACGATTATATACAATTATATATGAGATTTAAATTATGTTGATTTACATACATTTAAAAAAAAAACAGGAACAAAATCTATCATGTAGAACGCAAATTTTTTACGAAAAAACTTGCCGTCCCGTCCTATCATAAATAACGATGGATACCATCTTCAAATTATGCAAGGTTAACCAAAGTAACTTGTTAATGAAACACCTTTAGAAAATCTCTTAATCGATTTTTCATTCTGTATATATTTATTACTGTCCTTAACCAATTTTTGAAGAATTCAAACTTAATCTTGTAATCATTCTAAGCTCAATTTTCGGTTATTTGTATGTATGTTTTACAAAACTCTGTTATTATTATCGGAAGATTACAGGAAGTTGATTAAAAATAATTGTAACTATTATTATATTTTAAATGAATTTTATAAAATAAATTTCTATGACTCAAGTTGGAAAATAAATCAAGCTTAAAAATTTTAAATAATATTTATGTAGTTTACAGCTTTTAGTTTTAAATTTTTACTTAATTAAAAAGTGGAATTCCAATTATTATTATTATTTGAGGTCATCGTTCTCACAGTTTAATATAATGTTTTGAGTAGTACCCATTATCGGATAATAGGACGATAAATTATCTATATTAAAAATTGTATGATATTGTTAATTACACTGACATTTAGTAGTTCATCGATTATCTATCATAGAACGGGACGGCAAGTTTTTCCGTAAAAAAAATTGCGTTCTACATGATTGATTTTGTTCCTTTTTTTTTTTAATGTATGTAAATCAACATAATTTAAATCTAATATATAATTGTATATAATCGTCGTAGACATAGAATTTTAATGAAATAAGGATAGCAACACATTTACTGAATTACGAAGTAGTGTAGATTGTACATCCGCTCGTTGCTTCCATAAATAAAAGAAAAAGTTCTCATGATGCGAAACAATCTTGTTAAATTACATAATAATTTTACACAAACATGATATTACCACATATTATGGGCACATTTGTCATGTGATAATGTCATGTAAGAACAACATGCCATTCTATTACATGTACAATAGGGTTAAATTGAAACTTTGAATAATAACATATTGGCGCTAGGTTCTGCGCATCTTTGTGACCCATCACGCAACGCCCAATTTACCGGAAGAATGGTGGCCTAATCTCCCACGGTAAATACGGCATCATCGTGATCGGTCACCAAACGGTAGCTAGAATGCGCAGAACGTGGCAGCAGTCGCAATTATTCAAAGTTTTAATTGTACCCGACTGTACCTTGTAACGTGGTGAAATTTCACCACGTGACACGTGCCGTCGGAAGTCGCCAGGGCAGAGCGTCCCAAGGTTGCGTGAATGGGTAGGGAATGCATGCGACTAATACTCGTCTGTTTTGGCGAGGAAAACAGCACGAGCCCGGGAAGCGAGCGCGAGGAGCAGAGAGGACGACAGCGGTTGCCAACTTGAGCGAAGAGAGAGGAAGGCGGCGAGAGAAGGCAGCCGGACTGATGGCGAGGCAGCAGGGGCTCTCCGCATGACAGGGCGCTCAGGTAACGGCACGCGCGCCGTAAAGCGATAGGGCGTAGGCGGCGTAGCCCTGGTGAGGCGCACCTACGTGGAGTCTCTCGCGCAGGACAAGCGTGATGGTGCAGCACTCGCAGAGCGTTGGAAGCAAAAACTACAGCGTATCGCGTTCGTACTGTCAGGTGCACGCGGATCATCTTGGATCCGGATGTCTGCGGCATTGAGGCAGTGCGGGTTTCATGTTTGTAATAATTGGGGATATCTCTAATTGTTGCGAATATCTGGAATGCGGAAGGGATGCCTGCTATCTTGAGAATTTGTAATCCGCGCGCGCTATCTCGGAAACCGAGTACGAAGCGGATACCTCTGCGCATGCGCGGCCGTCGGAAGATCGGCGCGCGCGCGCTGGTTGCGACGCGAGCGAGCGGGCCGTTGGGCCGCCGCGAGCCGACCAATGAGCGGGCGCGCTGCTCGGCCACGCGAGAGCGAGCGGCGCGGAGAGCGCGCGGCGCGCGAGCGACCGGCACTCTCCTGCCCTGGCTGACTCTGAGCGGACGCGACCGAGCTTTGGAAGGACGACCCTTTGTGATTTTCTATTGCGTGACGGGGATTTCTGGCGAGGCTATCGGCAGCGTTCCTGGACGACGTAGGAATTGTATTAAGGTCAGTGGTGTCTTCTTTGGGCTTTCTGTTTCCCGCGGGCGCAGTTGTTCCACGTCGCGAGCGGGTTGCCTTTGTTCTCGCGAGCGCGTGGTGTCTCCGGGATATCTGCTTCGGTACTCACTCGCGGAGTAGTTTTACGTAGTTACGCGTTTGTCTCCAGTGCGGGAGGAGAACTTCGGAAAATTGTAGGGATAATTCGGGACCCGGATCTGCTGTGTAAGTCGCGGGGCGCAGGCAGACCCCGGTCGTGGCGATGCGCGAAATGCGGCGGTCGTGCATAGGTAGATTATAAGTGTGCTAATTGTGTGCGAGAATGTAGTGTGACTGTACCTTGGGACGCGCGAGAGTCTCGGCTCGGAATCGGGGTATCTAGTGGTTAACTCGCGGACTATCTCGTGAAGAGAGGGTACCTGTACGCGAACGTTGTCTCCCGGTTACCTGCCGAACGTAGTATAAGTAACGGCGAGCGCGCCGGCGGAACGCGAAGCGATTGAAGCCTTTGAGGTGTTACAGTGTATAGTGGTGAATAAGTCTGAGATTAAAGAACCCCTTTATCTGAGTCGTTGTGTCGTGATTTTCAAACCGAACCACCCCCTCTCCCTAGCCGCTGCTGCGGGGCTGAGCAAGCTGGGGCAAACCCTCGTGCTCGCGAGCCTGTCTAGAAGGAGTCGCGAGACTCTGGTACTCGCGGGGTACCTGGCGCCACCGGGAATTCAAAGGTAACGCTCGAAAGGAAGCGAGGAAGAGTGACGGAATGGCTGCTCCCCGGATTGCGCGTGAAGAGTGAGAGAGAGATAGAGAGGAGAAAAGCGCACATAAGCGGTGGGCGAGAAGCAGCCACCGTTACAACCTTTAATTTATACTGTACCTGTACTATAAACGCTTATTTAATTATTACAAATCGATTGCTTTTTATAAAAGAACTTGCCAATTTATTTATTGATATCATAACTTTCTTCACTTTAAATTAAAATTGAAATTTATGTAAAATCGATGGTATAGGAAACGTAACACTAAAGAAATGGTAGTCTAACCAACAGACCCTTAACATGAAAATGTTTACGCGTTAATATTTTATATAATATAAATAGATAGATTTGAATTTTTATAAAATAAACTCTGAGAATTTTTGTGACATTAAGGTTATCAAAAGTTATAAAATTAATCTTTAATTCTTACAGGAAGTAACGACCTTATTCTTTTGTATTATACACCAAGTATTGTAACGAAATATCTGAATTGAATCGACGATAATATAATAACCGAATTTAAAGATAAAGTGGATAGTTACTGTAAAAAATATCACTGCTTGCAGTATCTTAGTAACGATGAAATATCAAATATATTGTATGAAATAGCCTCACTACACATGTCTAACCTTATAAATATGTTAAATAAAATGGTTCAAAAATCTTATTGTTTTTAGTTTTTAACCTTATCAACATTCAAATAACTCCCAAAAACTTCGTTTACAGAAATTTAACAACCTCTGTTTTAATAATTTTGGAAATTAATATCTGTTTTAAGAGAAAATTGTTTTAAGATGAGATTACCCCCACCATGCGTGTGGGCGTAGAGAGGGGATTGTTTAAGTGTTACTCCCCACTCAATGAAGGTCTCCTACTACACGGGGGGAGGTGGTGGGTGTTTGTTTGGGTGCGCCAAAGTGAGGAGGAAACTACTAACGTCCATTTCCATGTTTTTAGATTTGTGAACTTGTTCAAATAGTCTTTCACATGGATATTCTCATACGATTTTCATGTTCTTATTTATGTAATTTTTCCATGCATTTCGTTGATCTTATCACGTGGTTTTATTACGTGGTTTTACCACGTGGTGTTACAATGACCATTTCAACGTTTTTAGATTTTGAATCATTCTCACCCGGTTTCTTACAAGGCTTTTCCCTTAACATTTTAATGCTCTTGATTATATAATTTCGATCAGCATACCTCGTTGTTTTACTACGTGGTTTGACCACATGGATTTATTCAACTTTAACACTTCATGAGTAGGTGTACCAGGTACGTTCTGGCCCGCTGGGGCGACCTGGCCCCGCTGATGGGGAGGGGAGCTAGCCCAGCAGAATATACGGAGGTACGTTCTAGCCCCACTGATGTAAGAGATGGGGAGGGGGGCTAGTGTGGCGGCGGCGGCGGAGAGAGCGAGAGAGATGGGACTAGATGCAGCGCTGTGCATCTAGTCTGTAACAGTGGGATGTGTAGTTTAGCTAGTGTCCGACTAGCGCTATTGTAGCTCTAGCCCAGATGTAGTGGCTGCGAGAGAGAGCAAAAGCGCAGTCGCTCGATAATTTCTGCCGAGGATGGTCAGCTTGCCTGAATTCCTCCATTTATAGATTGATTTTATTTTTGATATAATATAATATAATATACTATATTGGAAGGTTAATAAAAAATGCGTCTCTTCGAGCCAAAAGGTTATAATTCCGCCAGACGTTTCGGGGTAATGTACCCCCTCATCAGTGGCTGAGCAAATATTATTAAAATTTACAAAAACAATAAGAAACTACAATAACTAAAACAAGTTAAATTACCAAATTCCAAAAAAATGAGTCGTGTACTACATCGACGACGCAAGAACACGCAGACGGCGCTAAAAATTACAATTCGCAAAATTTAAAATAAATTTACAGGAGAACATTTTTTTAATCTTTACAATAATCGTTACAAAAAATTGACAACTTACAAAGTGTGACGCTCGAAAAAAACTTTAATAAAAGGAATGAACGCGACCGGTGCCACTCGGTGGTAATGTGGCACCGGCCAAGGACAAAAGTCAACTAAGTTTACGGCTAAAATCGATCCTATATATATGTTGCAATACATCCGTCAAGCAGGATTCTAATACAAATAAATGTGTATAAAGTGCAAAAATAAAGCGAATATTGTAGCCACGAAAGCCTCAGAGCTCACTAAGTGTATCCGGAACACATAACGCAACAGAGGTGACACGAGCTGTTATTCATGTAGTAGAGCGGAGAGCCCGCGCTGCTCCGCACGCGACGCCCCTACCATAACTGTATCACTATATAGTACAGTATGGCCAGGCCGTTGCCACGGCAACCCGGCTCTCCGACCTCCCACTTGGGATGTGCCGCTCCGGCCCGCCAGCCAATCACCATTGAACACGTGTTGGCTGAACTGAAGAGAGCGCGAAGCGGTGAGCCACCTCTCTCCGCGTCCTAGACTCCTGGTACAATCTGCTCGCTACCGAGCCTCCGTATTTTATTAACTTTCCAATCTACCACCATCGAGCGATAGAGTCAATTTTAAACAATAATATACTACAATATAATATACTATACTATAATATAATATACTATAATATACTATACTATAATATACTATACTATAATATAATATAATATACTATAATATATTATACTATAATATAATATAAGTTTATTTCATATAGATTATTTTAATATCAATATTATTACAGCTCCTCGTACAATTAATCTTAATTGTATTAATCATCGATCGACTGTATCAATCCCAATTGGGCTGGCTTGTCTTTGTCTTTCAAATAACCATTTATGCAATTTACAAACATTTTTCATCGCACAGATTGGATTATAAATATTTTTGATTATGTAAAGTGCATTGTGTTTTGATATTACAATCCAACTCGATCAACGGCCGACATCTCATATCAGATTCGAGTTTATATAATTTTATTATTAGAAAACATCTTTTTCAACCACTGTTTATTTGCAAGTCCTTTTACATAGATATTTCTGCAGTTATAAACATTTTGTTGTAAAGTAGATATCAATTTTCTGTATGGTATATTACCAGAACTCCATAGTATACCTATATCTGAATTAAATTTCGTTAATAAGTGGATACTTATTTCAAAATACTATTAATGATTATTGAATATAAAATAGTTACTATGATGATTATTTTCTATCCATCTGTTTATATTTTGATATTTGAAAGATAATTTGAGCCAATCGTACGGTAGTTTAAAGGAAAGTATATTTGGTTCTAAATTGATTCCAACAATTGAGTAAGCAAGTTCCTTACAAATAGTACGGGAGTCCTAGGATTTTACCAGGAAGTTCGTGCAAGAGTTTATTTTATAGCTGAAATATGTTGGTAGCCACTTACTGAAAATAGCCCTAAAGTCTCGACTTTGGACCCGATCGGGAACATTGTTATTATTGCAAATTAAGTTACCAAAATGCATTTTTTTTCCGTTTTGCTCGATTAATTTTTTTGTTACTCAATTTACGCAAAAACAGGTAGCGGCAAAAGTTGATCAGCATTGAATTTTCTATAAGACGCATATATTCTGAAATGCAAAATAAATGTTGTTCCCGGCTAAATTGTTAAATAAAAAAATTTTTTTTTCAATTTTCATATTGCCATGGTTTTTGTGAAATATGATCTTTATTTATCGGATTAGCCCTCAAAGATGACTTTTAGTACAGACAACGTAAAAATTGAAGCCCGATCTCGATATCTTAAAATGGCGTCTTGTTGCAAAATTATTTAGCCGAAAAGTTCAAATTGATGTCCAATTCGATCCAGGAACGATAATTGAATCAAACTATATTTAATCGACAGCTTACGACGTAATTAACAAACGGTAAAAGTAAATTTTCTTAATATTAATATTTAGCAACATTTCTAATAAAAAATTTTTTTTATTTCGGTCAATTTTGAAGTGAGAGAATCGCGGCAAAATGCATCTTGAAGTACATAAGAAACCATGAATTTTCATATAAATCTTGTTAAGATCGGACCAATAGGAGCCGAGATACAAAAATGTTTTCAACCGACGATTACGCCGAAACTACTTGATATTTCAAGTTGAAATTTGGCACAGTGCTTGCTGAAATCATACTCTAAATGATTACATTTTACCCAATAGCTCTACATGCTTTAGTTCGTCTAAAACAACCGACGAAACATATGAATTCAGCGCGCGCGGCCACGCCGTTGCTCCGGCCGAGCGGCACGGTGGTGGGGGGAAAGCCGCGCGGCGGCGAACAGAATTCATACACCTTAGTTGCAATTTGATTATCTCGGTAACCAAAGCTACTATTGCAATAAATTTTCTTTTCATTTAACGTGTTTTTTTCTCAGCTTTAACGTCATACTAATTAAGTTATCATAGGCACAATGCAAATACCGCAAATTACGAATTCTTCTGAAAAAGAATCTTTTTTGGCTACATACACAACCTTTGTACGCATGCATTGTACTGCTATAATCATAAAAATATTTAAATTTATCATATAAAGGTTGGGTAGCGTAATATATGTCATTAAAGGTTGTGTATGTAGTCAAAAAAGATTCTTTTTCAGAAGAATTCGTAATTTGCGGTATTTGCATTGTGCCTATGATAACTTAATTAGTATGACGTTAAAGCTGAGAAAAAAACACGTTAAATGAAAAGAAAATTTATTGCAATAGTAGCTTTGGTTACCGAGATAATCAAATTGCAACTAAGGTGTATGAATTCTGTTCGCCGCCGCGCGGCTTTCCCCCCACCACCGCGCCGCTCGGCCGGAGCAACAACGCGGCCGCGCGCGTTGAATTCATATATTTCGTCGGTTGTTTTAGACGAACTAAAGCATGTAGAGCTATTGGGTAAAATGTAATCATTTAGAGTATGATTTCAGCAAGCACTGTGCCAAATTTCAACTTGAAATATCAAGTAGTTTCGGCGTAATCGTCGGTTGAAATAATGTTTGTATCTCGGCTCCTATTGGTCCGATCTTAACAAGATTTATATGAAAATTCATGGTTTTTTATGTACTTCAAGATGCATTTTGAAGATTCTCTCACTCCAAAATTGACCGAAATAAAAAAAATTTTTTATTAGAAATGTTGCTAAATATTGATATTAAGAAAATTTACTTTTACCGTTTGTTAATTACGTCGTAAGCTATCAATTAAACATAGTTTGATTCAATTATCGTTCCTGGATCGAATTGGACATCAATTTGAACTTTTCGGCTAAATCATTTTGCAACACGACGCCATTTTAAGACATCGATATCGGGCTTCAATTTTTACGTTGTCTGTACTAAAAGTCATCTTTGAGGGCTAATCCGATATATAAAGATCGTATTTCACAAAAACCATGGCAATGTGAATATTGAAAAAAAAATTTTTTTTATTTAACAATTTAGCCGGGAAAAACATTAATTTTGCATTTCGGAATATATGCGTCTTATAGAAAATTCAATGCTGATCAACTTTTGCCCCTACCTGTTTTTGCGTAAATTGAATAACAAAAAAGTTAATCAAGAAGAACGGAAAAAAAATGCATTTTGGTAACTTAATTTGCAATAATAACAATGTTCCCGATCGGGTCTGAAGTAGAGACTTTAGGGCTATTTTCTGTAAGTGGCTACCAACATATTTCAGCGATAAAATAAACTCTTGCACGAACTTCCTGATAATAAGGTTTTGAACTCCCTGACTCCCGGATTAAAATGAAAACATTGTCTAAGCTCTGAAAGCCTTGAATATCCACGATGTAATCCATTTAAAATTAAAATTTTTTTCTCTATCCACGTTTCATCAACTGGATGTCTCATACTAACCCGTTGCGCATAAGTGTGCGCTCTTCGCGCATAGGTGTGCTCTCGTCGCCCATAAGTGTGCGCTCGACGCGCATACGTGTGCACCCGTTGCTTTCAGTTAAAAAAGGAATGTTATTGAAAGAAGCTATTTTTTTTTTAAATATCTTTCACTAAGTGTAGCGGTAGTAAAATCAATAGATTAGTTTTAAGCGCACTCAGCAGCATAGCTGAATATATATATATATATAATATATATATAGCTAAGCTGTTGCACTATACGTATACACCATGGAGATGGAGTAAGTCCCATCGCTAGAACGATGCCGCTGGAGAGGGGGAAAATTCATAGCCTGCGTATATCTATGTACACTGCTGGTGGAGAGTGAGATTACTCGTACCCTATATATATATATATATATATATATATATATATATATATATATATCGTAAGATTTTGGTATACAGTGGGAAAATTTAACTACATACATAGTAGAATAATTATTGATTTAGAAATATCTGAATTTTAATTGAATTTTGAGAGATTCGAAATATTAAGTTTTGTTTTGTAGCGCTATCAGAAGTTACTGAGTAGGCTGATTAGATTAGTTACAAGTGTTCTTGATAATAATACGTAGGTAACAGGGTGTAAGACATATTTGATAAGTATATGAGTAGATAGGATTAGATTTCAAAACAGCGGCGACTGACCGCGCGGGAATGCTGCGTTTTTCCGATTCTCCGCAACTGCACCTGCATATTAGTCATCTTGTCACCGTTGCATTTTCGGCAGCGCGCTTCCCGGTTCTCCGCGGTATTATAAGATACTGCCTTCCAAGTCAATTTTGTCTTATTTTTAGCATAGCCAAGTCATTGCAGTCATGTCTATGACAATGACGTCGAATTAGCTGTAAAGTTATTTGCTTATGGAGTTTAGCACTAATATTCAATTCATTGACTCACAATCGAACGCACCGACATCACCAAAAATTAGCACGTATAAGGAAAGCAGGAGGGTGGCAATTGTTTAAAACGAAAATTATTTAGGTGTGCGGCTTGATCGAGCATTACAAGGATCCGTCCTGCTGCATGTTCTTCGAGCCGATGCTGACGATCCCCCTGGATCCTCGCGTTTCCGCTGCAGCACCTCTGCCGTGCTGTCATCACGACTCACACAACCTACGACGGTATCAACAAGCTTCAATTGCTAAAGACTCTCAAGACCTACCTGAAGGAATACCACTATAAGCAGCGCGTACGCATTAGGCGGCTCGATACCGAGAGCGATCTGCAGACTGACGGGAAATCCATATCATATTTGCCCTTGATGTGAAGCAACCTTTTTTAATCACCACATGTATAACAATGTAACAATCACACGTGGAACTACACGCATATGCACATTTACGTGAATTATGTACAGATACCAGTGGTTTTGGGCTATTCGGGAAAACTCTGTGTAAGCGACTCGTTCACGTTTCTGTTTTCAAGGCTGTCTTTCGAGAACGAGCCAATCGTTTTTACTCGTTGCGGAGTAAAGTTTTACGTTCGGATTTCGAGCACTCGACCGATGGCTCGAGTATGAGTTCTTCGTTAAGTTAAGACCGCAGAGATCTGAGAAACGGCACTTCCTGCGCTCGAATCGACCTTTTAACGCTGTGCACTTTAAGAATCATAAGTTTTTTAATATTCTAAGTCGTTAACTCTGTTCCTAAACATGCGAGCTAACTTGTTTAAACATTCGACGTAAACAATGTTTTTTATGCTAATTATTACAAAATTGAAGTAAGAAATTGTGTTATAGTGTAAATGCATAGCGTTGAAGGGGCTATCCCGCTTTTTTATTTACTTTGTTATTCGAAATATTTAATACATTTATTCAGCATAAACTATTAAGATCGGCATTATAACTGCAATCGCAAGCGTTTTCAGCTGTATCGTCTGTAGAGCTGTGTTTTCACGTACTGTTTTTCAACTGAAATTATACATTCAAAATTTCCGCTCAGTTTATTAAATTAACGATATAATATAACAATTTAAAATAACGACAAGAAAAATTCAATGATTAATTTTTCAACATTTTATTTAGCATATTTATAAAGTTACACATATGTAGCGAACATATTTCATACGCAATATTTTCAATTTGAACGATCTGAAGTGGACCATCACATGAATGTATTTTACAATACCACTCAATTTTTTCTCTACATACTGACAATGTATCACTATCAAGCAGATTAATATATTTTTTAACAATATTCGGTGTATAATATAACACCTGAGCCTCAACCATATGTTTTTTACTTTTATCAATAATAAATTCAGCGATATATTTTATAACCACACTTACAGTATCCTCTAATGTTTCTAAACATTCAGCGCGTAAAGTAGCACATTTTGATACATAATTTTTCAAACATTCAAATGCCGTTTCATTCAATACAATAAATGATCGAAGTCTTATCGGTAGGCTACCTTGGTTAGGTAGTCTACCCTCTTCAATTATGATATTTTTTATATTGCTAATACGTGTAAATTTAATAGACCAATCGTCATCATAAGATGTAGTATCCTCTTTATTGCCAGCGTCTCCGGAGAAGAAATTAGAGATTTCGTCAAAATGTTCATTGAACTGCGCCCATCTGTCGTATGTAAAGGCAACACCGGTAAAGCTGGAATCCAGTAATCGGACAGTCACCTTGTACTCTTCATCTTCAAGACGGTTGTATTCCATACCAACTGTGACGATTCTCGAATAAGAATTATCCAGAGGGTATAGTGCACAAAATAGTTGTAGCTTCTGCTGCTGCTGGTGTTCGTGCTGCTGCTGCTGCTGTGACTGATCCATTGTAATAACTTGTATCTTAACCAGTTGAGAAACCACTAATGAAGATTTGCGATGCGCTCGGTCATTATTTAAGCGCTGCAAAGCTGAATCAGATATTCTGAAAAGCGGAAAGAAAGCATCCAAGCTCCCTCTCCGAGTCTTTACGTTATAGTAACGACATCTTGGAGGGACAACAGCTTTGTAAGCATCTGACTATGCCCACACCATTTCCGACAAAAGCATCATCAGTCCTTTTCATACAATGCACATAACGCCTAGCTATGTCATCATTTTTTCGCAGGTTAGCTGAGAAGTTTTCGAGAAATTTATGAAATCCGACACCAGCACACATGTAGCGTAAAAACATGATACAGTATTGGCCGCAGACGTCGGAAGAATCGTTCTGCAGTCGAACGTTATTCCAGCGAAATTGTTTACAATTTTTTCGTAGACGATTTATATGATCGGGTGTAAATGGGGGTAGACCGAAGCTATCGAAATAAAACGCATTACCAGTTCTATCAGCGTATATAGCAACCCAATGCATACCAGATTTCGTATGATCATCCGTATTGACAATAAATGCTGTTGGCTTTGTCCAGATGCGAGGTATCTGATCAGCCGGAAATACACCGATAGTATGCGAACGGATTTTCGATAGATTTCTTAATATCTGAATACTATCCATCGTAGACCCCACCCCGTTTTTACAGTATCGGTGTCGTACGTGTTAACAACGACGATTTCAGCTTATAAGCATTGTTTAAAGAACAGCGATAATTTTGATAGGAGACTTTCACACCGTGACGCATACAATAAACATCGGATGATAATTTATCGAAAGACGGACAATCGGAATCGTACTCGAGGTTGAGAATTTGTCGAGACAAGATTTCATGCATTATTAACCATTTATTAAGGCCTCTCATATATATTTTACCAAAACTTGTTGAAATTTTTCTTAAACACTCTTTTACATCCTTCAAAGATGCCTCGCCGTCAAAATATTTGAGACCATGATGGTTTTTGATTAGCCAGATGTTTTCTCTTCGTACATCTTCTCTGAGACATTGAAGCGGTATTGATGCCTTTTTCACCCGGCTATCTCTTTTGCCACATATCGACGTCTGTTATCTTTGAAGAACTGAACATCAAAGATCACATCCATGGCTTATGTAGCAGCTTATACCAAGTAAAGACTGAACATGAAACCTTGATTACACAATCTTTATATTAGTGTGCGCGAAAACTGAGCGGAAATTTTGAATGTACAATTTCAGTTGAAAAAAAGTACGTGAAAACACAGCTCTACAGACGGTACAGCTGAAAACGCTTGCGATTGCAGTTATAATGCCGATCTTAGTAGTTTATGCTGAATAAAAGTATTAAATATTTCGAATAACAAAGTAAATAAAAAAGCGGGATAGCCCCTTCAACGCTATGCATTTACACTATAACACAATTTCTTACTTCAATTTTGTAATAATTAGCATAAAAAACATTGTTTACGTCGAATGTTTAAACAAGTTAGCTCGCATGTTTAGGAACAGAGTTAACGACTTAGAATATTAAAAAACTTATGATTCTTAAAGTGCACAGCGTTAAAAGGTCGATTCGAGCGCAGGAAGTGCCGTTTCTCAGATCTCTGCGGTCTTAACTTAACGAAGAACTCATACTCGAGCCATCGGTCGAGTGCTCGAAATCCGAACGTAAAACTTTACTCCGCAACGAGTAAAAACGATTGGCTCGTTCTCGAAAGACAGCCTTGAAAACAGAAACGTGAACGAGTCGCTTACACAGAGTTTTCCCGAATAGCCCAAAACCACTGGTATCTGTACATAATTCACGTAAATGTGCATATGCGTGTAGTTCCACGTGTGATTGTTACATTGTTATACATGTGGTGATTAAAAAAGGTTGCTTCACATCAAGGGCAAATATGATATGGATTTCCCGTCAGTCTGCAGATCGCTCTCGGTATCGAGCCGCCTAATGCGTACGCGCTGCTTATAGTGGTATTCCTTCAGGTAGGTCTTGAGAGTCTTTAGCAATTGAAGCTTGTTGATACCGTCGTAGGTTGTGTGAGTCGTGATGACAGCACGGCAGAGGTGCTGCAGCGGAAACGCGAGGATCCAGGGGGATCGTCAGCATCGGCTCGAAGAACATGCAGCAGGACGGATCCTTGTAATGCTCGATCAAGCCGCACACCTAAATAATTTTCATTTTAAACAATTGCCACCCTCCTGCTTTCCTTATACGTGCTAATTTTTGGTGATGTCGGTGCGTTCGATTGTGAGTCAATGAATTGAATATTAGTGCTAAA
Source organism: Philotrypesis tridentata (assembly GCA_018906965.1). Taxonomy (NCBI): domain Eukaryota; kingdom Metazoa; phylum Arthropoda; class Insecta; order Hymenoptera; family Pteromalidae; genus Philotrypesis; species Philotrypesis tridentata. The sequence continues at coordinate 93,490 of JACCIB010000133.1, read as the reverse complement.
CTCCATAAGCAAATAACTTTACAGCTAATTCGACGTCATTGTCATAGACATGACTGCAATGACTTGGCTATGCTAAAAATAAGACAAAATTGACTTGGAAGGCAGTATCTTATAATACCGCGGAGAACCGGGAAGCGCGCTGCCGAAAATGCAACGGTGACAAGATGACTAATATGCAGGTGCAGTTGCGGAGAATCGGAAAAACGCAGCATTCCCGCGCGGTCAGTCGCCGCTGTTTTGAAATCTAATCCTATCTACTCATATACTTATCAAATATGTCTTACACCCTGTTACCTACGTATTATTATCAAGAACACTTGTAACTAATCTAATCAGCCTACTCAGTAACTTCTGATAGCGCTACAAAACAAAACTTAATATTTCGAATCTCTCAAAATTCAATTAAAATTCAGATATTTCTAAATCAATAATTATTCTACTATGTATGTAGTTAAATTTTCCCACTGTATACCAAAATCTTACGATATATATATATATATATATATATATATATATCATAAAAAATTTTAAAGTTAATTCTAATAACTTTAAATGTGCATTTTTTTCAAATAAAAACTGAAACCGACGAATTTCGCGTCTCTTGACATTATTTTCCACCCATCCTCGCATTTGCATCAAATACTACATCATTTTGTGAATTCACTATACAAGTGAGAAAAAATTTACAGTCTTATTATTTGTCTTTTTACAATTCTTTTTTCTCATAATATTCGTAGCTTTTTGCGTTCTTCTTTTCGCGCACATTGAAACAACACATTATCTTTTCTTCATATGGTACATTTAATCCTTCAAAGCTAGACACTATCACATTTCGATATCGATCCCTCCAATTTTCCTAGACATCACATTAAAAAATAACATTCTCACGTAACATCAAATAGTTTAATAGTCTTTCGAGGTAGCCGTAATATTTAAATTCCCCCGAATTTTAGGAAGTTTTTTCGTTCATCATATATCAGTATTATTTTCGAGTACAACGAGCGTTCACAAAATAAACGGTTTTTTCTTCAGTATCGCCGAAGTTGAGAAATTTGCTTACCAACAAAATAAAATATTTAAAGAGCTGAATTGATGAAACTTGCAAGCTTTACAGAGAGTTAATTTTAAGATTTTTTTTAATATGCAAACTTAAAAAAGCCTGAAAAGTTAACGAAAAAGTAAAATATATATTTTTTTCCAATTTTCAACAGTTTTTTCGAATAATGTATAAACTTTTTGCCTAATTGCTAACTCATCAGATTATCATTTTAATATTCTTGCAAACTACAATAAAAAATTTGCAGTTACCGAAAAATTGATTTTTTTTATTTTTCAATTAAGTAAATAATGAAAGCATATTCACAATTTCATTGCATTGCAGATTCGGCCCGATAAGTAACATTTACCAGTACGATCCTTCAAAAATAATTGTAATTGCTTCATTCATGTGATGTTATTTTCGTTAACTTCTACAAATTTGAGCTCTTTCCTTGACACCCGTTTCTGTTCATCTTTTTTTAGTATTTTTTTTTTAATATTATTTTTCAAGGAGTACTACAGTGGATGAATTTTTCTCGTCGTTGATCGAACAAAAACATTGAATACAGTCAGTTTAAAAAATGCAAAACGATCATAGTTTATAAGATGTACCTGTTTGAAACTTTGCTTAGATAATGAGTACTAAATCACAATAAGAGAAATATAATAAATTAAATTTTAACAGGATGGATCCTTGTAATGCTCGATCAAGCCGCACACCTAAATAATTTTCGTTTTAAACAATTGCCACCCTCCTGCTTTCCTTATACGTGCTAATTTTTGGTGATGTCGGTGCGTTCGATTGTGAGTCAATGAATTGAATATTAGTGCTAAACTCCATAAGCAAATAACTTTACAGCTAATTCGACGTCATTGTCATAGACATGACTGCAATAACTCGGCTATGCTAAAAATAAGACAAAATTGACTTGGAAGGCAGTATCTTATAATACCGCGGAGAACCGGGAAGCGCGCTGCCGAAAATGCAACGGTGACAAGATGACTAATATGCAGGTGCAGTTGCGAAGAATCGGAAAGCGCGCTGCCGAAAATGCAATGACAACGAAATCAAGATGATGAGTAACATGCAAGTACAGTTTATGTACATGCATGTTTTGCAGTATTTTCAAGAGAGGGAAAAATCTCCTTAGTATCTAACGAGCCCTCGGCGAATGAAGACCACAGAGCGTCGCGCATTTCGGTGAACCGTGAAAATGGACAAAACTCATAAAGTAATATTGATAGACCTTACCGATTCGGATTGTGACATTGAATTTATTAGTGATAGTGACAGTGACAGTGAGGTTTCCATTGTAGAGAACGATAGTGACAGTGAAGTTTTTATTATAGAGAATCCAGAGTCGGTAAAAGTGCCTGAAAAGATTCAGCCCGCGTGTCACGAGTGTCACGAATTTATTATTATTAAAAACGAGGAGACCGATAGTGACGTAGACATAATTAATATAAGTGAACCAGCACCTATAAAAAACTCTGAAACGCCGCGCAAACTACCGTGTCTCGTGCCGATAGAAAAACCAAAAATAAAACGCGGCGATCAGTGCTCATTTTGCAATAAAAGATATTACCTACAGTTTGTTAACCAATATTTCAAGTGGGAGGAGTGTAAAATTTGTAGGAAGTGGATGTGTCCTCGGTGTGCCCGGCGTTCGCTGTGTGATTGTAAAATTTTTCAATACTTAAAAGCCTAAATATTTTGGTTTTGAAAACAATAATCGGAAAAATAAAAGAATTTTCGTGCTCTTTGAGTTCGAATTCGGTAGATTAGAACTTAAGCATACAGGCGCAATGATTCATTATTCCCGAGAATAATGAATCACGCAACAGGTGCACGCCTACCCGAATTTTGTTTTCGCTGCATCTTTTCGCACTTGGATGCAGCTAGAGTATGACTAATCGTGTTGATTAGTCATACTCTATATTCGTACGGATGTACTGAAGATGCTGATTCAGGCCCACCTGCATGTCTGCAGAGTGGGATGTTTACAGCTTTGATTTTTGCATGACGCGATGAGCCCTTTAGTAATCGCTCATCACTCGTCGCGCGCGCTTCACGGTTTTTTTTCTGTGATTATCCCCGCAGCTAAATTACTTATAAACTAAAAAAACTGTGATTCTTAAGTGCTATGGCCGATAACGGCTTAGACGACTGGGACGCGGAGCCTGAGCACCTGGTCCGGTTTCGGGCAGGTGTCGGCTTCTTCATTTTCGAGGATGATGTGCAGGAATTCCTCGCCAGGGCCGAGCCAGAATCGGGCTATTCCTCAATGGAAGAGGAGGAGGAGGATGAGGTCTAATTTTAGGTAATTTTATATTAATTTTTTATTTCCCTCCCCCCAGTTTTCCCGATTGGTCCCCCCTTCCTTCTTACCTGGTGACCCCCTTCTCACCAGGTGACCCCCCTCTTACCTGGCGGCCCCCCTCTTACCTGGTGACCCCCTTCTCACCTGGTGGCCCCCCTTCCCACCCCGGGCTATGGACGCGTCATTGCAAATCTCCCCACCGCTCTGGGTGCGGTGGTGGGGGTTTGTTTTGACGCTCCATAGTCCGGGGTATACTACTAATATATTAATTAACAACGCTGAAACTTACTCAACTGGCTCGACTAGAATTATGTGGAAATCAAAAATCTCACGGCGACGCAGGATAGCGATGCGCCACAAGAGTGTCGATTACAGACTGTACAGGTGTGTACCGACCGCTAATCGTTTTCGCTTATACAAAACTCAAGAGGGGGAACATTAATACATATAAAGGTACAATCAAAAAATCTGCCTCGATTTGCCGTGTAACATACTTCGCACGCATACAGCCTGAAAGGTAGCATGTATCTTTCGCTCAGCGAGAGAGAGAGCCCGCGTTGCCAATCTGACGTCACAATTACAGCTGTATTAGAATTAATAGTAGTAGGTCCTACTATTAACATGTATCTTTCGCTCAGCGAGAGAGAGAGCCCGCGTTGCCAATCTGACGTCACAATTACAGCTGTATTAGAATTAATTAGTAGTAGGTCCTCTCAAATTCAGCTAACACTCTTTAATAGTGTTAGGCTGGCGGGTCGGTGCGGGACATACTGCTGAGGGAGGGGCGAGCAAGTGTTGCTATGACGACGACAGAGTCATACTAGTATTAATTCTAATACAGCTGTGATTGCGACGTCAGATTGGCAACGCGGGCTCTCTCTCTCGCTGAGCGAAAGATACATGCTACCTTTCGGGCTGTATGCGTGCGGAGTATGTTACACGGCGAATCGAGGTGGATTTTTCGATTGTACCTTTATATGTATTAATGTTCCCCCTCTCTGAGTTTTGTATAAGCGAAAACGATTAGCGGTCGGTACACTCCTGTACAGTCTGTAATCGACACTCTCTGGTGGCGCATCGCCATCCTGCGTCGCCGTGAGATTTTTGATTTCCACATAATTCTAGTCGAGCCAGTTGAGTAAGTTTCGGCGTTGTTAATTAATATATTGTTGGACAGATATTAGTATTTATTTCAATTAATTTTGCAGTTTGCGCCGAAAAAACTAGTTTTCAGAATATGTCTTGAAATTGAATTGCGTTTTTGTTATGGTTAGTAAAATTTTAGTGTATTGTAAATTCTAAGTAATTTTGGTATTAACTATTGTTATTATATTTAGCCCGGAAGAGGAGCTCCGTGAGCTCGAAATGTTGGCAGAAATAAAAAAGATGGCTCGCACAGATGAATATATTCTTTCATGTTACCAATCTGTAAGAGCTTTTCGCCATGGTCAAAAAAGTCTCTGAAAGTATTTGCAGATTGTTGAGAACTCATTAGTAGCATTTCTCGACGGCTAAGAAAGCGGCGGGAAAGACGGCGACCGAAAAAGCCTTCGAGAGTATTTTTCAACCGACGCAAAAACCTGAGTCGATAAAGCCTCTGACTGTTTTTCTCGACTCATGCCTTTGCCGGAGACATTTTCGATCACGAGACTTTCTCTATCGTTGAGAAATACTGTGGGAGGCTTTCTAGACCTAAAGGCCTTTTTAACCGCCGAGAATTTTCTGGGAGGCTCTGTCGAGGCTTTTTCTGATCCGAGAAATTCTACAAGAGACTTTTTCAAGTCTTTCTTTATCATCGAAAAACACTCTTACGGACTTTCTCGACTCAGAAAGCCTCGAGAAAGCAGACGAGGCAATTTCTCGAAAGTTGGGAAATGCTCCTAAGAAATCCTCTTAATATTCTTTTATTACCGGCAAATGTGAAGGTAATGATAAATCAGAAGATAAAATATTTTTAATAAGCATAATATTACTTCATCATGTTTGTGTCCATCAATAATTTTAAAAAACTAATTAGGTGTACACAATAAGGTCCACAGAAAATTCTTGACTGAAAATATCTTTTTTACTTTTTTAATTACTTTATGACAGATCCCTTATTATTTTCATCAACGTAAAACCTCCCATGAGAACTAATAAGTTTTTAATAAATCTGAAAAAAAGAAAACAATTAAAGAAAGAATATGATCATAATAATTTTATATACATTATATATTGTAACGTGGAATTTGCCTCGCCCGCTCGAGGATTCCAGTTAGTGTACAAAAATAATTTATTCAACGGCTGCTTCTCACTCTCGGAGTCCAAAGTCCTGAAAAACGGAAAACGGGTACACGCAGCGGGCAACGGAAAACGGGAAAGGGCTGCGAAATTCCTCTACGGTGATTCTATATTTATAATTCAAAGAGGGAACAACGGCCAACTTCCAACTGAAAACCCGAAATTATCTATCGAATCTGTGAAAAGGGAAAATTGCCACTACCTACTATTTCTCAACTACAAACCACCAAATGAAAATACGTATAAATATTTATATTAATATCTTACCACTATTTTCACCAATGAGAGAACAAAAAGAACCCAAATACTGCCACCAAGCCTCCAACAAAATCCAGATTATAAATCCACGGATCCGGGAATCAAAAATCCTCCAAGATAGCAAGATGGCGTCGAGAAATTCCCACGAGGTTTTAATTAAGCACCGAATAGAGAAAAGAAGACTAATCAGCCAGGAATCCAGGAACAGAGTGAACGAGGACGACGCTCCGCTCGGGGAAGAAGCCGCGATTTTCCCACCTCGCCTCCTTCCTCCCGGGAGCGTCGTCCTGGCTGGCAAATTTCCATTGGTCCTGGAAACCTCCAAAATCCGCAATTGGCCTATTTGAACACCACTACTAATTCATCACTCATCCATGAAATTTCCCAGCGCCCTCTTTTTCTATTTCTAATTTTTTCATTGGCTAATAAATCAATTACCGCCCTCTATATCATTCATCAATATGCAAATTCCGCGCCCCCTTTATTGATCTTAATCAATTAATCAATATCGATAACCGTAAGGTGGCTCCCTCAATATAGAACTTAACAGCCGCGCTAATTTCGAAATTCATAGGATAGCTTAAAGAATTAGTTGGAGAACAACCTTAATATTTCATCCTAGCCGATAGTGGAAACCAAACGTTATCCCTCTATTCCCCTATACTCCTGTAAATAGAAAACCTCCATATTAAGCATATATCGATCGCCCGGGAGCAGGCGCCCTCTCGATCAATCAGTACAGTCGATAACGAACGCTCTCCCGCGCCGCATACTCTCTCGTCATCCAGCACACGCTTATCTCCCACTCTCGCCAACTTCTCTCTCCCGCGCACGCCGACTCTCTCTCTCTCTCTCTCTCTCTCTCTCTCTCTCTCGCGCTCACACTCACGCCCGCCCCTCTATACGCAGTCGCATGCATGTAACCGCGTGCGCGCCGCCGTCTCGTTTCCTGCCGTGCCCCCTCCCGAGCGCCAACGTGCTGCGCAGGTGTGACTCGAGAGCTCACATCCTGCGCTCCGCACGCGGTCGGTTAGAGGCAACTCCTGCGAGCTCCACCGAGCGCTGGCTCCGCTCCATGGCCTGTCAGTGTGCCGAGAGTGAGTCAGCTGGCCGCAATAAATAATCACGACGCTGCAATATTTATTGCTACGTAATTATTGCTACGCAATACCCCCCACAAAACCTTGGATATACCTGAATATCCAAGTTTTCCTCCATAAACATCCATAACCTCTACAACCTAACCAGGAAATTAAAAAAAAACAACAATTTCTGGAACCAAACGTCTCCGAAAACCTGAAACAACCAAAATCCTCAATTACCACCACCAAAATTACCAGAAAGATAACCTTCCTACTCAATGAAATAACAAAACCCATCATTTCAAATTAAAAAAACTATTTATTAATTAAAAAAACAATCTAACGCGGCCCTGGGGCTAGAGCCGCCAACAACAGGGCCCGTACATCGGCAGGGGCATTGACCAGCTGCCTTATAGCCAATAAATAATCCTCAGAGACCCCTCCATCCAGGCCTCTCGTAGCGACAGTAGTTGTGGCAGCAGCCGGAGCGGTTGCCACCTCACGTCGCGGTCGTCCCTCCCTTCGTCTCATATGAGCCGCTTCTTCATAAGTGGGGGGTGGCCCGTATCGTTCCTCCTCCTCGTATAACACTCGTCGGGAATGCGAGGGGTCCCTGCCGCATCTGGTCCGCTCTCTCCGCCATATACGCACGATGTGCCTCTCCGCACCTGGGGCACTCCACCAGGTCAGTTCCCAATCTTCCGCAGTTAAAACAGAACCGTTTCCGGTCCTTGGGGCACCTGTCCCAGCGGTGACCTCTCCCTCTACAGTTAAAACACGACCCAAAGGGAGGGTCCAATTCCGGGTCGGTCGGAATCCTCCGAATTCCGCCGAACAGGGCCCCAGCCGTAATCAGCCTGTCCACTGCGGGCTGAGATGAAGATGGTCTCACCTCAGCCGGACCCCAACGCGAACGTTGCGTACGGGGTGTCCGGGAAACTGTCCCAGTACCCTCCCCAGATGACCTCGCCATCAACGCCTCCACTACTGGACTCTCCTCACGGCGAGACTGCAAAACTGAAACAAAACAACAAAAATAAACCACCAAATCCACTCCACCATTCCCAAATTCCTCCACAATAATTAACTTATTTACCGGTCCACGCCGGAGACTTCCTCGGCCGGCTTCTTTCCGCCCGCCATCTAGCCTGGGCCTCTACGGGATTATAAAATGGGATGAGGGGCCCAAGCTGGACACCCCTGGCCGCAACCCGTCCGGTAGGAGGTGCGGGAGGCGAAGGAGAGCAAACCCGGGTCGGCGGCTCAATCGATGACTCATAGTCATCAAGTACGAGCTGCCGCCGCGGGTTATACCGCCTCCTCTTTCCATTCGCCCCCCGGAACATTGGATAGGGCTCCTCCACTGTCCTCTCATTGGAGATAGTAATCTCCAAGGAGACATCCTCCACCTCCTCTACTGCCTCTACCTAAACACAAAAAATCCATACTATAAACACCTAAAAAAACAAGAAAAGAAAATCCCACTATACTCAATCCATGTTACCTCCACAACGGCCGCCGAAGCGGCGCTTTCCCCCACCAGCTCAGGCTCTGATCGGCCCACCAGAGCCTCCAGCTCCGCCACAGCCTCCCTTGAAACCTCGGCTTCCGCACTCTCGCTAGGCTCGCTCCCGGTCTCCCCAAGGAGATACAACATTCTCACCGGGGCCACCTCCACCGTTTCCGGCTGAGGGTTAAGAGAGTGCGGACGCCGTAGGATCTTGGATGCATTGGAGGCCGAGCCCAATGACCACTTCCGATCGGCTTCTTCCGACACCCGCAGCTCCTCCATACGTTGCGCCCACACATCAGCCGCCCGCGTCATGTCGCTGACCGGCCGACTGCGGTGACGCTCCTCCCGAATGCGCTCGACCTCCATCTCTCGAAAGATCTCGCGCTCCAACTCATCCGAGTATGACGGGGTGTAGCCAGCCATTTCTAATACAAAACAATAGGAATTAGTATATCTAATTCCTACCTTCCCCCCCTCTAAACAAAACGTCACAGACAAAACAACTTACTAAACAACACAATAGCTACCACCATAATTTGGACAACACAACTGCTATTCTCCTTCATCCACCATACCGCCATCTGAAATAGGAAAATTCCTACCCCTGGGAGCAACATATTTCTTCAACTCATTAACGAAAACTTTCGCATTCTTCCGCTTATCCTTAGTTTCTAAAATATACACAAGGGGTGATTTCCTTTCTATAATGCGATATGGACCATCATATTTACCACTAAGCTTAGAAGAAATCCCATCAACACCTTTTGACAGTGTATGTAACTTCCTCCAAACTAAATCCCCTACATTAAATTCTGCCGGTTTTCTACCACGATTGTAATGACCAGCTTGTTTAACGCGGGCTTCTTCAATATGTTTTCCCACTAAATCTCGCAACGCATCCAACCTCTTCATCCTATCCTTCCACAAATCCGGATCTATAGCCACTACACTTCCTCTATCCTCCACACTTTTCCGCCATGACTTCATTAATTGAGGCTGCCTTCCATAATTTAAGAACGCCGGAGACACTTTCGTCGTTGCCTGAACTGCCGTATTAAAGGCATGCCTCAATTCCATTATATGTTGATCCCATAATCTGTGGTCTTTTCCAACATATGAAGAAATCATGGTCTTCAACGTCCGATTACTCCTTTCTACTGGATTCGCCTGAGGATGGTACGGTGGCGTGGTAACATGCTTCACTCCAGATTCCTCCAGAGTATACATCAAAGTCTTATTAATAAATTCTTTGCCATTATCTGTCAACAGGTAGTCCGGTGTTTCCCACCGCAATAAAATTAACTCCTCAAATGCCTTAGCCACCGCCTGGCCAGTAGCTTTCCGCACAGGCTTAACTTCAATCCACCTGGTAAACAAATCCTGGAATACTATAAGATATTTATTCTGACTCTTGCTTAATGGAAATTCCATAAGATCTGCCGCCACCACCGCCCATGGGCGTTCCACTATACGATTACCCATAAGACCCATAGGTCCGGACTGCACAGACTTGTATTTTTGACAAACTTCACATCCTTGCACAAATTTCCGGATTTCATACCACATACCTGGCCAATAATATTCTCTAGCCACTTTATCATAGGTTTTTTCAAATCCCAAATGGCCAGCAGTAAAATTACAATGTGCCTCCACCAAAACTTCCTGTTTAAAATCACAGGGTACCACTAACCTCCAACTTTCTTCTGGAAAGCTAATAGGATCTAACAATGGATCATTCCTAAATTTGTATAGAAGCCCATTATCTACTTTCCAGGATGAAAACTTCATTGGAGTTTCTTCCACCTCTTTCATTCTCTGAATGTACCATTCATCCTTGACATCCTCTATAACCAATTTCATTTCCTCTATGTTAAAACCTCTAGAAAGTGCGTCGGGAACATGATGAAAAGCTCCCTTTTTGTGAATTATCTCAAAGTCCCACTGCTGCAGTTCCAAAGCCCATCTGGCCAATCTACCCGTTGGATCCTTTAAATTCTGCAACCACTTTAGAGCACTGTGGTCTGTCACCACCTTAAATGGATAACCCTCCACATATGGCCTCAATTTCTTTATTGCCCATATCATGGATAAGCATTCTTTCTCGGTGGTAGTGTAGTTCCTCTCTGCAGATGACAGTACTCTACTGAGATACACTATTGGGTGCTCTCCATCCTCCAATTCTTGGGTCAAAACGGCCCCAATCGCGAAATTCGAGGCATCACACTGGATCGTGAATGGTTTAGAGAAATCTGGACGAGCTAACACCGGAGCATTAGTTAACGCTAACTTTAAGTCCTCAAAAGCCTGCTGCTGCTCATCGCTCCAACTCCATTCCTTCAAGTTTTTAACATTTTTCAATAACGGCACCTTCATCTCGGCATCATGCTCTAGAAAACCACTATACCAGCCAATCATACCCAAGAATCTTTTAAGCTGAGTCTTGTCTTTTGGCGCAGGATAATCCATAATCGGAGCAATCCTTTCAGGATCTGGCCTGAGACCATTTCTGTCCAACAAGTATCCCAAATAACGGACTCTAGAATAACCGAATTCATATTTCTTTCTGTTCACCGTCAATCCAGCTTCCGTAATCTTTTCCAATACTAATTCCAACCATTTCAAATGTTCCTCAAAGTTGTCCGCTACCACTATCACATCATCCAAATATCCAAAAATGTGTGGTTCAAATTCCGGACCAAACAAAGAGTCAACCAGACGCTGAAAAGTGGCCGGAGCATTGGAAAGCCCAGCCAAATGGGAGGTGTGTAAATTGCCATAATCCACTACCCGGCATTGCAAATGCTGTATATCTCTTGCTACTTTCCTCCATAGGCACTTGAAAATAGGCCTTCTTCAGATCAACCTTCGAAATATACCTCGCATGCCTCAATTTATCCAATATCCCATCAATTGAAGGTAGTGGATAAGCATCTTTCTTTGTCAATTTATTGACATCTCGATAATCTATACAAAAACGCACTTCACCATTTTCTTTAAACACAATTACTGGAGCACTACTGAAATCACTATCCGATTTCTCAATAACTTCAGCTTTTAACATTTCCTCAATCTCTTTGATTCCAGCATTCCATCGCCTCGGAGACCACCTCCTAAATTTATGTTTAATAGGAGCATCCCCTAAATACACAATTTTATGCTCCGTTAGAGTAGTAGCATTCAATCGTGTAGGCGTATCTTCTGGTAAATATTTCTTCACAATTTTTAAAATCCTATCATGTTCCTCTACATTCAATTCCGATGAACCTGCACATTCCGCAATCAAAGAAGGTTTCCCATAAATACCATCCTGATCAAAAGAATGCCAAATCCCATCAGAAATTCTCCATAAATTTTCCTTATAATTTATTTGAATTTCTCAATCTCTACAAAAATCAATACCCAGAATCATATCATGGCCTGGCTCATCCATAACTATACACTCCAGAACCTTTGATACACTATCTATTTCTAGAGTAATTTTCATGCTCCCCTTTACAGGGATAATGTCTCCAGTTATTCCTCGAATGAATTTATTGCATTTACTCATCTTGGAAGGAAATCTCTCAGCTATATGTGACTTAATTAATGACACCATAGCTCCACTATCCACTAATGCTACATACTCTTTTCCTCCAAAATTAACCGAAAGAAAATTCCTGTTTTCTCTAGTGGTAATTTCCGCACCTTGAGCAATTAATTGAGATTTATTCTTCTTTTGCTTTAACTCATTCATCTTCTGATTTTCCATAAATTTGTCCACTTGCTTCTGAATATCTCGGAAAGAAGTTACCAACGGTTCGGAAGAACTATAATTATAATTTCCACACATCCTCTTCCTACCATCCTCCTGCAGATCTCGCGAATTATCGACAGGACTCGGCAAACGCCACCTTAAATCAAAATTAGGCTCCTCCACACTTTTCTGAAACCATTGCTTCGATGAAGTATTGTTTTTAGGAATAGCTCCTTTAGAAACATCCTTTACTATCTCCAACGACGGATCCTTCACTGAGCCTCCAGATGATTTTTCTACCAACAAATATTTACTATTAACTAGCCGGTTAATATCTTAATTCATAGCCTTGTCCTCTATAGTCTGTTTTGGACGTGCTTTCCTCAAATATTCCGACCAGTTCATCAATCTCTTCCCTACCAATTTCGAGTTCTCACGCAATTCAATCGATGGCGCATCACTCAAAATTACATCTATTCCATTAGTACGAGTCTTAATATTCACATTATTACTACTCTTTTCCTTCTTCTTCTTGAACTGCTTCTTCTTCAAAATAGAACCAGTTCCTCTATTAACACTATTTCCATCACTACTTCCATTGCTCCCACGACTTGCTGTAGATTCTTCACACTTTCTCAGCATCCGTTGAAGCTTCTCACTATCCCTATCGACACTAGGCCTTCCAAGTTTCATCTCTCCACCAATCACAATACCTGGAGAAATATTGCCTGATGGATTTGCTTTCATTTTAGATGAAATTTCCTTTCCAATTTGTCTACTACGTGAACCACCTAATTCATTGGAAGTAACAGATTCATGATTTCCTCTACCATCCTCTATAAAACCACTACCTCTATTATTTCCAATAAATCCTCCACTATTTCCAGAAGCAGTTCCTATGGCTTCGTGGAGGACAGGGAACTGCGCTGAGCCCCCGCACTGGCATTTCCCAATCTATTCAAAATGTCACAGTCCGGACACTCTCTGACTGTGACTCCTGGTTTATTGCATAACTGGCAATAAATATCCGACATAACTCTCATCGGACATCCATTCGCTTTATGCCCCATTTGTTGACACTTATAACATTTGGTATCCGGACACTTATTGGCAAAATGACCTTCCTTCCCACAAGCGTAGCATTTTCTCGAACCTTGCTGCTTATTATCGCCCTGCTGACTCTGAGAATTGCTTCCACGCTGCAGATTACCACCATTTTGCCCCATCACATTCTGATTGCCGAAATTATTCCATATTCGAGGTTGCTGTTGTTGCTGCTGCTGCTGTACCTGTTGTGGATGTTGCTGCTGCATCTGTCGCGGTGGCTGCTGTTGACGTTGGATATTCTGTATTTGCGGGTTAAAATTCTCTAAATTCGGATTTATTAACCCCTTTATTTTAGTTTGATCCTTTATTGTCGATTCGCCAATATCTATATTCGACGCTTGAGCTTGACCAGAACCCGATTTCTTTTGATTTTTACTCTTTCCCTGCTTCATAGTCATTTCCTCCATCGCCACTACCTTAGTCGGTTTCTTTTCCACCTCCTTCGGTATGTAGCTTGCACCTGGAAGTTTCATCTTTTCCTTCGCAGGTGGAGGCTCCCAATACTCGTTAATTTCTTTGTGCCGCTCATACTGTCGACCATATCTCTCTATGTCTTCCAACGAAGTGATCTTCAAATTCACCATAAAATCGCGGTATTCTGAACGTATTCGTTCATATGCCATACCTATTAATTCTACGCGATTTGGGGGACTTTCCAAATGATCGACAATATATTTAAAACAATCTATAAACGCGGTTATCTTCTCCGACGTTCCCTGCGTTCTCCGCATTAGATCATTATAAATATTTCTCTGACTGATCTCTCCAATGAATCGATTTCTAAATGCCAACAACAATTGCCTCCAAGACAGCACTTCTTTCCTTTTAACTCTGTACCAATTCGCAGCTACCCCTGTAAATAGGCAAGCTGTAGCCGTTAACATTTTCTCGTCAGGTATATTTTCGCTGGCCTTACAATCCTCCAGCTGAGCCATAAAATTTTCTGCTGCAATTCTGTCCTCTGTTCCATGAAATTTCTGACACCAGCTCTGAAGGATTTTTACCAAATTTCCATGCCTAAATGCTCTATCATCACTTCCATCATAATCTCTAAAATCTCCATTTCGTCGAAAATCATCTTCCCCTCCATTAGATCCATCATGCCTGCTTCGGAAATCTTCCAACTCCTGATTATTTCCCGTATAATCAGGTAAATTATCCACAGGTTTCCTATTATTAGCTGATGTAAAATTACCTCCAGCACAACCATACACCAAGTACGGTACAGAAAAGACCGTTGAAGTATTCGCCACACTCATTGCCGTTGTCGTCAACGGTATATTCCGGACACCTCCTATTGCTCCAGAATAAAAATCTGCCGTACCAGGTATTACCGAAATCCTTCTATCTCTGTGTGAAGTTTTTCCTTTTCCTTCCGGCGTCATCACGTATTGACTTTCCTCGACCGCAATTTTCTTCTTAAAACTATTCGTCCTAGGAATCGCTCCCGTGTTTGACGTCGATGAATTCACATGCGCCGATAGAGGTTCTCTAAACACATACTGGTCTCTAGCAGAAGGTCCGGAATAATACACATCTAACCCCGGCAAGGTCGTTGCTACTGTTGCTTCACATGTTACTTTAGTTATGCTCGTAGTCGTTGCCGTGACCTCTATTGTTGACACTACCACCGATAGATCTATTTCCACACGGTCTTCTACCGCCATTTCCAACACTGGTTTTAATAATTGTTCGTTCGGCGACAAACTTTCATTTTCATCAATCTCAGCATACCACGGCACATCTTCATAACCATCAATTAGTAATTGAGCTCGAAAAAGCCTCTCTGCCAGTTCTCTAGCAGACCCCAACGTGCTCAACTTCATCTTTTCCAATTCCTCTATAATCGTTGACAACTCTGCCGTAATCAGTGCTCGCATACGCGCACGAAGATTCCTGTTCTTCAACAATCTTCTCATCACCAGTCTATATTCTTCCTCCATTGTAGACATTTTGCCGCAATTCCTCCACTTATTCCGCCAAAAACCACAAAAAAAAATTTGGGGAAATAATTAAAATAAAAGACCCTACCTACACACACACACACCTACAGGGAAATGTATAGAATTCAATCAAAAAAAATTAAAATAGAAAGAAAAAACCTGTACCCGTGCACTAAAGTGCAATATCTCTGAAAATTAAATGAAAATCCTCCACAGAAAAAAAATATCTTCCTGTAAGGAGAAAAAGAAAATTCCACTACACGAGTACCTCAATGATATCTTCCTGAAAAATAAAATTTTCCTCTACACTGGGAAAAAAAAATTCCCGTATATGGATATCTTCCTGAAAATAAAAACCACAACACTTCCCTGAAAGAAAAAATCCTCCACACGCAACAAAAAATATATTCATAAATATTACATATAATAATAAAATAATAATATTCAATGCGTGTGGTGTGTGTGTGTGTGCGCAACAGAAACGGGTGGGCCCTCCCAAATAAACTTGCGTAGGGAAAAAAAAATTTCCCCAAATAAACTTGCGTAGGGAAAAAAAAATTTCCGCCCATACAAAACTCCAAAACAATTAGAGGAAAAACCACAAAAATACCACCAACATAAAACAAAAAATCCTGCCTAAAATTCAAACCCTATTGCTACCATGCAAGAACTTAGGAAAAACAAATTCAACCGACGCGACGCGTCCAAAATGGCGGCAAGGACCGTTGCCGTTACCGTTAACCGCCAAGTCCTTCAAAATGTCGCTGAAAATTAAAAAATTTCCTCTAAGTCCACAAAAATCGCTGCTGTAAAAAATTTCCGCTAAAATAGCCGCACGGTGGGCGCCATTTGTAACGTAGAATTTGCCTCGCCCGCTCGAGGATTCCAGTTAGTGTACAAAAATAATTTATTCAACGGCTGCTTCTCACTCTCGGAGTCCAGAGTCCTGAAAAACGGAAAACGGGTACACGCAGGAAAATTTCGGTAGCAATAGGGCTGATGGGATATTGATCTTAATCAATTAATCAATATTGATAACCGTAAGGTGGCTCCCTCAATATAGAACTAAACAGCCGCGCTAATTTCGAAATTCATAGGATAGCTTAAAGAATTAGTTGGAGAACAACCTTAATATTTCATCCTAGCCGATAGTGGAAACCAAACGTTATCCCACGCTCCCGAGCGCCAACGTGCTGCGCAGGTGTGACTCAAGAGCTCACATCCTGCGCTCCGCACGCGGTCGGTTAGAGGCAACTCCTGCGAGCTCCACCGAGCACTGGCTCCGCTCCATGGCCTGTCAGTGTGCCGAGAGTGAGTCAGCTGGCCGCAATAAATAATCACGACACAGTAATATTTATTGCTACGTCGCAATATTTATACGTAAAATAAAACAAAATACTAATTCGATTGTGATGCAACGTCGGTGTTACGTCTTTTGTTTGCTCCTTTTGGGTCTACCCCTTTTTAGAGTATATAATGATGAGTGATCCAGACTACACTAGAATGAAAAGAAGCGAAGAAGGAAGAGATAGCTACAACGCTGAAAAGAAGGAACAACCACGGCAAGGAAGTGTGTAATCTTTCTTTTCTTGTCGTGCGGGAAATCTAGTTAATCATAGATTGAATTAAAATTTCAAGTGTAAGTTGCAACGGCATCAGAGGCCTGAGCATCTTACGCTTTCAGATGAGGGTGTTATATTTTCGCGTAATTGAATCTCTTCGAAATTTTGAAAAAATCCTTTTGTCACTTTTACGGCAGATTACACCTGAGAAGTAGACGATCAGATTTCTCTTTACGTCAGGCCTTTACCCGAGCCACCGGCACTGGCTCTTACACAAATAAAGCGAGACGGAGAGAGCGCGAAGGACAAGTTGCCCTTAAGAAAAACAAGCAGAATCTATCACCAAATACAATAAAATAGATGGAGACTTACTCTTGTTCCTTAGATCAATTTGTTGAAAAAAATCAGATGTTTTTTCAAAAGGGGAAGATAAGTCCAAATTGTACGTCGATATAATTTCCTTACATGCAAAGCAATTCATGATTCCGTCTATTCTGCATTGCCTAACATAATTGTGAATCAAAAAAAGCAGAATTCTAAACGTTATGACAAAAAACGTAGTATCGTTCCATTTCGTACAGCGCATGAAAATTGGGATGCCAATTTCCTTGCTACTATATTAAAAGCAATTGTCTAAATCGTTAGAGATCAGAAAACTACAATATTGTTTTATAATCGCATCGCAAGAAAATCGGGATCTCCACTTTCTTGCAATTGGCTTGGCATGTGAAAGAAAAGCATCCATTTCTTAGTGCCACAAAAATTTCGATTGCTAACTCCATTTCATTACATTGAACGACAAACAAACTCTCAATTATCTTGAATTGAACATCGGGATATCTTGAACATTGGGATTGTGCTTTTCTATCAATACAATGAAGTCGAGTAGGCAATCCAATTATTCATGACAGGAAGAAATGGGCGCTTTTCTTGCATATGTCAAACCAATGGAATATTTCTTTTCTAGAACTTTCAAGAAAATAGGAATCCCGATTTTCTTGCGACCTGAAATATATTAAGATGTGAATATTACGTTGAACGAAAGCCATAATCTAGATTTTATTGTACGTCTGGTATAGGACGATACCGATTTCAATGTGTCGTTAGAGCACCGATTATCTGGTCCTGAATTTCTGCAAACGGAAAGATAGTATGAGTTAATCACAAGAAAATCGGGATCTTGATTTAATGGCTGAGCAAAGAAATCTGTTACTTTGGTACCGATTCGTATCCCGAATTTTTTGAGACGCAAATCAATCAGAATACTGTCTTCCTTGGTTAGTTTATTTTCCCAATCAATTTCTGTTGCCGCTAAACCAAGACCCCGATTTTCATACGAAACAGAATCTCAATTTGTTAATGCTTGTAGAACTTCAAGACTCATTAACCGTTTTGTAGTGACTCAGTGAAACCGGTGACTTACTAGCTGCGCAAAAACATTGGGATTGTGCTTTTCTATCAATACAATGAAGTCGAGTAGGCAATCCAATTATTCATGACAGGAAGAGATGGGCGCTTTTCTTGCATATGTCAAACCAATGGAATATTTCTTTTCTAGAACTTTCAAGAAAATAGGAATCCCGATTTTCTTGCGACCTGAAATATATTAATATGAGAATATTACGTTGAACGAAAGCCACAATCTAGACTTTATTGTACGTCTGGTATAGGACGATACCGATTTCAATGTGTCGTTAGAGCACCGATTATCTGGTCCTGAATTTCTGCAAATGCAAAGATAGTATGAGTTAATCACAAGAAAATCGGGATCTTGATGTAATGGTTGAGCATTGAATTCGGGAAACTTTGGTTCCAATCTGGATCCCGATTTTTTTGCGACGCAACTAAATCGGCAAACTGCCATTCAAGATAACGACTTTTTTCCCAATCAGTTTGCACAGCCTCTAAACCAGGTTACCGAATTTCTTGCGGTGCAGAATCTGAATTTCCTTGTGCTAGCAGAACGTCGAGACTCATTCATCGATTTCTACTGACTTTTACTAGCTGCGCAAAAATATCGGGATTGTGCTTTTCTATGCTCAACCATTACACCAAGATCCCGATTTTCTTGTGATTAACTCAAACTATCTTTGCATCTGCAGAAATTCAGGACCAGATAATCGGCGCTCTAACGACACATTGAAATTGGTATCGTCCTATACCAGACGTACAATAAAATCTAGATTGTGGCTTTCGTTCAACATAATATTCACATCTTAATATATTTCACGTCGCAAGAAAATCAAAGTTTCCCGAATTCAATGCTCAACCAATACACCAAGATCCCGATTTTCTTGTGATTAACTCTTACTATCTTTGCATTTGCAGAAATTCAGGACCAAATTCTTCTATTTTCGTGGTTGCAAGAAAATCGGAATCCCGAGCTCTTGCGTGGCGAGGCATAACAATATTGATATTTTCTTATCGCTAAAGATTTAGACTTTTGCTTTTAGGGAAGCGACACGGAAAAGGATACCACAATTTTCATGTGCTGTTCGCAGTCGAACGATTTGTACTTTACTTATACCAAACGGATTGGAATTATGTTTTTTTTAGTCGCAAAGAAATGGGGCGATGTAAAAAGGTTGATATCCTGAATTTTTTCGCACATAAGGAATTATTCTCATCGTACCATTTAATATTACACATGTACTAATAGTAGTAACCGTTTTTTTTGCAACGCACGAAAATCGTGATCGCGATTTTCCTGCAGCTCTACAATCTAATATGTAAATAGTTAGGCGGTTGAAAGATTCACATCTTAATATATTTCACGTCGCAATAAAATCGGAATCCCTATTTTCTTGAAAGTGCTAGAAAAGAAGTATTCGATTGGTTTGACATGTGCAAGAAAAGCTCCCATCTCTTTCTGACATGAAAAATTGTATTGCCTACTCGACTTTATTGTATCGATAGAAAAGCACAATCCCGATATTTTTGCGCAGCTAGTAAGTTACCGGTTTCACTGAGTCACTACAAAACGGTTAATGAGTCTTGAAGTTCTACAAGCATTAACAAACTGAGATTCTGTTTCGTATGAAAATCGGGGTCTTGGTTTAGTGTCAACAAAAATTGATTGGGAAAATAAACTAACCAAGGAAGACAGTATCCTTATTGAGTTGCGTTTCAAAAAATTGATTGTAAAAATAAGACACATCGAGGTACGCAATATCCCTATTTATTTGAGTCCTAAAAAATTCGGGATACGAATCGGAACCAAAGTAACTGATTCCTTTGCTCAGCCATTAAATTAAGATCCCGATTTTCTTGCGATTTGAACTTCGAATATCTTTGCATGTGTAGAACTTCTGGACCTGATTCTTCATTCTGTAACGACACAATGACACAGGTATCATGAGGTGTCAGCGGTTCAAGATAATTGAGAGTTTGTTTGTCGTTCAATGTAATGAAATGGAGTTAGCAATCGAAATTTTCGTGGCACTAAGAAATGGATGCTTTTCTTTCACACGCCAAACCAATTGCAAGAAAGTGGAGATCCCGATTTTCTTGCGACGCGATTGTAAAACAATATTGTAGTTTTCTGATCGCTAACGATTTAGACAATTGCTTTTAATATAGTAACAAGGAAATTAGCATCCCAATTTTCATGCGCTGTACGAAATGGAACGATACTACGTTTTTTATGTCATAACGTTTAGAATTCTGCTTTTTTTGATTCACAATTATGTTAGGCGATGCAGAATAGACGGGATCATGAATTGCTTTGCATGTAAGGAAATTATATCGACGTACCATTTGATGTTATTGATGTTATACACGTAGTTGATTTCATTTTTTAGACCGCATGCAAGTCGGAATCCCGGTTTCATTACTGCTCTACTAAAATCGGATGTTAAAATGATTCGGCGGTAAGAACATTTTTGTATGAATTTTGTCGCATTTTATCTCGCCTCTTCTACCAGATTGATCGCGAAGACAAAGTTAGTCTGTTCAAAATTCTTGTATTTAATTATTGAATTTTCACAAGACAAATCGTACAGGCAAAACTAGTTTGTTGAATAGTCTGACATTTCGTCTCACAATTCATCTTGAATTTTCTGCGAGACCAATCACACAAACATAGTAGTCTGCTGGAAAGTCTTACATTTTATTTCGTATTTTTACGTGGTACGCAAGTTGTGTCAAAAAAACTATGGATCGTACCACCTAGAGTGCATAATCGGCGACCCTGTTTAACTAGACGCCTTTCCGATAGCTGGTTCGCAAGTTCTGTTGAAAAACTACGGAGCGCACTACCTGAAGTGCGTAATTGGCGACTTTATTTAATTAGACGCCTTCCCGGAAGCAGGTGCACAAGTTCTGTTGAAAAACCACGGAGCGCACCATCTGGAGTGCGTAATCGGCGACCCTGTTTAACTAGATGCCTTCCCGACAGCTAGTGTGCAAGTTCTGTTGAAAAACTACGGAGCGCACCACCTGGAGTGCGTAATCGGCGACTCTGTTTAACTAGACGCCTTCCAGGTACCTGGTGCACAAGTTCTGTTGAACAAGTACGGAGCGCACCACCTGGAGTGCGTAATCGGCGACCCTGTTTAACTAGACGCCTTCCAGGTACCTGGTGCACAAGTTCTGTTGAAAAAGTACGGACCCTGTTTAACTAGACGCCTTTCCGACTGCTGGTGCGCAATTTCTGTTGAAAAGCTATGTAGCGCACCACCTAGACTCCATAAGCGGGCTCTCTTTGTACTTAGACGCCCCATTGATACGTAGTGCTTGAGTTTAGTATAGGACGCGTTTCATCTAGCCTCCGCTTATAAGAATCGCTCAGCGCACTATGTTCTATCCGTCTTGTCGGTATAGGTGTACTTATGTACATACAAAGCGCGTTCTATATCTATATTTATTTGTTTATATTCGTAGCGGACCATTCTAACCTACTCAAAAACGGCTTATTTCATCATGATTTTCCAAAAATCTAGCCATTTTCCAGAGTTGTGCCCAGCAAGTCTTTTGTTCAAGAGACTATCAACTACAACTTATCAAAGTTGCAGCCGATTTGACCGGGACCTCATTTCCTATCATTTTATACGGGGTCCTTTAAATTACAAGAGAATTTTCTTGGTCTGCTCTCCACGGCGGAGGGAGACCGAGTGTCGCACCAAGACGCGTCGCTATCGCGCGGAGGCTTCTGAAAAAGCCCATTTCCCTCTGGAAAAGCCCTTCGGAGAGGGCTCCTCCAATTAAAATTTTGGAAGTTGGCCCCTTCTCCGAGTTTTTCCAATGAGAAAACCTAAGATAAGGATTACGCTTGCCCGACGGCCTTAGGCCCTCATATTGTGGGGCAGAGAGACAGAGGAGTGAGGGTAGCGTCGAGTTCGAGCTCCCTCGAAGAGGTGTCGCTACGGATACCGTTTGGTGCCGCAACGCTTCCTCCTTTCCGTATCTATTCCCTCGCATGTAGGAAAATTGTATAATAATTGTGGAATAGGAGAAATGGAATTATTTTTTATTGTAAATAGGGTTAATAATAGTTGCAACTTTAGTGAAGTCAAAAAAAATTTTCTTACGTACTCTAAAATTGAGACTTGAAATAAAACAGTTTTAAGAATATAAGTATAAATCTAAGTCTCGAGTAGTAAAAATGTGTATATACTCTATGATTAATTATTCGTGGTTATAATTAAGAAAATTCTACGATATAATAACTTGTATGTAGATATGTGAGTAACTATAGTTTAAATATAGAACCTTGCTCGATTGCACATATTTAGTTTTTAACGGCAAATTTTATAAGCAGGTCTCGAGGGCCCCAATGGGGTTTTGCTCGAGTCCCGTTTTTGTGAACATAGTGTTGGAAGAGCTTGAAACACATTGTCTAAACATTGGAAAGGCAAGCGTGGTGTTGTTTTGTAGATATGTAGACAATTGTCTTTTGATTGTCGAGAGGGAGAAGTTAGAGTTTGTTTTGGCTACTTTTAACGGTTATAATAGTTCGTTTCAGTTTACCTCAGAAATTGAGATTAACAATAGTATTAATTTTCTAGATATTTCCATATTCTACGAATAGAGTGGTGACATTTTCACCAATTGGTTTAAAAAGAACACAATCTCTGATAGATATATACATTTTTATTTTCACCATCCTCGGAGTCAAAAGGTTGCAATCGTTTATAATCTCCTCCGTAGAGCGTTGCTACTGTCAGATCAGAGATTTCATTCGCGAAATATCGAACATGTAAAAAAGATTCTTGTAGCGAACGATTATCCATATGGTTTTGTTGAAAAATTCTGTAAGAAGTGTATTGTGCGTATTCTTAGCCTCTTATATGACAATTCGTAGGGCATAGATTCGGACATTTCGAGGCGACAGATAAACAATAATACAAATAAAAGTGGCAACGATGCGGATCGTCAATTTAGAAATAGAATGGCTGTTTTTCCCTATTATGAAGGTTTTAATTGTAAATTGAAAACAGTATTACATCATAACAATAGATTGTTAGTGAATAGAATTGATGATAAGTTTAACAAATTTATTAAGTTAGATAAGGACCCAACTGCTGTTGGCGATGTGAGAAATGTTGTTTATAAGATTGACTGTGCCGACTGCGAATCTACGTATATAGGGGAAACCTATCGACCTCTGAAAAACAGGGAATTGGAGCATAAGCGCTATATTGCGAAAAGAGATATTACTTCTCCGATTACCGTCCATGCGATGGAAACTGGGCACTCGTTTCATTTTAATAACATTAAGATTGTTGATAAAGAGGCGTCTACTTTCCGTAGACGTTTTTCAGAAATGCTGCACATCCAATATTTTGATGACACGCTTAATAAAGCGGAGGATACGTGCCACCTCAAACTAGCTACAAGAATGTTATATCTAATTTCAAGTCTAGTCCTTGTGGAGGAAAATGATTATTTTAGTTTTTATTTAATTTTACTGATAGAGTGCGAGGGCCGGGTGTCGGTCGGGCAGTGTGCGGTTAGTAACGTGTGAGAGGAGGTGGCATACCGCTTCGTGCTCTCTTCTGTAGCCAACATGTGTGTTATGATAATTGGATGGCGAGACAGAGCGGTACATCCCAGTGGGAGGGCTGAGAGGCCGGGTTGCTAGGCGACGCTCCAGCCATACTGCATTGCAGGCCAATATGGTTATGGAAGAAGCGTTTGAACTTGCTTCGCGGGCTTTCAGCTTTGCCACATAGTATGAGATTAGTGCCACTTTCTTGAGTATATGCGAGCCGTGTACGTTTGGTCTTTGTATGGGGCTTCGATGCTTATTATGAAATTTATATTGTACTGATGTAGTTATTCAGAGTGTATGTGGGTGTGATTTGCATGGAACTCTACGCTCCGGAGAAACTGTTCAGTCGATCGTTGTGCTCCGCCGGTGCCGCACTATTATCTGGCGACACCGGCACTGTTTAGTGTTGGTCGTCATTGGCAAAAAAGTATGGTTTGTTTCGTAATTTTAATTAAGTATTTGCGGTTGATTTTAATGGTTATTTTGTATTTAGCTGATTGTCCTACTTTTCGTCTGTACATTTTGTTTTGTTTGGATGTTATAAATATCGTACGTAATTTTTTTAAGGTATTATTTTAGTTATTATAAATTTTTGTATTGTATAATTATAGTAAATTTTTATAAATTGCGACGTAGCAATAATTATTGCTGCGTCGTGATCATTATTGCACGGCCAGCTGACTCACTCTCGGCGAGTTGACAGCTCCTGGAGCGGAGCCAGCGCTCGGTGCCGTTCGCAGGAGTTGCCTCTGACCGACCGCGTGCAGAGCGCAGGATGTGAGATCTCGAGTCACACCTGCGCAGTGTGTCGGCGCTCGGAAGGGGGCATGACAGGAAGCGAGACAGTGGCAAGCGCGCGCGGTCACATACATGAGAGTGTGTATGTGCGAGAGAGAAGGAGTTGGCGCGGGAGGGAGAGAGAGTTGGCGCGTGTAATAGAGTGAGAGAGAGAGAGAGAGAGAGAGAGAGAGTCGGCGCGCGGGAGAGAGAAGATATAGTAAGAGTGGTAGTAGAGTGTGTGTGAGAGAGAGAGAGAGAGAGAGAGAGAAAGAGAGCGTTCGCTTGGGTGAGAGAGAGATAGAGAGGGAGAGAGAGAGAGAGAAAGAGAGCGTTCGCTTGGGTGAGAGAGAGATAGAGAGGGAGAGAGAGAGAGAGAGAGAGATTTAGCGGCGCGAAGTTGACCGCGCTTGGTGCATGCATGGGGAATGCATGATTCAGATGTGTCGCGGTCGAGTTGACTTTATGTTGACTCCCGGAGGACATTAAGATATATAGAGGCATTATTTGATTGGGATGATTGAGGCTTTTCAAATGTCGCGCGCCTGGTTAGTTATCCGTAGGGGGGCCACCTTACGGCTAATTTTATCGATTGATTGATAAAGATCAATAAAGGGGGCGCGAAATTTGCATATCGATACATGATATAGAGGGCGATAATTGATTAGCTGGCCAATGGGAAAATTAGAAATAGAAAAAGAGGGCACTTGGAAATTCATGGATAGATAACGAGTTAGTAGTGGTATTTAAATAGTGTAGAATAAAAAATTGATGCGTCTCTTCGAGCCAAGTTGTTTATTTTAAAAAATGCCAAACGTTTCGGGATATTTTTATCCCCTCTTCAGTGGCTGTATAACGTTAAATTACAAGGTTTTATTACAATAATAATATTAAAATAAGTGAAATTGAAAATTGTACATATAGACATAGTTACCTAATTTGCAAAACAACTTCCGTGTTTTTACATTATTAGGAACGGACCAGTAAAAAGGATAAATCGCATATGGCGCTATAAATATAAATTTAAATTTTAAACCATAGTTTACAGAAGAATTATTACAAAATTTTTTAAATAATAACTTACGGCCTAGGACTCGAGAATTTTATTTAACAGAACGATTCCCCGGTGCCAAGGTGGTAATGCGGCACCGGTCGAGGCAAGACGTCAACTAATGTCTCTACAAAAATCGGGCAATATATATTCCGCAATACATACATTAGATGTACTAATACTTAGAAATGTTATTATAATGCAAACCGCATCAGCGACGAATCTCGCCGTTACCGTCTTCACCATCGGGAGCACTGACCGAGAAGGAAAACAGACACGAGGAGGAGTCAACGACCGGGGGGGACACAGGACAGCAGCTAAGTTTCAATATTGACAATCGTGTCTTTCTCAGCAGCAACAACAGTAGAAATAGTAGAAACATTAGTATCACGGATTTCAAAAACATTAGAGAAATTTTTAAATTTATTTCGTACAATTATTCCACCGCGGTGAAACATCTAGTTAGTAAATTCATAAAGGTACAACGCGAGGCTCAAAAATGCGCGTGCCAATTAAAGTTCTTATTAGAGTGTCGTGACAAAGACATTGTACCGAAACATATTTCCAGAATGGGCGTGCGTAGATTTTTTTACAGTAAGTTTGCGACTAGAAAATTCCAGAATTGTATAAATAATTTGCACAAGAAGCTTTTAAAATTAGAGATAATAGACTGTAACACACATAAAACCTTTTTAAACAAAACAATATTGCACACTATTAGTAACATTAAGAGTTTGACTTCTGAGCACTTTTCTGAGTTAGTTTTAGAGTTTTCCGAAATTTCCTTAAAAACTTATAAAAATAAATTAAATTACAACTACAGGAGAAAAATATCCGATCTGTCGGTTTTGTATTCACGCTCTCATGGATATGACCTCCCGGTCCGTCCGCATGGCAATGCTTCGAATCCTCGTAGTTCGAAGGAAAATATTGGCAGTTTTGACTATAATTTTAACCATGCGGAGATTTTAAAATTGAGAGAAAAATGGCTTGTGAATCTTACTGATTCGCAGCTTCCGGAATTTGTAAAGAAGGTGATGTCCATGGGAGATAAATTCAATTTTAATACAGATTTTCAATTTAAGCAAGCTATTGAGATATTAAAAAGCCTGGAGAATGTATATGCGTTCAATCGAAACATAGACGGAGGACTGCGAGATGGAGTCATTTCCATATTAAATTCTCAGATTAAAAATAAGACGCATGTGCCTTATCATGAACGTATTATGTCATACAATATTAGACGTACAAAACAGTATTTAAAAAACAATCCCGATCTATTTTTCACTAGAGCAGACAAGGGCAATGCTACGGTAGTGGTGGATCGAAATGTGTATATCTCGAAGGTTAATGAGGCCCTTAGCGACGAGAGATTTTATAGACTGGTTAAAGTTAACCCTGCTGCAGGGATAAAAAAGCGGATAAAAAAACTCATTGACCTTTGGAGTGCACGGGGCGTTCTAGAGTGCGACGAGGCTTTTAGAGGTCTTTCTTCCAAGGGCATCGAGCACACATCGCTGCCGAAAGATTATGGCCTAATAAAAATTCATAAACCAAACAATCCCGTAAGAATTATAGTTTCAGTAATTAATAGCCCCACTAATTTTCTTGATAAATGCATATCCGTCTTATTAACTAAACATTTTCCTTTACCAGCTTCTCATATAAAAAATAGTACACAATTAAAAAGTAACCTCACTAATATAAATATTTCTGATCAGCAATGTTTTGTGTCCTTCGACGTTGTTTCGTTGTTTTCGAGTTTGCCAAAAGATGCGATTATACTGTCGATTGAAAAGAGATGGAAATGGCTCTCCTGTATGAATTGTATGTCGAAGAGCGAATTTATGGATGGTATAAAAATTCTTCTCGACTGTACGTATCTTGTTTTCGATGGCAAATTTTATAAACAAGTCTCAGGCGCTCCGATGGGATTCTGCTCGAGCCCTGTTTTTGCGAATATGGTTCTGGAGGATCTCGAGGATAATTGTCTGGGCATTGCAAAATCTAGCGTTCGACTTTTTTACAGATACGTGGATGACTGTCTTTTAGTTTTGGATAGAGATAAGATTGAATTTGTGTTATCTATATTTAATAGCTATAATAACTCCCTTCAATTTACTCATGAAATTGAAGTCAATAATAGTATAAATTTTCTCGATATCTCTATTATTCATGATTCAAGTGGTCATATTTTTACGAATTGGTTTCAAAAAAATACAGCGTCATCTAGATACATAAATTATTTCTCTCACCACCCAAAAAGCCAGAAGATAGCAATAATGTACAATTTATTTGATAGGGCGATATTGTTGTCCGATCCGCGGTTTCACTGTGAAAATATCGAAAAAGCGAAAAAAATTCTCATAGCTAATGACTATCCTCCAGATTTTATAGAAAAATTTAGTAAAAAACGGATTGCTCGCAACCTGAGCCTTTCAAGGGCCTCGTTAGAAGGGGTAGTTGAAAGTAATGCACACTCACAAAACAATAATTCTAACTCTAGAAAAGGATATGCGGTGTTCCCTTACTATGAAGGGTTTAACGAAAAATTAAAGTCGGTTTTGAAAAGAAATGACATGAGTTTGATTAATAGTGTTACTGATAAGTTCAACAAATTTATAAAACTTGGCAAAGATCCTACTGCTGTGGGAGATACGAGAAATGTTGTATATAAAATCGATTGCTCCGATTGCGAATCTACGTACATCGGAGAAACGTATCGACCGTTAAAAGCTGGGCAATACGAACATAAAAGATATATAGAGAAAAGGGATCTTAACTCCCCTCTCGCGGTACATGCATTGGAAACAGGACACAATTTCGATTTTAACAATATTAAAATAATAGATAGAGAACCGTCTATGTTCCGCAGACGGTTCTCAGAAATGCTACACATTCAGTTTTTCGATGGCACACTTAATAGGGCTGAGGATACGTGCCGCCTCAAAGCGAGTTATAAAAATGTTATATCAAACCTAAAAAATAGTCCGAATAAATTTTAATTGTAAATAATGTGATTGCGGAGGCTCGGTGGCGAGCGGACTGTATCAGGATCTTAGCATACAGTGAGAGGTGGCATACCGCTTCGCGCTCTCTTCAACTCAGCCAACACATGTTCAATAGTGATTGGCTGGCGAGCCGGAGCGGAACAGCCCAGTGGGAGGTCGGAGAGACCGGGTTGCCGTGGCAACGCTCCGTCCATACTGTATACTATATAGTCATATAGTCATGGCAGGAGCGTTTCTTACGTTGCGGCGCGGGCCCCCCGTCCTGCTACTTGAGTATTAACGTGCCACCTCCAATGTGTTATTCGTTCTTGGTATATGGATGAAGCTCGAGGTATCCGTCGCTGATGCGGTTTGCATTATAATAACATTTCTAAGTATAAGTACATCTAATGTATGTATTGCGGAATATATATTGCCCGATTTTTGTAGAGACATTAGTTGACGTCTTGCCTCGACCGGTGCCGCATTACCACCTTGGCACCGGGGAATCGTTCTGTTAAATAAAATTCTCGAGTCCTAGGCCGTAAGTTATTATTTAAAAAATTTTGTAATAATTCTTCTGTAAACTTTGGTTTAAAATTTAAATTTATATTTATAGCGCCATATGCGATTTATCCTTTTTACTGGTCCGTTCCTAATAATGTAAAAACACGGAAGTTGTTTTGCAAATTAGGTAACTATGTCTATATGTACAATTTTCAATTTCACTTATTTTAATATTATTATTGTAATAAAACCTTGTAATTTAACGTTATACAGCCACTGAAGAGGGGATAAAAATATCCCGAAACGTTTGGCATTTTTTAAAATAAACAACTTGGCTCGAAGAGACGCATCAATTTTTTATTCTACACTATTCCATCATCGAGCGATAGAGTCATTATTAAACAGGTATTTAAATAGGCCAATTGCGGATTTTTGAAGGTTTTCAGGACCAATGGAAGTTTGCCAGCCAGGACGACGCTTCCGTGAAGAAGGAGGCGAGGTGGGAAATTGCGGCTTCTTCCTCGAGTGGAGCGTCGTCCTCGGCCACTCTGTTCCTGTATTTCTAAGCCTTAGGGTCTCTCCGCAGCGACAGAATATTTTTCCTGTGCGAAGCCTGACGCCATTTTGAGTTTGGAATTCTCGTGGATTTTGAAGGAGTTTTTCTTGGAAGGTTTTCCGAATTTCCAGCGAGTATTTGGATTTGGGAAGGAGTTTGGAGAATTGTTGGAGGAGTTGCAGTTATTGATTTTGTTTTTTTGTGGTGAGATATTAATATAAATTTACATATAATTTTCTGTTCGGTGATTCGAAATTTGGGAAAGTAGCAGGTAGCGGCGATTTATCCTCTATAGGTACATCTGTGAATTTCGCGGTCTCAGTCGGAGACTAGCTGTGGACCTTCTTTTTACCCTACAGAAGTCGAGTCACCGTAGAGGAAATTTTCGCGGCCCCTTTCATTTTAGGTTTCCATATCACTGGACTTAGTAAAATGGTCGGTGGCCTATGAGTTATATTAAATTTAGAATTGTTTGCTGAACATTTGTAGAAGGGAAGGGGGTAAAAGAAAGTACGTTCATTTTATGTTTTACCTGGAATTATTGTGTTTCCTTTGTTTACCCTATTGCTACCCATTTCCCGCGTTTTTCCGTTTTTGTGGATCCGGGACCCGAGAGAAGGAGGCAGCCGGTAATAAATAAATTATTTTGTAAATTAACGGGAATTCCTGTGCGGGTAGGCAAATTCCACGTTACAAAATTTTAACTTGATTTTGGCGTTTTAGCCCTGATGAGGAGCTCTAGATAGCTCGAAACGTTGGCGGAAAGAAAATACGTTTGCTCGAAGAGATGCATTATTGTTCTCCTTACACCTAGTTTAAATATAGTTGTGCTGCAGTTTTACAGCTTAGGTTTAAATACTTTTGAAATTCCCAAGTGAGTTATAACGCATACAGAATATGTGGAGATTAACTTATTCGCTTTCGTAGCAAAATTAGAAACAGCGTAAGATTTAATTGTACAGTCGGTATTGCAATAGCGATGTATAAATAGTATTGTCATTCTATATAACAGTAATATTTATACATTCTTTCGGTACTATTTTCCATCGGCCTGAGTAAATAAGGCTTGAACAAATGTATTTGATCATTAGCGGGGAGATAAGTGCGCAGGCGGCCCATTTGAGTAAGAGATCTGCAGTTTTATTGCCTGCAGCTGTGTTGCACGATGTACGCAGCCTTAGCCCCTTATTTGCGTCGAAGAAAGGTTCTGTTTTTTTTGTTTTCGCTTGCACTGAGACAATTCTAGGAGGAAACACTGGGAAAGCGTCCTATGCTATTTGTTTATTCCTCCGAAGGTGAGGAAAAAAAAGTACGCCTGTATAGCTTGATGTGTTTATGACTTCCTTCAGGATAGAATTCGGCGAAGGAACTCATAAACGTAGCATTGCAGGGTGTGTACTCTATGTTTAGAATTTCGAGGAAGTTAATGTTGGCATGACTCGAGCATTGGAAGAAGCTTTTTCATTTTTCTTTTTAAATGCGTGAGAAAAGTTGAAATTCTGTGGCGACGTTACATGATTTAGCAATTCATTTTTTTATAATCGTGTAAAGAAAAATCTGTATCTTTGTTATTACTACAGCTTAACACTATTTTGCAATATTCAGACAAAAACTTTAAAAGAATTCACGTTAATCGAAAACATAACACTGTGTATGAAAACATGGTCTGCAGAAAAACAACGTACACTTACAGTATATCTATATAGAATGACGTAATGTGACGTTACCGGATATCCGTCGAATAATTGTTCTCTCTTGAGGAGAATTGAGGAGCCCGAACTTTCACTTCACAATATCTGTTGATAGAAGCAATTTCACAAAATATGACTCTGATATCATTGTGTTAATTTTATCGCAAGCTTTCATTTGAATGCTCATACATAAGAAACAAAGCTGTCAATGCGAAAAAAACCATACGCTTAGTTTTCAACAAGATCTATGAGAAGTATAATAGGGTCTGGCTAGCGTCCGACGGCGGCGTACGTACTGACGTACCTTATACTTGTTATTGTGGCTCTACTACGCCCCTTTATGAGGCTGTTCCGTCTTTTTAGAATTTAATGTAAAAATTTATACAATAATATGGTAATTGTTTTTGAAGTGTGACTATATTTTGTTGGTAAAATGTGCTTCTGATTTGTTATTTATTATTTTACGATCTTGGTTTTGTGTGTTTCTCAGAATAAGTAGGCTTAAGAAGATCCTCACAATGAGACGAAACGTTGCTACGTATTATAAGAATATTGTTTTATTGGAGTAATTGATTATTCCAAGGGTTATCTCCCACTATTTATTCAGTGAACTTTAGAATTTACATTTTATAATATATATATATTAAAATAATTCAACATAAATAGGTTATATAATTAATTTTTACAGAATCAAGATAAATCATGAAAATCAAATCTAAAAAGTCGAATGGTTATGCATTTAATTTGTTGATGAAGACACTGTTAATAGAATATTAGTAGGCATTAACTGCCACAAAGTTTATCTACG
The DNA here is from genome assembly GCA_018906965.1 of Philotrypesis tridentata. Classification (NCBI taxonomy): domain Eukaryota; kingdom Metazoa; phylum Arthropoda; class Insecta; order Hymenoptera; family Pteromalidae; genus Philotrypesis; species Philotrypesis tridentata. The sequence continues at coordinate 61,282 of JACCIB010000133.1, read as the reverse complement.
ATGTATGGCGTTAAATTATTCATAGTAAATCTTGTGTTTAACCTTATGCTACAGTCATTGAAAATTGTAGTCCAATCTCAAGTTGTTCAACAATGTCCAACTCCTACAGAAATTTCTCCATGTACTTGCAGCATAAAAAAAAACGGTTTGGATGTGATATGTGAATTCACTGATTTCAGTCATATAAGCAAAGCAATGGATGGTCTCAAAGGACGTCAAAACTCAGTTATATTTTATTTAAAATTAAGGCATAACAATATGCCAAAGCTACAAGGTTTCGTATTCTTAGGATTAGATATTCATCACCTTACAATTCATAACAGCAGTCTTGCTGCTGTTGAAGAATCTTCATTGTCCTCAATTGGTAATTTTACTTTTTCTTTATGCGATAATAAATATAAAATAATTTTTGTGAACAAAGGGTATAGCTGAATAAGCATGAAAAACCTGTCCCAAATTATAATAGATTCGGAAATAGATTAATGTTTTCTATATAGAAAAAAAAAATTTTTCCCATAAATTTCAGCTTAGAAGGTTCATTGGAGGTGCCACACTAACCTTTATAATTTTAAACTTCTTCTATTTTTCAGGCAATAGTACCTATAGATACGAGAATTTTTTGGCCGGTCTGGGTCATCACAAGGTTATTTTAAAAATAAAATACTGTAAATTAGAAGTTTCTCATTTTGCCAGCACTTACTGTTAACTTTTTATTAGGACCATCGTATTTTTCGTCAAAAAATACATCGAAGTGCTTTTACATTTTTTAAAGAAACATAGTTCAAATTAGAAAAAAAAAAGTTTTTTAATTTCTCAATTTTTGAAAAAAACTTAAACGTATCACTACTGGCCAAATGATCTAAATACATATCATCCAATGCCAGTAATGAGCTTAGTTTTGCTTTTGCAGAGCACTTACTTGAACTTCTAGTGTCAGAATATTAAAACCTTATACACTTTTGATACTCATTCATCAAAAAGGGCTAATGCAATTAATTCATCCCCTGAGTACCATAAGTGTCCTAAAAATTTACCAAGAACCACCTGTGATATTTTTTTGTTCACAGAACTAAATTTGTATACATTTTTTTAAAATGCCAAATCAGTTCTGGAAGTCGATCGCGGAATGTTGCACAGAAACCAAGCCTTTTGATAAATTAAGGTTAAAAAAAGGCATGTCACGAGGACTTCTAGTTTCGTGTGCTGTTAATTTAAATTAATTTCTAAAAATGAATATTTTTAAAGAATAGATGCCACCATGGATGGCTTGCGCCATCCATCGGGCATGGTGGATTGGTCCAAGCCCTTGAACTTGTTTCCACCTTCTACTTGGCCTCCAAAAAAAAACAATTACAAATTCTAAAAATTCCTTATAATCGTTTCTGGCAAAAGAAGTCTGTAAAAATAATTAAAAAATTAGTTTTATTATTAAGTAAATTTTCGACAACACAATAAATATCATTATCTGAAGTTCTTGCCTCGCACAAGAAAGAATGTCCTCTTTTTCGGATTGTCCTATTTCTGAAACGGTATCATCCAGAATACCAGGTGCAAAGTTATCTTTATCAATGCTTGACCATTGATCTTGAAAGCGGTTGAAAATTTGCACGTTTCGTTCAGACGTACCGACAAACACTTCTTCAAAAGTTGCTCTCAGCATTATCTCATACACATGGTGCACGCCAAGTATACAAGCTTGTGTGCCAATTACCGGTCCAGTATTTCAGGCTATAGTGTCAAATACCATACCGCATATTTCATTGGTCATTTCCTAATCTTGCAACAGTGCAACTACAGCATTTGCCTGTTCCTCGCCTCTTGAAATAATCGGGACACCAATGATTTGCGATGTCTGCAAGTCTATCAATTTTATCATATTTATCATTGGGATTTTGGAACTGTTTTCCATCCCAATGAATAAATAATCTAGGTGGATGATCGGCTTGAAGTATATTTCATTGATATTGATTTCAAAGCAATGAGCAAATGCAGCTAAAATCCTGGAAGCATCGCGATCGCTTATCATCGGACGATCAAGAGTTGATGCAAGATGAATAGAGACGATCTTCCTTTTTTTTAGGTTTAGAAGCACGCTCGTGAACAATAATATCACTATCACTATCGTCACTGACGTCCTCATCAAAGGCATCATTTATGCTCTGCAAATCATCTTCAGGTAGCATAAAGTTGGTTAAGTCGATCTTTGACTTAGCAACAGGACTTAAGGGGTTATAACAGTGTTAAAACTTGAAAAAAAAAAAGAAAAATTGTTAGTGTTGTAAAAAATTAATAGATATATAGGTGCTCTAAAAACTATATTTTTGCTTTCAAATACAAGTCTTGTACATCACTTTTAGGCATAAATAATATGCAAAAAGTGAGTGTAACATTTAAAAACAATTAAAGGAATGGCTTACCAAAAATCATGATTTTCATCACTTTTGTTTGTTTGCCGCATATTTCTGATGGAACCGTACGATCAATCCTGATCAATCAAAGTGCCAAATCTTTCTTATGAATCTCAGACTAAGTGGAACAGATTCCTAAAAAATGCAAAATTAATATAATTAATTAAACATATATTGACAATATTAGTAATTATAGTGAATGTTACATATGTAAACATACGTATCATTCACTTTGAACTTATCTTTGCCAATTCTGCTCCACTCAGTTTGTGACCATACTCATAGGGAAGGTTTTCTACTTTGGTTCATCAGGATTGATGGTACGGTTCCTCCAGAAAGCTGCGGCAAGTCCAGAAACATGATGAAAGTCATGCTTTTTGGTAACTAAATACCTTTAATAATTATTATCAAGTATTACATCCACTTAATGCACATTTCTAATGCATGAAAGTGGTGTATAATACTTATATTTTGAAGGAAAAATATAGTTTTTAGAGCACTTACCTAATAATTTTTTTTTCAGGATTTAACACTGTCATGACCTTTTAAAACAGCCGTTTCTGCAAAGCAAAAATAAAAATTTGTATAATTGTATAATTGTATAATTAATTAACATTAACATAATGAAATAGTAAAAACGAGCGCCTGACCTGCTTGTTTCTACACGGTACCCCTAATTAAAAAAAGAATGGTAAAAATTTATGCATTTTTGGCCATTATAAGTCGTTTCTTTCGGGCAGTTAGAATTTGAAGTTGTGTCTACGGGATCGAGCGCTCTCTCCTTAGTTCAGCGGGCACAACGTTGTCGTTTCAAATATTGCAAAATGTTTCAAAGCAGCAGATAATTAAATAAATTAATTAAACTTTACAGTTATAAATAATTGAATAAAGCTACTTACTTTCACTTTTCTCCGTAGCATTTTAAAGCGAAGCTGAACCAGCAGCTTGGTCTTCTAAAAAAGCGGCCGCATCTTTATCCTTTAAATTTTTTCAGAAGACGGTGTGAGCAATCTCAAAGAGTTTGTCCAGCTCTGCCTCGAAAACAATTTGCTTGATTGCTTTGGCCGCTGTGCATTTTAGTCCGGGAGTCCTGTAATTTTGTCGGCCACTTTCTTCTAGACTTAGTTTTACTGTCGAAATATGTTCATCATAACCTACTGAAAGTAACCCTAAGTTTTCGACTTCGGACCTGATCGGGAACATTGTTATTATTGCAAAATAGACTTCAAAAAAGCACTTTTTTCAGTTTTTCGCGAATAATTCTTTTGCTACTCGTTTTATGCAAAAAAAGGTAGGGGTAAAAGTTCTTCAGAATTGAATTTCCAATAAGAAACATATGTTCCTGAATACGAAATTAACTTTTTTCATCGTTAAATTGCTAAATAAATTTTCTTTTTTCAATTTTTGATATTGTCACAGTTTTTCCAAATAAAGATTATTGACATCGGATAAGCTCTCGAATATGACATTTAGTATCTAAACGTAATAATCGGTGTCCGATCTCGATATTTTAAAATGGCGTCTTATTGCAAAATTATTTACCCTAAAATTTCAAATTCATTTCAAAATTGCCCATGGAACAATAACCGGATCCAACCACCTTTAATTGACAGCTTATGACGTACTTAATAAACGCTAAAAAGAACTTTTTAAAAAATCAATATTTAACAATATTTTTAACAATAAATAGTTTTTATTTTCGCCAATTTTAAGTGAGAGAAACGCGGTAAAATGCATCTTAAGGTATGTAAAAAACCATCAATTTTCATATAAACTTTGTCAAGATCGGACCATTAGGAACCGAGATACGAATTTTTTTTCAATCGATGATTATACCGAAACTACTTAATATTTTTTGTTGAAATTCAGCACAGTGCTTGCTGAAATGATACTTTTAATGATGATATTTTACTCAATAGCTTTAGATGCCTTAGTTCGTTTAAAACGGCTGACGAACAACGCGAATTCAGCGCGCGCGGACGCGCGATTCTCCGGCCGTGCGGTGCGGTGGTGGGGGGATTGCCGCGCGGCGGTGGACAGGATTCGTACACTTTAGTTGTTAATCGATTATCTCGGCAACTAAAGCTGCAATTGAAATAAATTTTGTTTTATTTAATGTGTTTTTTCCTCAGCTTTAACGCTGCGTAAACTAAATTGTCATCAGTGCAATGTGAATACCCGAAATTGTCATGTTTTTAAAAAAAATCCTTTTTCTGCTAAATACACAACATTTGCGCAACTTTTATATGCATATATTGAGCAAATAATTACTTTCTTTTTTGTATGTACATGATATATGCGTGTAAAAGTTATTTAAATAGCAGAAAAAGGATTTTTTAAAATAAACATAACAATTTCGGGTGTTCGCATTGCACTGATGACAATTTAGTTTACGTAGCGTTAAAGCTGAGGAAAAAACACGTTAAATAAAAAAAAAATTAATCGGTTCAATTTTAGTTTTTGCACGAGTTTATGCCTGGTGCTCTGACATACTGAATTGTGTACGTATATTCTGTGCTGTGATGTAAACTTGATGGGCAGACGACTGTACTTGCCGCTGTTCAACTGAAGACTGACAGAATTTGAGGAGTAGTCAGCTCTTCTAGAATAAACGCATTATTTTTGTTCAGATAGAAACTCCGAATCACGAATATTTGAAAATCCTTGAAAAAGATTTTTAACTTTCAAGAAATATAACTGTAAGTGCAATAAATTTATTTAAAGAATAGCTGAAAATTCTTGAAAGTGGCCATCTCACTTTCTCGAAATATTGCAGCTCTAAGTGCGATTTGAATATATTTAGTTGATTTTCGGCATAGTTTAATGTATAGTTTCAACCACTATTCCATAATGTAAGAAATACACAAAATCATCATAATAAATAAAACAATCAGCTAAATGCATTTAAATTCCACGCGCTTTCAAAATTGTCGCCGTCTAGTTCATACATATAAGCCATAACTGCTGCCAACCCACTTTTCGTGCTATTATGTGGAGTATAATCTGAAGCTTTAGTTCTACTGCTGCTGCTATCAGCTGCCTAACCTCATACGCGCCGGGACCAATAATTTATAATAAAATATATTGTTTAAAATGAACTTAAACCCTCTAAAACTCGTACTCCGCGTGTGTAACAGTGTCTGAGCTGTAGCTAAGAAAGTTTAAAGTGTAAAAGTCCACTTGGACAAAAGTCATATGTATATGAAGATACTGCGAATGACTCATTGAATATCAGATATGTATACTTTTATTATTTTTAATTCAATTAACTTTAAATTAAAGAACACAATTCTTTGTGTTAAAATAAATTATTCTTTGTTTGTTACAGGTGATTCAAATAAGTTGGTCCGGGAAAACAAGTTAAAACCACCTCACACGTCTATGACTGTAAGTACTATTTTATAAATTAACTATTAATCCAGATTTTAGTCGCTATATATATAGAATTATTATCTATTACATTAAGAAATAACACCTCATTATGTATTATATATATCCACTATACATACTATAATTAATTCAGATGAATTTATAATATAAAGGGGGAAGTAGATCATTATTTGCCAAATGTAGCAAAATATGAGTAATAACTTTATTTTTAGCAAGAAATAGAGCAAGTCTGATGGGTTGTGACATACGTAGAAACTTTTTTACTAAAATAAGCAATCTTTGCAAAAATTTTGGTTAGGATCCGATGGGTCGTACCTTGAAAATTTTGAATTTCAAGGTTTAAATTATGCATATGACTTGTAATATATATATATATATATATATATATATATATATACTACTATGTGAATTTAAAAATCAAGGGGCGCGGTAGCGCCTCGATGGCAAGTATAAGGTACGTCAGTACATACGCCGCCGTCGGGCGCTATAGCCAGACCCTATATACGTCTCATAGGCCCTGTTGGAGATGTGACATTCGGTTTTCTTCGCATTAAGAGCTTTGTTTCTCACTTATGAGCACTCAAATGAAAGCTTGGAATAAAACTAGCAAAATCACTTCAGGATCATATATTGTGAAATGGCTTCTATCAAAAGATATTATGAAATGAAGTTTCGGGGTCACGAATTCTTCAACGCGAAAATTCTTCTCCCGTGGCGAAAAATGTTCTCCCCGGAAGTACGTCATAGTTCGTGACGTCAGCTCTACGTATACTATTGCTTGCATCTATACAGGGGCCTTATTCCGAGGGCGTACGATGTACGATGCAGAGTACGTAAGCCGACGCATGTACTGTGTACAGTACATTACATATGAGAGAGCGCTCCCCCCACCAAAGAATCCAGCCGCGCATGCGTGAAGTCCGAAGCTAATGTTTTCAGTTTTGATTTATCTGTAGGCAAGCCAGTGATTCTCTTGGGTTACCGTTCTGTTAAATATTAAATTTTTATAAATAATGTGTTACTATTTAAAATCTAACGATTTTGCGTTTTACATTTTAGAACAAATTATCGATCATACGATAGTACTTTTTCTACCCTTCGATATCCCCTGAATGTCATATACGCATTTAATATTTATAATTTATTAAATATTACTTATCTTAGTTACTGTTTGTTGAAATATTAAAAATTGTATTAAAATTTTTCAAAATGTATATATTTCTCAATTAATGTGTCATTGGTCTCTAGTTATCCACATGCATTCTTCGTGTAGTGTATATTAATGCACAAAAACAATTATTTTGTAAGAAAACTTTTATTCAACTTTTGATTCTATAAAACATTGTATTATGTAAATTACACGTCGAACATTATAATAAACTGAACTTTATATCGAGTGAAAGATTCAATGTATAAACTTTTTATACTCCAAGAATGTAAACTATCAAAATGGATGAAATTCCAAAACAAAACTATTTGAAAAAAACTAAACCTACTTTTAACTAAAAATATTTTTGTTTTAAACGATCAAAATGGATGAATCCATTCGCGTTATTCTGATTGTACATTTTTGATTGTTTAAATATAATCTTGAATTGTCTAAATAAAATGTAATGTCTAATATTATAATTGGAACGCTTTTTATAAAAAAATAAAGCAATCAATTTCTTATTTTCTATAATTAAATCTAAGAAGAGCTGACGTAGAACTTGAGTCATCATATTGCAACAGGATTCTCCGCTTATGTCAATGTGACTTTATTCAGTGGAGTGTTACCTCAATGATTCCTGTAATCAAACAAACATCACATTTTTGTAAACTGTAAATTAAAGAACAAAATACCAATCTGTAAATTAAAGAACTAAATACAAATTACCAACCTGTTTGTTTTCTTTTTCATCCTTTTTATTATGATATTGTTCTGCAGAAACGTCAGACTCAGTGCATTTAAATTTCCAAAACTCCAATCGCCCTCGCCATCAAATGATGATGTTTGCACATGAAAATATGCGACGGACAATGTATGATAATTAAATAAAAAAAGTTACTCAGTATGAAATTTGTAAAAAGATAAAAAATACAAAATTAAAAAACGAATGTAACAAATGATCGTATATGACGTGTAATATAAAAAACGGTATTTAGAACTTTTTGCATTAATCTTCCTCGTCACTGACAGATAAATGCACTTCATCCCATTCTACTTCCTCGTTATCATCTGTTTCGGTGTATTGGATGGTCTGCCGACAAACCGGACAATTTAAACTGTTTTCAGCCCATTGAGCTATACAAGTAAAACAAAATTCATGTGTACATTTCAATTTTTTAGGATTTTGCATCTTGTCTTGACAAATCGAACATTTTGTAACTTCATCTGCAAGATTATTTTGTACTTCGTTGTTTTCAAGGTTTTCAAGGCCCCTCCGCTCTCCCAATATTCTTATTAACTGATCTAGTTTGCACATTTTGGCGTCATGCTGTATGGTCAATAAATTATTTTGCTCTCTAAAACAATTAATTAGCTGTGTTGTTAACGGTGTTGTCATCTTCTGGCCAATCGATTGATTAATATCTGCAATAATACAATTAAATATAATTTTAATTAATTAAAACACAAATAAACTAACTGCAGAATAATCATAGTAGCCTAACAGAGAGCTTACCTGAGGAAGCATTCGAAAAAGTAGTAAAACGATTCGGGGAAGCGGATGATCCAGCAGAATGATCATTTATGATTTTTCTGTACTTTTGTTGTGGCGGCATCGGCAGAGGCTCAAAACGATTCGGGCGTTCAATTGTCGTGGATGGACGTTGACCAATGCCCGTTGATGTTGAGCGAAAGATCGATGATGGACGCCGTAATCCAATCCCGGTAGACGTCGAAGGTTGCGGATCTTGGGTCGAACGTGGTACAGTAGATGATGACGAATTTTCATAGAAAGTAACGGTAAGACCATCATGTGGTCTGCCGCCGTACAACGACGTCGGTGCGAAATCATTGGTAAATTCACTTTCACAATTGCCAACTTGTTCTTCTTTGTATCCCACGATGTCAATAATTCTAATATGATTATTGGACATCGGGACGTCCCTGAATCCGTTCAAGAGGTTTGTCATGCTTTGCCTTGCGGCCTTTACTTGCGACTTCCAAGTCTGGAAGAAAAAACAAAGAGAGAGAGAGAAAGTTAAAAAAAGGATAGAGATGATCCTTATTAACCAATTAAACATTGCAAAACTTACCCTTTGCCACATGGCGGTGCTTTTTTTAACGCCTCTGGTATTGTTCAATAACGTTGTCAATACTATCCATAATTCTGCATCGTTTTCGGCCGTTTCATTTGCTAGGCGCGGATGACGTTCCATAAATTCGATTAAGCTGTGCAGCTGCGCATCTGTTGCTTTGCGAACTTGAGGAGGTGCTCTTATTCTGAAAAAAATAAGAAAACAATTAGTAATTCTAAAAGTAATCTAACCGTGCTGTTAAAAGAATCGATGGCTTCGAAAAAGAACTCACGCGTCCATATTTCTTTCTTGTGCGTCGACCAAGTTGAAAATTTTCACGTGTCCGTGATGTTTCTTGATCCTGTGCCGATTCAATAATGAAATTTCTTTGTTCTCGAGCGGTGACCACCGTGTACCTTGCCTCTCCTCCCCACTCCTCCATTATCCAAAAACAAAATATAATATAGATAAACGCTAGAAAATATACCGCTTTGAAAGAGCGGTAATTTTCAAATATTGAGTTAATTTTTCCACATAATCTAAAGATAATTATTGATAAAGAATAATTTTTAGAAATCTAAGTTAGTGAATCGATGAGAATTACTTAATTACGCCTAAGAAACTTTGTTAGGCATCGTTTTTTAAATATTCAGTTTTAGTACTAAAATTGTAATAGATTTTTAACATTATGGCAAAACGGTGTCAAATTTTTTCTTTTCAATCGATTAAAGCTTGACAAAGTTTTTTATGCGTAATTAAGCGATTGTCATCGATTTACTTTTAACTTAGATTTCTAAAAATTATTCTTTATCAATAATTATTTTGAGGTTATATCGCGAAAAATTAACTTTTGAATTAGACCGTATAGCTAATACATCCTTAAATTGATGATCACCTTTAAATCGATCGTGAATATGATTGATTATTGTAGAAAAAATAAAAAAATAATTATATAATAAACTTTAACTTCAATTCAAACAATAATCCTTCGCCTTCTTTGAAAAAAAATATTATTTTAATTTTAATTAGTGCACAATTAAATATTACCTCTGTTCGTAAAGCATAATATTTTCAATGGCGTTGAAAACCTTATGCAGCCTCGCAGGAGTCTCTTCTTGAACTGCATTAGTGGAGTTCACTTCATTTTCGTTGAATGAATCTGAATAAAGTATCATTATAAGTATATAACATTTTGAATTTAGAGATTAAGTGAAATTAAACAACAATTGAGAAACAGCTAGTCTTCGAAGACCAAAATCCAATAGTTTCATTTTAACAAGTATCACAGACTTTCTCTTCTCAAATTTGTAAACTTACTCACTTGATAGCAAATTACTGGAACAACTGGAGTCATCAATATGGACTTGGCGGAGAGGAAAGCCAAGCTCTCTTCCCAAGTTCATGCCGCTACCAAATTTGCCAAAGATGTGGCTGATGCGTTGATCAATAACACTGAAGTGCATGTTCACCGTGTCATGCCCTGTCTTATTGAGGGCTTTTAAGTAATGAGCCATATTTGATTTCGCCTTCAAACGTAGAGCTGTCCAACACTAAAAACATTTATCAAAGTTGATTAAAATAGGCAAAGAAAAAAATGGAAAGAAGAATAAATTCAAAGAAAAATAAGTTATTATTATTATATACCTTTTGCCAAGCAGCAACGTTCTTAATACTTGGTCCTGTTGCGTTCAATTTCGTAGCTAACTCTGCCCACATTGCTTTGAATTTCAGATGACCTTGAGCTCCAAGTTTTGTTACTTGACTTCTGGCAAAGAGGCTATGACTTTCCATGTAGCTAACCAAAACCTCTATTTGATGTTGGCCTCTATTAACAAAAACAAAATAATAATTAACGATAAAAGTAATAAAATAAGAATTAATTACTATATATTTATAGTCGCTATATATTTGTACAAAGGTTATAAAAATGTATACTCACCTTCTGTTTAGCGTTCCCATTGTTAATGCTCCGAGAGTGTAATACTTCAAGATCAATTGACTATGCACAATGCTCAATTTTATTTATGTACGTGTTCGTTTGGCTATCTATTCTCAAAATGGCGATCCTCATAATTTCGGAGTAGCAGCAGCAGTAGTAGAAATGGTTGTCCTGAACTTCGGAGCATCGGAGCAAACGTCGTGGGAGGAAAGAGAGAGAACGAGCTCTCTTCGACGACGACGACCAACGACGACGACGACCACGACGACGACGACCACGACGATGATGACGGCGACAACGGGGAACGACACATACAACTGCGCAAACGGTTGGGAGCTAGATCGACCAAATACACTGATGGCTGCTGCAGCTTCGACTAAAGCATGGCCCGTTGTCGTTCCCACTCGGACTCGCCGCTCCGCTCCTTTCGGATTTGGAGCATGCGCAAACCGAACGTTTTTACGCCATCCGCCATCGTAAGCGTAACAGTGCCGTCAACTCATAGGAGACAAGCATTTTTCGCAATTGTTATGGAATTTGCTCCCATTTTTTCAATTGTCATCGAGGTATTCAATAAACAATTGCGATTTAAATCAAATAAAAATTTCGTAGCAGCTTTTGTGCAACTCCACGCCAAATGAAAATTAATGCATAAAATATCGACAAATTGATTTCCTTGGGAGAGAGATAGGGGAGGGAAGCAAGTATTAAACGATGGGAAAATATTCTTTATTTGTTTTTTGATAAAATTTTCTGAATTAAAAAACATGCTTTTCAAAGTCAAACTTACAATGTGTTATACATTTTCTGTATTTCTCATCTGCAACTTAAAATTTAAAATTGGTATAATGAGTATCCCCGAGCTTTCCTTGCGCGAAGAAAGCAACGGCTACCTAAGACATTTTTGCGATAATGCTTTAATGTAATTACTAAAATAACAATGTTTGATCTTCGTGCGTATAGGCTGTTCTGTGTACATGACAGGTTGTGCGGCTCATTCATACGTTTATTTTTGCGAGGTTAAAAGAAATCGGGCTTACATAAAGTGCGCGAGGGAGAAGAGCTTGCAGTCTTTGCTTGTTTTAGATTGCATACTTTCGCTTGTTTTTTTTTTCGACGAATTCTTATTTTTAAGTAAAACTCCTGTTTTCGCGCGTTACGACATCTAAACCTTTCTTGTTGTTGTATCGTATAATTCACGTATGGAAATACGCAGGAGCGAAAGCTTTCGGAACGCTTTATAAAATAGATCAAAAATCGCAGCTAATCCTATACTAACAACACAGAAATGCGAATATATCGAATTCACGTATGGAGATACGCAGGAGCGAAAGCTCTCGGAGTACTTTATAATATACATAAACAATCGCAGCTAATCCTATATTAACAACAGAGAAATGCCATTGGAAAGCTCAAATCGATCCAGTTCCACAATCGGAGCATTTCAAAGTTTCTCTCTCTCTCCCTTCGCATCGTGTGGAATCTCCCTCTCGCGACGTGACGACAACGACGACCGCGACGAATCGTTTGTTTCATTAATGTGTTCCCCATTTGGGCAGGAATCCTAGCTATAATAACGCCAGCCTGTAAATGAAAATATTATTTTATACATTGGCACACTTTTTACCGTATATATTGGTATAAAATTAAGTATATTTACCGCCTTGCCTTCAGAGACAATAGTCCCAGCATGATCTATTGTTCTGTCTGGTGGAGCTACGATACCAGCAATAAAGACTGACTTAGTATTGGTAAATTGGAATACCTTGATATGCTGGACCTTGCAAAAATATTTCTAAGCAGTCAATAAAGTCTGTACCATTGAGTGGATCACCTCCAATACTAATAAAAAGCATTTGACCAATAGGAGAAAACTGAGAAATCCTAAGTATAATAATGACGAACAACTCGATTTCTTTCTCTCATACCAGCAGCATAATCTACATCCATTTGGTTTACGTGGTTTTGAGGATCATTGTGGATAACTTCATCAAAAAATCTGTAATATTAATTTTTATAATTAATTGGAGATTGGGTAATTGCAGCATGTGACAATGTTACTTGGTAAAGGATTTAATTAAAATATTTATACTTACCCATGCGCTAATCTAAAATTATGTAGAATGCAAGCAGCATGAATAAAGTTTGTGACTGCCAGAGGTCCGTAGTAAGAAACGCGACAACGTTTAATGGCCATCCAGAGGTTCGTCAATATACCTATAGTTTGCTCAACGTAACGTCGAGTACCGACGTGTTCCAAAGTATAAGCAAATGCTGGTGAGCCCGGTGCAGCATTTAACGCTGGTGTTAGAAGCGTAGGGGATGGTGTGTATCCACTGTCTCCTGCAATGTTTAAAAATTGTAAATGTATACTTGAAAATTAAATTAATTTTATATTCATTTTAATTTGTTTAACTATTGTAATAAACAATACTGCAAACAATATTGTAATATATATATCCGACCTAGGAGCCAACTTGTGCTGGGTGCATCCTGAGTTAGTAGTATTAAAATCCAAAAAAATCCTCGATGCTCAAATCCAAAGAAGTAGATAAAGAAAATATAATTTTTTATTCTTAAACATGTCTTTTTCGTACCAAGGATGTAATAATAGCCTTCTTCCTGAACTATGTTTTCATCTTGTCGCAGTCTCTCCAAGTAGTCTTTTGCCTCAGAAAATTGGAAAACAAAGCGGTCGTTGTTGCTTCCTGGGCATACTCTTACGTTCAATATTCGATAATCTGAATCCACAATCTGCAAATTTAATTTCATGTATAACTTTTACATAAAATTATTGAAAAAAAATGTTGTGTTAAACAAATAAACATTTTTTGTCACTTACAATTTGTACATTCATTGAACTTCCAACTCTGTAGTTGAAAAAGGCCTCTTCATTTTCTCTTGAACGACGAAAACTGACAAGAAATCCATCCACAATTCCAATTATTCCCGGAATTCTAATTGTTCTGCGAAAACTAAAAAAATACCATTAAAAAATTTTTATTAAACAAAACTGAACTAACACTGAATTTAATTAAACAACTATGAGGGTTCTACTTCTATTTTCTACGTATAAAGGCTATTTTGTATTATTAGAAGGATTTATATTAATAAAAAAAAATAATTTTACCGATTTTGAATGATTTGTCTGTCCTGACGAGTGCTTGGAAACTTTACGAACAAATCTGCCAATCCATTTATAGCTTCGACAACCCTATTGATAATTCTACTAGCCGATGGTTGGCTGACAGGATGGTTGAAATCTTGACACAATCCACTTTGAAAAGATCCTTGGGCTAAAAATTTCAAAGTAATCAAAACTTGATGGTGCACAGGGATTGTTGTACTGTAGCCCAGTGCCAATTGATCTCCAAGCAATCGTATAAGTCTAATAACGACTTCAGCAGACATCCTGCATGAATATTTTATCATATAAAAGTATATTTATAAAATGATAAAACAGTTTACACGTATACATAAACTTTAATATAAAATAAAAAACATGAAATATTACCTATAATGTCTTATAAAATATTCATTTGGCAATGTGAACGGATTTGATGTGTCTCTCAATATTCTTCTTTGCAAACGCAGTGCTCTAAATCTGCGAAGACGTCGAATCCGCTGATTCCTGTTATTTAGAATTTGATTATGAGCATCAAAAAGTTGCTCTGCAAATCCTCGCTCAGCCATGACAAGCTTGCACTTTGCTTATTTCCTCCTAAAATAAGAATAGAGAAAATCAATATAGGTTAGGTTTTTTAGGAAACTATAAACATTACTTCTTAAAGACTAGAATGCACTAAAGATTATGAACGTGAAACTGTAATATTAACATTAATAATTACAATAATAATAACATAAAAATAATAACAATAATAATAACATACCTATCCTGTTTAGATGATTCCTTCGCGCAACGGTAACCGACGCCAACGACGAGAACCACCACAGAACAGTAACCCAAGAGAATCACTGGCTTGCCTACAGATAAATCAAAACCGAAAACATTGGCTTCGGACTTCGCGCATGCGCGGCTGGATTCTTTGGTGGAGGGAGCGCTCTCTCACATGTAATGTACTGTACACAGTACATGCGTCGGCTTACGTACTCTGCATCGTACATCGTACGCCCTCGGAATAAGGCCCCAGTTCATCAAGTGTACAGAAGAGCATTCTCTTATACGAAAATTCTTCTCCCGGAGAAATTGTTCTCCGCGGAAGTACGTCATCGTGACGTCAGTCTACTCTACGTATACTATTGTATGTTACGTATATATGTGTGTATGTACAGTTTATATATGTGTGCAGACGAGACGAGCAGACGTATCTATTTATTATTTTACAATACAATAACACATGCAGTGTTAATAATATATAAATAAATAAGTACTTTCTTTCTTTCTTTCTTAATAAATATACGATTATGATGATACGATAATAATCTAGTGAAGTGATATTATTTTCAAAAAAATCTGCAAATATGTAAAAGTGTGTTTGAAGAAAACTGTCAGATATAATTAAGACGTCTCACAAACATGACTAATAAGCTAAAATTAGATAAGTATTTAGTTTTTAGTTTTTTATAAAAATACAATATAATGAAAGATTTTTTGAACTGATTCTTTGTTAAAATGTTCACTTTTATTTTTCAGGTTGGAAGGCATACGACTACCATATTATAGGAAATACATAAGAGATTATAGAAAAGAATTTTCTTGTGATGTGACAAGTTAGTGTAGTGTTAAGAATGTGTCTACGAAAGTTTCTACGGTTGTTGACATAGCTATTCAATATTATTAAATTTTTTCTGTTGTTTCGTGAGAGGTTACAACTCTCAGGCTGTATAAGTATATTGAAAGGAATCCGTGTGACAAGCTAGTGAAAGTGTTGTATTTTCATCGCTGAAGTATCGAAGAAAGTTTCTACAAAATTTGCAGTCCATCTGGTCATTACAAATTATCAAGTTCTTTGGACTTCTAGAAGAATAGCTGTCATAAGCGCAAGTATCTTGTAAGTATAAATAATATACACAAGTTTTTAGATTTTATACTGTATATTTTTTAAAAATTATACATTAATTCTGTGGATTCACTACTTCTGGAGGATCCTCTCCTTCTGGAGCATCTTCTCCGTGAAACACTTCTTGTGTTCTTTGCTTGGCCAGGTCCGAGCGTGTCTCTTCTACATTGGACCTGGCCATAAAATTTATGAATTCAGCTAAATTCTTCAGGTTTTGCTGGTAGGGATTCAGCCTCCTTCAATTGTATGTTGCAAAAGTTGCAAAAGTGTTTAGCAAAGTCGATTTTCTATGCAATCAGAAGCAATCATTAACTAATAGTTTATATAATAAGTATTTAGTTTTATTTTTTATAGATATTCAATATAAATAAAGAATTTGTGAACTGATTCTTTGTTTAAATATTCTCTGTTATTTTTCAGATTATGAGGTTATGAAGCTGTCAGTTTATATATAAAAGAAGTAATTGTGACAAGAGAATTTTTATTGAAGAAGGTCTGATATTGAGATCTGCAGTATTGTGAAAAAAGTATATTTTCTTTAGTTTATACCTGTCTAGCAGAAGTGTAAGTTTTTTATTATTATATTCAATCTTCCACGCAAGAAAGTTTCTACAATTGTGGAAGTGCTTATGAACAATTATTAAATTTTCCTGTCGTCTCCTGGGAGATAGACTCTCAGGCTATACGTCGAAAGGGATCCTTACAAATAGCTAGTGTGTTCTATTTTCTTGGTTCAAGAATCGAAGAAAGTTTCAAGATAGAGAATATTCAGTATAAGGAAAAAATTGTCTTGTATTGTGAGAAGCTAGTGAAGTGTCAAGAATATGCATCGCTCATGCATGAAAGTTTCTAAGTTGTTTAAGTGTATATGAATAATTCATAACTTTTCCTATCGTCTCCTGGGAGGTAGACTCTCAGGCTATACGTCGAAAGGGATCCTTACAAATAGCTAGTGTGTTCTATTTTCTTGGTTCAAGAATCGAAGAAAGTTTCAAGATAGAGAATATTCAGTATAAGGAAAAAATTGTCTTGTATTGTGAGAAGCTAGTGAAGTGTCAAGAATATGCATCGCTCATGCATGAAAGTTTCTAAGTTGTTTAAGTGTATATGAATAATTCATAACTTTTCCTATCGTCTCCTGGGAGGTAGACTCTCAGGCTGTATGTCGAAAGGGATCCTGATGAGAAGCTAGTAAAAGTGTTGTATTTTCATCGTTCAAGAATCAAAGAAAATTTATACAGAATTTCCTGTTTATATAATTTTCTTGTGATGTGACAAGTTGGTTGAGTGTTACGATTATATTCAATCTTCCACGCAAGGAAGTTTCTACAATTGTGGAAGTGCTTATGTTAACTTTTCCTATCGTCTCCTGGGAGATAGACTCTGAGGCTGTACGTCGAAAAGAATTCTTATGAATAGATAGTATGAGTGTTTTATTTTCTTGGTTCAGAGAATATTCAGTTTATGTAAGGAAAAAATTATTTTCTATTGTGAGAAGCTAGTGAAGTGTCAAGAATATGCATCGCTCATGCATGAAAGTTTCTAAGTTGTTTAAGTGTATATGAATAGTTCATAACTTTTCCTATCGTCTCCTGGGAGATAGACTCTGAGGCTGTACGTCGAAAAGAATTCTTATGAATAGATAGTATGAGTGTTTTATTTTCTTGGTTCAGAGAATATTCAGTTTATGTAAGGAAAAAATTATTTTCTATTGTTAGAAGCTAGTGAAGTGTCAAGAATATGCATCGCTCATGCATGAAAGTTTCTAAGTTGTTTAAGTGTATATGAATAGTTCATAACTTTTCCTATCGTCTCCTGGGAGGTAGACTCTCAGGCTGTTCGTCGAAAGGGATTCTTATGAATAGCTAGTGAAAGTGTTTTATTTTGTTTTTAAATTACCGTCAATATTTCCTAAAAATTTTTTAAATTGTTCCAAAGTCTAATTTTGGTACATTTATGCATTTATTAGAGAGAGATGGAAAGATAGTTCCTTCTGCTAGAGCTTAATTTGCTCTGTCTGCAAAAATATTTTTTAAAATTTATTTTTTAATGAAACTAAATAAAAATGATTAATGAGTATGGATGTATTGATTATAATTAATGGTTTATTGACTTTTATATAAGTCAAATATCCTTGAAACTATTATATATGGAGTATATGGCACCCGGGTGCGCTTTTCAAAGTATAAAATCTTGATTAGTTTATTTTAATTATTATAAATGTTAAAACTGAATGTATAGGGATATTCTATAGTATTTTTATAATGTCGTGCAACAAAATTCCTCTGGATTACGCTAATATTTCACTGTTTTACCTACATTTTTTTAACAAGTCATTTTTAATAAACTTGTGCTTTTTAATAAATGAGCTGTTATATTTATTTCTCACAGAGAAACCAAGACCTGTGATATTCTGGGACTTTTACAGGTTCTTTTATAATGAGTTAAGCTATCTTTTCAAATGTTTGTGTCTTCGATATTGATGATCGATCAAGCTGAACACTTGTTTTTAAGGCTTAAAAGGTTTATACGTAGAAGCACTCAGAAGCATTTAGGTCACTCTGAAAATTAAAAATAACTAAGTTTTCATTAAACATACCGATCAGAGGGATATCATGAGAAATTTGAAGTTTACCATATAGACCAATTTCAAAATAATTATCATATAAGGCATTCAAAATCGAAGAGCTGAAAATTGGTCTAGACGATTAACTTTAAATTTCATATGCTATCCCTCTGATTGATTTGCTCAATTCAAAAATAGTTATTTTGAATTTTCAGAATGCCCAGAGTTCAGGCAGTATCCAGAATGTGGGTTGAGCGTCTTTTTTTCTAAAAGGTAAAAAGATCATACAAGTTTTCAAGCCCAAAAAAAAGCTAGTGAAAGTGTTGTGTTTGCATCATTTATTTATCATTGAAAGTTTTTACAGATTTGCAGTGGATGTTTTCCTATTTATAATTATTCTATAAGTTCAGAAGGCAAGTGGTTTAGAATTTGTTCGCAATTTGGAGAGAGCAAGTACACTCAGATTCCAGATGTAACGAGCTTTTCTCAAGGGAAAAGCATTTTTTGTTTAGTATACGGTAACGAGAACTTATGAAGGCATACAACTATCAGATTTTACAAGGAAAGAATTCTTTTGACATGACAGCTAGTGAAATTTTCATTTTTTAGTATCGACGAAAGTTTTTATAGTATTCAATATTGAACAGCTCAAATATAGTCTAGATGATTTTTAGGGAGACCTACCTGAAAATTTAAACACTAATTTTATGAAATCAACCGTGTAAGTATTTATGTGAAAGTCATACAGGGGATACCACAACTTCACTGACACTATTTTTTACAAGTTTTCATAAAGTTTAAATTCGATTACAGTTTTCTAAACGTTTACCGAATTAGGTGGGTGGCATTAAAAATGATAATACGTCTATCATAAAGAATCATAGGGATATTGGAAACTAACTTACATATACTTCTTTTTATTCTAAATATTATTTGCATTATTCTATAATATAGATTAAACAATTGTGAAGGATATGATGTAAACTTGTATAAATATTAAAATTCTATATCACTCATGTTCTGCATGACAATAGTATACGTAACGTACAAATGCTTTCAAGAAAGCAGTTATCAGTTAATTAATTAGCAATAATTTTAGAAGTACAGATTTCTTTGATGTATATTTGCGAAACAAATCATTATGGAACTTAACATAAAATTTAGTGTCAATAAAGGAAAAAAAACGCGCTATTCTATTTACCTCGAGGGTGGTGTGGAAAAGATATATTTCTTAGTGAATAATAATGATCTAAAAAAACTATTTACTCTACAGATAGTGTCTAAAAAATAATTATTATTATTATTACAATAATTCATGAGCAAATGTACATTAATATTTTAAATTTACTACTTATTTAGTTGATGTTAACTATTCTTTGTAATTTACATATTATATACCTTTTAAAAGTAGTGAAATCTCTCCCCCCCCCCCCCCCAAACAAACCTTTCCAAGGTAAAAGGCTGGCAAGTATAAGGTCGTTTCTTCATGTAAAAATTAAAGATTAATTTTACAACTCTTGATAACATTAATGTAAAAAAAACTCTTAATAACACTTATGCAGACAAAACAAAACTTTTATTAATATTCATACAGACAAAATAAAAATTCTTAGAGCTTACTCTAAAATTCAACTTTAATTTTCAAACTTCGACAACTCTTATGTAGTCGAAATTATAAGTGCTGTATTCTATACATTTATTTAATTATGGAAATTAAAGATCTTGATAACACTTATATAGACAAAATACTAGTAGCTTTACTGCATACTCTTAAGACGTGTTGATATTATAATCGTCAGATCAACAAATAATATATCTTCTTTCCTCTTGTGAATAAGTGATCGAACACAAATACTGGAAGAATTTGTGATACTTATAGATCAAGTTGGAAAACAAATAATTATGTTAGAATGAATGTCTTCTTTTACCTATTCAATGAGTTAATCACAACCACTCAAATCATGATGCTTATGCATTAAGCTAAAAAATCCGAAACTCTCATGTATGAAAATATGAACGTATAACCATCTTCGCGTTAAGGGTCTGTTGGACAGATTACCATTTCTTTAGTGTCACTTCTCCTTCGATTATCTATACCTTCGATTTGACATAAATTCTCATTTTAATTTTAAGAAAAGAAAGTTATGATATCAATAAATAAATTGGCAAGTTTTATGTTATAAAAAGTAATTGTTTACAAATAAATAAATAACCGATTAAATTGAGGAAGGATTATAAATATATGTGTTCATATAAACACTCAATTAAATTGCAGCATGTGAACAGGTGGATAGCCTGTGAAAAGGTACAGTCGGGTACAATTAAAACTTTGAATAATTACGACTGCTGCCACGTTGTGTACATGTAATAGAATGGTATGATGTTCTTACATGACATTATCACATGACAAATGTGCCCATAATATGTAGTAATATCATGTTTGTTTAAAATTATTATGTAATTTAACAAGATTGTTTCGCATCATGAAAACTTTTTCATTTATTTATGGAAGCTACGAGCGGATGTACAATCAACTCTACTTAGTAATTCAGTAATTGTATTGCTATCCTTATTTCATTAAAAATCTATGTCCAGGACGATTATATACAATTATATATATGAGATTTAAATTCTGTTGATTTACATACATTTAAAAAAAACAGGAACAAATTCTATCATGTAGAACGCAATTTTTTGACGGAAAAACTTGCCGCCCCGTCCTATCATAGATAACGATGTATACCATCTTTAAATTATGCAAGGTTCACCAAATTAACTTGTTAATGAAACACCGTTAAAAAAATCTCTGAATCGATTTTTCATTCTATATGTATTTATTACTGTCTTTGACCAATTTTTGAAGAAAAAGAAAAATGGAATTCCATTGTTTATTATTATTTGAGGCCATTGGTCTCACAGTTTAATATAATGATTTCAGTAGTACCCATTATAGGATAATAGGACGATAAATTAACTATATTAAAAATTTTATGATATTGTTAATTACACTGACATTTAGTGGTTCATCGATTATCTATGATAGGACGGGGCGGCAAGTTTTTCCGTCAAAAAATTGCGTTCTACATGATAGAATTTGTTCCTGTTTTTTTTAAATGTATGTAAATCAACAGAATTTAAATCTCATATATAATTGTATATAATCGTCCTGGACATAGATTTTTAATAAAATAAGGATAGCAATACAATTACTGAATTACTAAGTAGAGTTGATTGTACATCCGCTCGTAGCTTCCATAAATAAATGAAAAAGTTTTCATGATGCGAAACAATCTTGTTAAATTACATAATAATTTTAAACAAACATGATATTACTACATATTATGGGCACATTTGTCATGTGATAATGTCATGTAAGAACATCATACCATTCTATTACATGTACACAACGTGGCAGCAGTCGTAATTATTCAAAGTTTTAATTGTACCCGACTGTACCTTTTCACAGGCTATCCACCTGTTCACATGCTGCAATTTAATTGAGTGTTTATATGAACACATATATTTATAATCCTTCCTCAATTTAATCGGTTATTTATTTATTTGTAAACAATTACTTTTTATAACATAAAACTTGCCAATTTATTTATTGATATCATAACTTTCTTTTCTTAAAATTAAAATGAGAATTTATGTCAAATCGAAGGTATAGATAATCGAAGGAGAAGTGACACTAAAGAAATGGTAATCTGTCCAACAGACCCTTAACGCGAAGATGGTTATACGTTCATATTTTCATACATGAGAGTTTCGGATTTTTTAGCTTAATGCATAAGCATCATGATTTGAGTGGTTGTGATTAACTCATTGAATAGGTAAAAGAAGACATTCATTCTAACATAATTATTTGTTTTCCAACTTGATCTATAAGTATCACAAATTCTTCCAGTATTTGTGTTCGATCACTTATTCACAAGAGGAAAGAAGATATATTATTTGTTGATCTGACGATTATAATATCAACACGTCTTAAGAGTATGCAGTAAAGCTACTAGTATTTTGTCTATATAAGTGTTATCAAGATCTTTAATTTCCATAATTAAATAAATGTATAGAATACAGCACTTATAATTTCGACTACATAAGAGTTGTCGAAGTTTGAAAATTAAAGTTGAATTTTAGAGTAAGCTCTAAGAATTTTTATTTTGTCTGTATGAATATTAATAAAAGTTTTGTTTTGTCTGCATAAGTGTTATTAAGAGTTTTTTTTACATTATATTCTTTCCTCATATTTTACGCATATATATATATATATATATAATATATATATACATTCGTACACATGTATATGGGTGATTCTTCCAAAAGTGGTGTTTTTCATCTCCGTAATCTAAAAACGGTCATTTTGCAAACTTTTTGATCCGGAAAGCTAGTAAAATACTTGGACTGTATTAATTCAATATAAATTGAATGTATTAAACGTGTATCGCTATTTTCAAAATGAGCGTGTATTAATATTATTTTATGTCGTAATTCAAAAACAGAGTAAATCTCTCGCAGTATTCGTTCTCTCTAGACCAAATAACTAAATCATCATCTGATCTTTCATTGTCTCTCACACATGAAGAACATACTATGTGAATTTAAAAATATTCTTTCCTCATATTTTACGCATTGTAATTCAAACACATAGTATAATCTCTCAAAGCATCCAATCCCTCTGGATGACATCACCATATTATCTCTCATTATCTCCCTCTCAGGAGCAATATATCTATACAAAATTTCAAAAATTTCTTTCTACAAGTTTTATGGATCCAATTCAAAATTCGAGCAAAATGTCTCGCTGCTTCCTATTTCTTTGGACTGATCATAAGATCACCTCTCATTGTCTCCTTCACATGAACAATATAACTATACGAATTTTAAAAATTTCCTTCCCACATATTTTATGTATTATATATCAAAAGCAGAGTAAAATTCTTCAAGACATTTAGTCTCTCTGGACCATATAGTCACATCATCGCTCATTGTCTATCTCGCATGAAGAATATAACTCAACGAGTCATAAAAATTTTTGTCTCATAAATTTTATACATCGTAATTTAAAAACAATAAAATCCTTCACAGCATCCGATCCCTTTGGATTGCATCACCAGATCATCTGTCATTGTCTCCCTCTCATAAGTAATAAATTTATATGATATTTCAAAAATTTCTTATCATATATTCTATCGATCTAATTCAAAAACAGAGCAAAATCTTTCGCAGCATCCTATACCTATACTTATTTCAATGAATACCTATATGAATTTATGTTATGTCTCCTAAGAGAGATACGTTAATAAAAATGGAGCTGTATATTGAAACGGCCGGCAACGGTAAATGAACTACCGTAGGAACAAAAAACTTATATAACCATCCAAGCGAGCAAGCCACAGCAAGTCACCACCTTCAACACCAAGTGCTGTCAACACGGAGGGGGCGATACCAATATTTAAAGCAAGTACTGGCAAGAAGCAATAGAGGGCGCAACGACTGATACACAGCAGCATAGGCACCGGACGAGTATATAAGCCAGCGCAACAGCGAGGAGACCATCATTCGTCGCTTGTAGCTCCGGCAGCGAGCAAGACCCTCTCGGGGGAATTGTGTACCTGCTCCCGGCCGCATGCTTCCCGATGCCTAATGAGCATAGCGCTCGGATAAGGGTTGGGTAACGCCACTCCCCCTTTCTTGTATAATGGGAGCGACATAGCCGTATCTTTCACTTGTAATTTCCGAATATGAATAATAATCAAGATATATTTCAAATTCCATTTCTCCTTCTTAAAAAGTACTTCCCCTCCTTATAGGGCGAGGGATCCTTGTCACTCGAACATTGAGTGCATTGACTCCCGTACCCCGCTGGCTGAGTGGAGCTTCTCCTAAGTCGATAAGTAACGAGTCAGGCCGAAGCTGACCTCCGTCCCTTATCGACGAGCAGCATCCCTCAGGATTATTCCTAGAATGTAGAGACGGGTACTCTTGTAGAGGCGGTTTCGACCACAACACAAGAGAAATCTTTTGGCATGTTTCAATGTATATATATATGATTGCATGTGAAATCGAAAAAAATTATATTTTACCTATCCAAATATATGAATGTTGTTCTATAGAGTGTCAAAATATCTCATGAATTTTTTCAGATTTTTTCCATCAAATTCCTTCGAGTTACAGAGGGTCAAAATTCATGAAATTCGTGTTTTTACTATTTTTCGTCAACTTTCATTAATTCATAGCTCTTCAGGGATGCATTTTTCAACAAAAGTATATAGAATATTTTTTTTAGTAAATTTATCTATTTTACAAAAAAATAGATTTAAAATCATATCTAGACGTTATCATTTTATTACAGCTAATTTAAACTCTAAAATCAGTGAAATTGAGATTTTGATCCAGAGTTGAACAACCAAAAAATTTATGAAAGAATCTTTTTATAGTTTAAAATTACCACAAAATTTTAGAGTGGGTCTCAAAAATTAATACCATTTAAAAAATCAGAAAAGAAAATTCTAAGAAAAACAGTATTCTCGTCATTTTTCGTAATATTGCTTCCTCTCTGAACTATACATTGACGAAAATCTTAATTAAATAGTAAAAAATGCGATATTTTCTTCGATTATTAGCCTAATAGTTTTATCATTGGAAAATATGTAATGGGCCGTATCTCCCTTAGTTTTTAATCGATCAAGCTAAATCAACCAAAATATTTGGCTTGAAAAATAAAATAGCAATCTTTTCCCGATTTTCAATAACTTTCTTATTTTTCAAATGCGAGCACTTTTTGTTTTTTTACATGCATTTTTAACAAAAAATAGCTTATGATTCATTTATCTCGCCGAAATCGACTGCGATTGAACCAGTTTTTTTTTACAGATTTCCCTAGTACTAATAAGATGACAGTCCTATTTTGGGCCTGAACCTATTCATACATTAATTATACAGTCATTTTGAAAAATCAATAAAAACAAATTTTAGGCTATAATTTTAATTCCAAGCATTCTACAGAAAAAAGTTAAATGGGAGAGTTGTAGACCTTAAAAAGATACAACTTTTTCCTATTTCCATGAACACTCAAAAATGCTTAAAATTCAAATTAACTAGTCAAAATCGAATTTTAGCATTAAAATAATTCATTTTTCATAATAAAATTTTTCAGGTATACATTTTACATACAAATATTAAAGATAAAAGTTGTAGATATTTTAAAAGTACAACTTTTAGCCATAATAATTATACGCTTCAATGATTTAACGCATTGTAGAGCTCAAAAATTGATTTTTTAAAGAAAAATTTCAGTTGATAATAATTATATCTCTGCGAAATTAGCTCCAATCGATTGAGTGAGAGCGAAGCGCGAATGCAGGGGGATCAGGCGAGCGTGAAGCGCGAGCATCAGTCGGTAATGCCGTAACTGTATAATTCCTTCCATCGCGAAGCGATGCAAGGCGGCAAGCCACTGAAGTTTTCGGCCCAAAGGGCCGAAAAGCCGAGTGTGACGCGCTAGTTTAAATGGTCTTAATTTTTGGGACGTACTCTGAAATTTTTTAGGTAATCTTAAACTATAAAAAGGTTCTTTCATGAATTTTTGGTTTGTCCAACTCTGGATAAAAATCTCAGTTTCACTGATTTTAGACTTTAAATTGGATATAAGAAACGGATAACATATTTATGACTTTAAAAGTATGTTTTTTTGTCAATTAGACAAAATTTGCAAAACAAAGTTTTCTATGCACTTATGTTGAAAAATGCATCCCTGAAGAGCTATAAATTAATGAAAATTGACAAAAAATTAAAAAAAAACACGAATATCTTGAACTTTGACCCTCTGTAGCTCGAATGAACTTGATGGAAAAAATCTGAAAAAATCCATGAGTTATTTTGACACGCTATAGAACAATATCCATATAATTTTGGATAGGCAAAAACTAATTTTTTTCGATTTCACATGGAATCGCCCATATATATTATAACGTTGATTTTTCGTGCACCGGTATTATGTACACGGGAGAAGCTGTACGGATGATACCAATGTGATATTTCGGCCTGCCTCCTCGAGTTCTCGTATACCTGGTGGCGCCAGACACTTACCTGAAAGTGCCAGAGTCTCGCGACTCTTTTAACGAACTCGGGAGATAGGCGGATTTGCCGGCTAGCTAGCTCAGCCTCGCAACGCGTAAAGGAAAGAGAGTGATTATTTTCTAAAGCACTCATTTATTCCTAACTAAAACTTATTTTACAGTGAGAAGTAACCAGTAGACAACCTGGGCTCAACGTCCACCGCACGCTTAATAAAAGAATACTCGCCATATTCGTCCGCTCCAGGCAACGCAAATCCGAGGAGATACAACTTCCACGCAGCAGTAAATTCCGCAAATGACACAAATACTGAATGATTACAAATGCCAGATAACCACCGAAGATATCCGACTCTCGCGCGTCTCAAAACCTCACTCACACGGTTGCCCACTTGGCAGCACACTTACTCTATGTCCGCCGACTCTTTTTTTAAACCTTATGCCTATAGTCGCGACCGCTCACACCTAGACCGACCGCATCTGCTTATCCTACTTTTGGCCGAGAGCGTGTCCGCGTCCGATGGTTTATGACGCCCCTCGCGCCGTAACCTAACGCGAACGCCGAGCGAGGACCCCTTGTCCTCGCTGACGAATTCTACTAAGACTCACACTACTCACCGCACGCAACAAAGACAAATAGCCGCGGGTTTCGAGTTACGCAGACAACCTCTGTCCACGTAGGTACGCCGAGATAACCTTAAGCCCGAGGTACCCGAGGTAGAACGCTCTTCGCACGCGCCGGGATGTCGAGACAACCTTCGCCGAAATAAAGGCAACTCTTGTTTTACGTCGGCGTGACGCGATAACGATCCGTCGAAGATATTCTCGACGGATTAACCCGAGGTAGACTCCGTTCACGCACTCAATTTCACTAAACAACACGCGCTTAAGTAAGAGAAGACATCCACTACGAAAGATAGCCGCGCTCACGGGTGTTCGCGCACTCGCTAGACAAAGGGTCTTCGCGTATACGAGGTCACGTGTGGAATTGCGCAGTAACCCGCGAGGGAAACTTAGTCCAATAAAAGACCGACTCACTGACTTTTTCCTCTAGTCCGGGCGACCTAGACTTCGTGACCCTCAGAGAACCAGGAAACCTACAGAACAGGTCCGAAATTAGCACAGGTTAATAAAGAAATCAGCACAAAGTAATCCCTCAGGAGCTGGCTGCAACGACGTCTGAGCTGGAACGGCCGGGGTAGGAAAGTGCCAGATCGCGCACTCGACGCGTGCCTCGCACTTTCGGGCTCCTAAGACGCCGAGAAGCGCGCGCTCCTATTGATCGGTTCACGTGGGGCCGTCGGCCCGCGCACTCGCGCTGTTACAAGTTCGCTCGCCTCCCGCATCGTCGATCGCGATGCATGCGCGCTCGACTTTACATTCACAATCAACGCTGGATAGATGGCCGCGGAATACAAACGCTCGCAAGATACAGACAGCCAGCATTCATACAGACAATTAGCGCAACGCCTGCGTTAATTACGTAGTACATTGTAACTCTCAGCGCATACTTCTGTCTGGATCCTTGATTCGGGAGTACACCTATTACAAAGGGCGCCAAAGCTGCCTTTTTACTCCAAATGTTCTCGCGGGTGAGCAACAATCACGCGTAGCCATGCTGCAGAAGGTGCTAACGTAGGAAGAAGCCGCCCGCCTTATCTGCGTCCGACGACTAACGATGAGCGGAATTGAACGCCCTGTATGACTCTGTTGCTGCTTCCGCTGCGCCGGAGCTGGCCTTCTTCCCTTCTCGCCCTTAAACGGGAGTGAAGAAGCCCTCTGTATTTTTCTCCTTCCTTAGTTGTCTCTCCTCACCTCACGTCGTCGCTCGAAAGAAACGTTACGCCATTAATTCATGCATGCATCTCTATTCACGCCACCTTGAGACACGCTACCCCGGCAACTCGGTGCTTGATGTGACGTGGCGATATTTTGCCACATTACAAAATATATTATATATTGTGACGAGTATCGTCACGGCGCATGCTTACTTTATTTAATACATATGCTTTTATCTATTTATTTGCATGTAAGACTTTCAGATTGTTCCAGCTATACGAGAGTCAATGGGTTTGCGAACGCGCCGTATGGTGAGAGAGCGCGCGCGACAAAGCGAAGCTAATCACGGAAGGTTAGGAATAATTTTATATTTTATTGGTTTGAATTTGTTTTCAAAAGGAATGGCATCCCATTTATTTATTATTTTTTTTAATATACTTCACTTTTTTAAGTTTTAGGTTTCATTATACTTACGAAATGTTAACTAAAACTGAACAACAGATTGCTTATGATAAACAGAAGTGCATAAGTAATCAAGAAATGTTAATAGATACTCATATCGATAAATTTAATGAAATTGTTACAAATTAAACACTGTGTTCCATGAAAACACCTGTACTCATTCAAAGACCATATAATTAGACAAAATACTAGCAGCTTCACTGCATGCTGTTAAGAGATGTTGATAATAAAGTCATCAGATCAACAAATTATATATCTTCTTTCCCCTTGTGAATAAGTGATTGAAACAGAAACACTGGAAGAATAGATGATGCTTATAGATCAAGTTTAAAGACAAATAATTATGTTAGGACGCATGTCTTCGTACCTCGTAAATGAGTTAATCACCAGCACTCAAATCATGATGCTTATACAAATCATCTACAATGAAATATGAGATTTAAATATTCTGTTCATATAAAAAATCGATCCCAGATTTTTTTTAATAAAACAGGAACAAATTCTAGCATGTAGAACGCAATTTTTTTATGGAAAAACTTACCATTCCGCCCTATCATAGACAATAATTGATTTGGTGATCAAATTATATCTCTCTCAAATAACTGATACTTTATTTAGAATGTGTTTCCTACAATTTTTCATCAATATTTGAAGAATCGATATATAATTTTCTCATAATTCTAACGTCAAATTTTCATTATTTGTATGTATTTTTTCACAAAATTAAGTTACTATTTTCAAAAGATAACAGGAAGTTGATAAAAAATAATTTAAACTAATATAGAGTATTAAAAAATGGTATAAAGTCAATTATCTATAACTAAAAAATAGAATACCTGCTATCATTTGAGGCCATTGTTTTCACAGTTTAACATAAATATTTTGTGTAGTAGCGATTATAGGATAATAGGAAGATAAGTTAATTATAATTAAATATTTTTTCATCTAGTTGATTACACTGATATTTTGTAATTCATCGATTATTTATTATAGAACGGGACGGCAAGTTTTCCCATAAAAAAATTGCGTTCTACATGCTAGAATTTGTTCCTGCTTTATTAAAAAAAATCTGGGATCGATTTTTTATATGAACAGAATATTTAAATCTCATATTTCATTGTAGATGATCGTCCTTGACATATATGCTATAGATTTAATGAAATAAGGAAATAGTAACTTATTTTGCGAATTACTAACTAGAGTACATTGTACATTCGCATGTTGCTTCCATAAATAACAACAGGAAAAGGAAATAATAGACATTAATTAGTTTAAAAATTATGATTTTTCATGATGCGAGACAATTCCGTTATATTACATGATAAATTTGGACAAACACATGATATTATGACACATTATGAGCACATTTATCGTGTGATAATATATCATATAAGAACATAATACGATTTTATCACATGTACAATCGGTAACAATTGAAACTTGGAATAATCCCGAAATGGCTCCATGTTATGCGAATGTTTAGGACCGGGCACGCAACGCCCCATTTGCCGTTCAGGCTATCTACGTTTCACATGCTTTGGTCGAGTGTTTATATGAATAAATACATATTTATAATCCTTCCTCAATTTAAACGGTTATTTATTTATTTCAAAACGATTACTTTTTATAACAACAAACTTGCCAATTTATTTATTGATATCATAACTTTCTTTTCTTAAAATTAAGATGGGAATTTTTATAAAATCGAAGGTATAGACAAAATCGAAGGAGATCATAATGCGAAGATGGTATTACACGTTCATATTTTCATCCATGAGAGTTTCGGATTATTTAGCTTAAGGTATAAGTATCATGATTTGAGTGCTGGTGATTAACGCATTTACGAGATTCGAAGACATGCGTCCTAACATAATTATTTGTCTTCAAACTTGATCTATAAGCATCATATATTCTTCCAGTGTTTGTGTTTCAATCACTTATTCACAAGGGGAAAGAAGATATATAATTTGTTGATCTGATGAACTTATTATCAACATCTCTTAACAGCATGCAGTGAAGCTGCTAGTATTTAGTCTAATTATATGGTCTTTGAATGAGTACAGGTGTTTGCATGGAAAACAGTGTTTAATTTGTAACAATTTCATTAAATTTATCGATATGAGTATCTATTAACATTTCTTGATTACTTATGCACTTCTGTTTATCATAAGCAATCTGTTGTTCAGTTTTAGTTAACATTTCGTAAGTATAATGAAACCTAAAACTTAAAAAAGTGAAGTATATTAAAAAAATAATAAATAAATGGGATGTCATTCCTTTTGAAAACAAATTCAAACCAATAAAATATAAAATTATTCCTAACCTTCCGTGATTAGCTTCGGTCTGTCGCGCGCGCTCTCTTACCATACGGCGCGTTCGCAAACCCATTGACTCTCGTACAGCTGGAACAATCTGAAAGTCTTACATGCAAATAAATAGATAAAAGCTTATGTATTAAATAAAGTAAGCATGCGCCGTGACGATACTCGTCACAATATATAATATATTTTGTAATCTGGCAAAATATCGCAATAATAATTATTTTTTAGGCACAATTAATGTGTAGAGCAAATAGATTTTTTAGATCATTATTATTCACAAAGAAATCTATCTTTTCCATACCACCTTCGAGGTAAATAAAATAGCGCGTTTTTTTTCATTTATGGACACAAAATTTTATGCTAAATTCCATAATTATTTGCAAATATACATCACAGAAATCTGTACGTATAAAATTATTGCTAATTAATTAACTGATACTGCTTGCTTGAAAGCATTTGTGCGTTACGTACACTATCGATGCAGAAAATGAGTGATATAGCATTTAAATATTTATACAAGTTCACATCGTATCCTTCACAATTGCTTTATCTATATTATAGTATTATGAATAATATTTAGTAAAAAAAGAAGTATATGTAAGTTAGTTTCCAATATCCCTATGATTCCTTATGATATACGTATTATTATTTTTAATGCAAAAGACCTAATTCGGTAAATGTTTAGAAAATTGGAATCGAATATAAACTTTATGAAAACTTGTAAAAAATAATGTCAATAAAGTTCTGGTATCCCCTGTAGGCCTAATCCACAAAATTGGCACAAAACTTTTTTCTATTTAACATAATTATTTACTTGATACAGATAGTATGAAAAAGTAAAGATCATTTAATGAAAAATAAATTTTTGGTTGATACGATAAACTTGAAATTTTTCATGGTTTCCCTCTGATTAGTACGTTTAATGAAAACATAGTTATTTTCAATTTTCAGAGTGCCCGAAGTACAGGCAGTTTTCAGAATATGGGTTGAGCGTCCCTTTTTTCAATGGAAATACATGTTTTGATTTCTAAAAGGTAAAAAGACCATACAAGTGGTTTAGCCCACAGCTTAGAGAGATAGTATAAAAATTTTGAAGATGATATAGCTGAGCAGTATTAAGATAATCGGAGATGAGAAATATCAAAATTAAAAAATTCAAATTTTGCTAAGCCGTATCAACTTGATTATACTCATACTATCCCTCTAAGTGACAGGCTTTGCAACTCATTAGTTTTCATTACCTTTTACAAAGCAAAACATGCATTTCCCTTGATTATACTCATACTATCCCTCTAAGTGACAGGCTTTGCAACTCATTAGTTTTCATTACCTTTTACAAAACAAAACATGCATTTCCCTTGGGAAAAGACTCGTTACATGCAAGATTTGGAAACTGAGTGTACATGTTGCTCTCTCAAAATTGAGAATAACTCATTTTTTATTAAGCAAATTAATCAGAGGGATAGCATAAGAAATTTCAAGTTAATCGTCTAGACCAATTTTGTTCCATTTTGAATGCCATAAATGATAATTATTTTGACATTGGTCTATGTAATAAACTTAAACTTTCACATGCTATCCTTGCGATGGATTTCTAGATAGAACATAAGTTTTTCTCAATTTGAAAGGAGTACAATGAAGTAACTATAACTCATTTTCTAGATCATGGATGTAACGATCCGAGCCTTTTCCCAAGGGAAAAGCATATTTTGTTTTGTATAAGGTAACGAGAACTTATAAGTTGTCAAGCCAGTCACTTAAAGGGATAATATAAAAATTTTCAAGTTGATACGACTCAGCAGTTTTGAATTATTGAATTTTGAAATTTCTAGTCTCTGATTATCTCAATACTGCTCAACTATACCATCGTCAAAATTGTTATACTATCTCTCTAAGCAGTGGACTTGAAAACTTGAATGATCTTTTTATCTTTTAGAAAGCAAAACATACATTTCGAATGGGAAAAGAGATGCTCAACCCACATTCTGGAAACTGCCTGTACACCGGGCACTCTGAAAATAACCATTTTTTCATTAAGCAAATCAATCAGAGGGATAGCATATGTAATTTTAAGCTCTTCAATTTTGAATGCCTTAAATCATAATTATTTTGAAATTGGTCTAGAAGATTAACTTGAAATTTCATATGCTATCCCTCTGATTGATTTGCTTAATGAAAATCTAGTTATTTTCAATTTTCAGTGTGCCCTGAGTACAGGCAGTTTCCAGAATATGGGTTGAGCGTCTGTTTTCCCAATAGAAACGCATGTTCTGATTTCTAAAAGGTAAAAAGACCATACAAGTGGTTTAGCCCACAGCTTAGAGAGATAGTATAGGAATTTTGAAGATGGTATAGTTGAGTAGTATTCAGATAATCGGAGATTAGAATATTCAAAATTCAAAAATTCTAATTTTGCTGAGCCGTATCAACTTGAAAATTCTAATACTATCCCTCTGAGTGACAGGTTTGACAACTCATAAGTTCTCGTTACCTTATATAAAATAAAACATGCTTTTCCCTTGGGAAAAGTCTCGTTACGTCTGGAAACTTAGTGTACTTGCTCTCTCAAAATTGGGAAAAACTTGTAAACCACTTGCCTTCTGAACTTATATAATAATTATAAATCTTCAAAAAACATTTTTCACTTCACTAGCTTCTCACAGGAATTCCTTCCCTTTATAACATGACAGTTGCGTAACCTCCCAATATAAATTGTGTAAAAACTTTTTGATACTTAAACGATGTTAATACAACACTTTCACTAGCTTGTCACGTCACTAGAAAATTCTTTCCTTCTATAACATAATAGTTGTAGGCCTTCATAAGTTTTCTTTACCTTATACAAAACAAAACATGGTTTTCCCTTGGGAAAAGTCTCGTTTCGTCTGGAAACTTAGTGTACTTGCTCTCTCAAAATGGGGAAAAACTTCTAAACCATTTGTCTTTTGAACTTATATAATAATTAAAAATCTTAAAAAAACATTTTTCACGTCACTAGCTTGTCACATCACATCACATCACAAGAAAATTGTTTATAACCTGATAGTTGTATGCCTTCCAATAAAACCTGAAAATTAAAAAAGAACATTTTAACAAAGAATCAGTTGACAAAATCTTTCATTATATTATGTACGATTTATAAAAAAGTAAAACTAAATACTTATCTAATTCTAGCCTATTACCCTGTTGAAAATAATAACGTTATTTCATAAGGTTATTTCATAACGTTATTTCATAACGTCATTTCATAACGTTAAATAACGTTATTTCATAACGTTAAATAACGTTATTATACAATTTGGCGCCTTTTATGACGTCTTTTTCTAACATCATTTAACGTAAATTAAAGTTATTTACATCCGGAGAAATGATTGGTAACTTAAAATAACGTTATTTTCGATTGCGTTTAAATCATAAAATAACGTTATTTTTCTTGACTCTATTGCTCGATGTTGTAAATAAATTAAATAAATACAATATGTATCTCTTCGAGCTACGTACTTTATTAAATTAGCCAACGTTTCGGTCCATGTATGGACCCTTATCAAGGCTGGGGAACAGAAATTTTTTTTTATAAATTACATATTTGCAATAAATTTCTATAAGTTAAAACATAAATTAACCATGATAAAATACCTTTTTTTATATAACAATAGTTACACTTTTTTAAGTGTAACTATTATTAGTAAATAAGGTTGACGATAAATTCAATAAATTCATTAAATTAGGAAAGGATCCAACCTCCGTTAAAGACACTAGGAACGTAGTATATACGATCGATTGCTCGGATTGTGAGTCCACGTACATAGGTAAGACTTATCGCCCATTAAAATCTAGGGAGTACGAGCACAAGAGATGTATTGATGTTTTTTTACAGCATTGATGTTTTTCCTATGAAAACATTCGTCTGATAATTTTATGGCTTTATCAATTAAATTGTACAACATGTAAATTTTCTGAGATTTAGGATGTTGTGAGTAATAATTTAAAAACCTGCCAGAGAAGGTAGATTTTGTGTACCAATCAGTCATTATTGTTCCTGTGTAATTTACCAATGAATCCTGTAATAAACTTGTGGTGTTATTATTTTTAATTTCATGCGTAAATTCTAAGCGGCTAGTGTATAATATACTGAATTTAATATACTGAATGTTATTGAGTGTCATTAACCTTTGATTTTAGGATGCATGTAATAATATCATCTACATAATGGTAAAAATACGGGTTTAAGAGATAGTTTTGAAATGCAATCCATCTCAACATGATCCACGTCTATAAGTCAGCAAATAATCCCGAGATCGGAGCACATATAGGAGTACCAAAAAGGTGCTTGTAAAATTTATTGTTAAATTGAAAGTATGTAGTCTCCATAAGTAACTCACATGCTGCTAAAAGCTCATCAAGTGGAATGTCAGATCTTCTAACTATTTGCATATATTTTTGTTCGATACTGATTTTGATCAACGCTTTGTCAATATTAGTCTACAACGATTTCACATTTAAGTTTATAATTCAATTGTCCGTTGGAACATTTATATGTCTAATTTTTTTCTATTAAATCATAACTATCTTTTACGTATGGTTTTGGTTTATCTAAACTGCTTTTATTCTGAATAACGTTTTTGATAAAAAATATGTAAGTGAGCCTATTGTTGAAATAATAGGTCGTAACTGATTTTTTTTTGTGGATTTTAGGTAATTCATAGGTTTTTGGTAAAAACATATCCATTTGTGTTAGTTTTTATCCATTATATTTTTGCCAACAGCCAATTACAATTTACACATGAAATTGAAAATTATAAGTTTCTTAGACGTTTTATTGGTTGTGACGATTCTAATATTCACAGGTCCGTTGACCACAAATTTCATCGCGATGAGCCGTGAGTACTCGATACGTTCACAAGGGTAAACACAAGGGCTCGATCACGCGGTTATATTGCGTAATACACTCGAGTCGACACGCGTTTCATTTCGAGTCCAGAGTTGGCGAGCCCGCGCCCTTTTGCACTCGCGCGCTAAGGAGAGAGCAGTCAAGCGTGAAACGGTGCACGGAATCAGCTGTATACAGTAAGACCTACGAGGAAACGGGACATAGGAAAACCCGTGAGTGCGAGTGAGAAGCATAGGAAAATGCATAAGTGCGACAGAGACAGACTTTCCCTCCCTTAATTTTCTCTCGTCCCCCACTCTGTCCGAAAGCTAACCTTTGGAGATTCGGCCGACGAAAAAAAAAGGTCAGGCCCATCGATAGTCCGTGCAAAAAAAGGGTCAGACAGAGAGTGGGGAATGAAAGAAAAATAAAGGAGGGAAAGTCTGTCTCTGTCGCACTTATGCGTTTTCCTATGCTTCTCTCTCGCACTCACGGGTTTTCCTATGATCCGTTTCCTCGTAGGTCTTACTGTATGTTTGAAGCATGGGCTCACACGCTTCGGCGCCGCGGCCGCTCGCGAATACGCATACATGTGATGTCGCGTATTCTTACGCACATACATCGCTCGCGCAGCCGGGAGATATATAATATCGATCATTGCGCTGCGTCTCACCGCAAATTTTCGGCGGCTAACGAAGGCTCTCGGCAGTCGACTTCGACGCGGATCGAGCATTACGTAT
The DNA here is from genome assembly GCA_018906965.1 of Philotrypesis tridentata. Taxonomy (NCBI): domain Eukaryota; kingdom Metazoa; phylum Arthropoda; class Insecta; order Hymenoptera; family Pteromalidae; genus Philotrypesis; species Philotrypesis tridentata. The sequence continues at coordinate 24,486 of JACCIB010000133.1, read as the reverse complement.
TCAGCTTTTCAACAAGCTACATGCTACATGCAACAAACAAGGAAATAAAGGTACTCATGTAACATATAAGGATTCAAGAGGAAACCACGACTTCTGGGAAGACATGAAATACTATGACTCCGAATTTCGTGCGAATGAAAAGTGTAGTGCGCAACTATTATATATGCGCAACTATTATATATGGCCGTCAGGATTTAGAAATGAAACGGACGGAAAGCTCGAACTTCTTAGTTTCTGAATTCTTAGAAATTCGTAGAAATTAATACTTAATACATCCCTCGCGAAATACTAACCAAATCTGCTTCTGGAAAGCAGGGTAGTTGCACCACAGATAACAGGGACTTCCCTGTGCTCGCATGGGCATGAGAAAGGCTGGCTACGCCAAAGTTTTTCTCAGCATCCTCTTGACTGCAAGCGCGGGAGGTGAAGGCCGGTACTAATATAGTTTCACCTTAACCATTAATTTTCCGGTACTTAGTTATTTTACGGTAAATCAAATAAAAAAATACAATAGTAAATAATTTATTTAATTTAAGGGGTTATGACAGTGTTAAAATTCCGAAAAAATCGATTTTTTTTTATTTGCTTTTTTTGTAGCAAATTTAACATAGAATATGCTCCCGAAAGCCGTTTTTCGATACAAAATTTTTTTTAAAAATTATAGGAATAATACTAAAAAAAAAAATTCATGATTTTCCAAAATTGCATATTTTTCGATAAATACAATTTTTATGCTTTGAAAGTGTTTTTATTGAAAAAGTATATAATATTTAATATATATCATCATGTTTTTAAAAGAGGAAGACACATTGGAATGTGCATTCCAATGTACGACGCATTCTGAAAATTTTAAATTTGGCGGTTATCGACGGAGGTGAATGCCTATACACAGTGAATGGTACTTTAGCCAGAATCCTGTTTTACCATTCTACTTGCAAGTTATTGAAGTTTTTATGTAATAATAAACAGTGACTTTATTTGAGTTTAACTAAATAATATTGAGATCGGTTTTTCAGTTAAGATTTTAGTTATAACCTAATAATTTTAACTGAAAATTGCTCTAGTATTTTATTTAGTTTAAAATCAAGTTTTTTGCACGTGAAGTGTACTAGTGAAAATTCAAGATTTGTTAAAAACAACACGATGAGTGGTTCAAGAAATAGAAATCCAGGCTCATCTGCACATGGAAAGCGCAGGTTTGGAAGAAAGAAGAGGAGGTAACAGAGATTTTTTGGAGATCAACCATCGTCAACCTCCATCCCTTCAAGAAATGAAGCATCGCCTGAAGCAGTTCCTTCAACATCTACTGCAGAAGCCCCACCAGAGAGAGAAACGCTTTCTTCAACATCTACTACAAGACCTCCAAACAGAATTCCTTCGGAACCATCAACATCAGGTATAGCAGCTACGCAACCAGAAATTGCACAGCCAGAAATTCCTGTTTCGAGATCAAGACAAAAATTAAAATCAAGTTATGTACAAGCTGGTTCTATTCAGTATAGAATATTTGACACTTCGTTACTTTTACCAGAATTACAGGAATTCCTGGCTTGCAAAAATTGTGGCGGTGATATTACTTTCAATGAAGTTAATATCAGAGGCCTTGGTAGCAAGCTATCTATTACTTGCACCAACTGCTATAAAGTTGCATTCATAGACTCGAGTGGACAAATTGGCACTAAACAAATTCCTTTGAAATAAATAAAAGAGTAGTGTTAGGAATGCGAGCTCTTGGTCATGGACACACTGGTTTAAAAACCTTTTGTGGAATCATGGATTTTTTACCACCAGTTGCTCATAGTTATTTTGGAAACATCAATCATGAATTGAAAATTTCGAGTAAAAAAGTAGCTATTGAGTCTATGAAAGCAGCTGCGCAAGAAGGTTGCAGTAGTAGCACAGGTGAGACTCAAGAGAATGGCTGTGACACTGTATCTGGTGACCGATCTTGGAGGAAACGAGGATTTTCTTCCCTTCAAGGAGTATCAGCATTGATCCGCAACGATACTGGCAAAGTGATTGATGTTGCACCGAAGCAATCATTTTGCAAGGCTTGTGATGCACATCAAGAGAAGGACACTGAAGAGTACAGAGAGTGGTTTGAAGCACATCAAGACCAGTGCTCGGCCAATCATCAAGGAAGTTCTGGATAAATGGAAGTAGATGGCATCGTGGAAATGTTCAGAAGATCAGAGGCAAACCATGGAATCAAGTATAAGAACTACATAGGAGATGGTGACTCGAAAGTATTCAAGGCTCTCTGCGATGCCAAGCCTTATGGAGAAGATTTTGTCATCAAGAAGAAGGAATGTGTTGGCCATGTACAGAAGAGGATGGGGACGAGATTGAGAAATCTGAAGAAGAGTTTGGCTGGCCAAAAACATATTTGAAATCTGATGGTCTAGGCATTGGTGGGAAGAACCGTCTTACAGCTCAAAGAGTCGACCAGCTGACTCAGTATTATGGCAATGCCATCAGAGGCCATCATCGTTCTGTTGAAGAAATTTCCAAAGCCATCTGGGCGACATTTTACCATAAAGGATCAACAGACAAGGAGCCAAGACATCACGTTTGCCCGCCAGGACCAGACAATTGGTGTAAATGGCAAGTAGCCAAAGCCAAAAAGAAACTTAAAACTTTTCACCACCGAGATAGTATTCCTGGGGCCATCATGGATGCAATCCAGCCAATTTATCAGGACTTGACACAAGCTGATTTACTGGAGAGATGCGTTGGAGGCTTCACACAGAACAGCAATGAAAGCTTCAACCAATCCATTTGGAAGCTCGTGTCCAAGGAAAGTTTCAGTGGCCTCGCAGTCTTGGAGATTGGCATTTACATCGCAGTTGCTTCCTTCAACGATGGAAAAGCAGGAATACTTGAGGTGATGAAGGGCTTTAACGTTAATCCAGGACTTTCTGCAGTAGACTGGGCAAAGAGTGCTGATGAACAGCGTCTCTTTTGGTCAGATAAGAGAGCACTGGAATCCACTCTAGAAGCTCGAAAAGCTAAGAGAAGGAGAAATAATCCAGATGATGATTCCTACTCAGCTGGAGCACACTGATTTCACAAACAAACATTTTCACACATAACCTATACAACACTTCTAACCAAACACTGAAACTAGCATGAACACTACAAGCTTCACATCACTTCAACAACACATACACTCACATTGCACAAAATCTGCTGAAAATTTGTTCAGAGAGTAGCTAGCAGATTTTTAGTTTTTTTTATGTGCATTTTTTGCACATGCACATGAGCATCTAAGTCTAGTTTAGTCTGCTGCTAGCTCAACAGCTGATCAGCTGTTCTCTGACCTACTTTTCACAAATCACATCTGGACAAATATCCTTCTAGCTTCTAGTGTGCATTTCTTCTGCTCTTTTTACTACATCACTACATGGAGGAGCAATGGCATTTGTGAGTATATTTTCATGTATATGAATTTTTTTTTTAAAAACAGTTTAAAAATACTTCAACTCAAAGTATGTTGAATAATTTTTTACATAAATTTTCCATACTTTGAGTTTGAATTATAGAAACATTTAAAAATGTGTAAATTTAATTTTTTAACCTATTTTCAATTTTTGTTTCAGCAGACATAAGCTTCCATAAAGAAGCCTTTTGTAAGGACCTACTCTCCAGACACCATCCTCAGATGACTACTTTTGGATAATATTAGGTCTAGACGCTGAAAACTATTTGTAAGTACATTTTTTTTATTAAATATTAAGTAAAACTTTAAATGCCTTTTACTCAAAATTAATTTTTTCATGACTTTTTTTCACTTGCCGCAGGTTTTCTCAGGAACGGGTCAACCAATTGGGCTTAAATTTTGGAGAAACCTTTGGAATAGGTTTCTCCACAAATTGAGTGGAGCAGAATTATCAAAGATAAGTCAAAAGTGAATGTTACGTATGTTTACATATGTAACATTCACTATAATTACTAATATTATCAATATAAGTATAACTAATTGTATTAATTTTGTGTTTTTTTAGAAATCTGTTCCACTCAGTTTGTGAGGACACTCATAAGGAACATTTTCCACTTTGTTTCATCAAGATTGATCGTACGGTTCATCCAGAAGGTTGCGGCAAGTCCAGAAAAATGATGAAAATCATGTTTTTTGGTAAGTAAATACCTTTAATTGTTATCAAGTATTACACTCACTTAATGCAAATTTCTAGTGCATAAAAGTGGTGTATAATACTTATATTTTGAAGGAAAAATATAATTTTTGGAGCACTTACATATATATTAACACTGTCATAACCCCTTAATCAAGCGATATTTCAAATTATACATGAAAACCCATTTCTAGGAATATACGCGTTTATCTTGTTATGACGATTGCAACGATCTTGAGGTATACATAGAATGATCCCTCATACGCGAAATATCCTTGTCTCGTAGCCCGTGTTGTTATATATATATATATATATATATATATATATTACATATTCAAACTTTTCTTATTAAGATTTAATATTAACCTCAATCTGTATGCCTGTGTGCCCTCCCTTGACTTTACGTCTTTTCAGTCTGGATCATAACCGCGTCAAGTGTATATATATTTTTAATAATAACAAAATCATGCATTATAATTAGTGTTTAACCTTGCTAATTAAAAGCACTTGCTCAGGCTATGCCTGCTTAAATGCTATTGTAATACGCGCTATATGGAGTTTTCTTCTTATTTTGTGAACACGTTCTATTTCTGTAAGTGATTAGTAGATTCACCTGCTGCCTGATAAACGATACCAGCAGCAGAAGCAGTTTCTATTAATTATTCATATTATTGAAGATTCAAAATATATACTCAGAAGCCAACAGGCATTAAAACAAAAGAAGCGTATTTTATTTACTGACCTGTGTCTGCCCATCCCATAATGCACTTTTAGGTGCCATATATATATATATACCCATATAGCACCCAATACTCTGGGAATATTGCTGGAATGTTACTTTTGTAAGTAAAGTAGGATCAATTATGTTGCGGGAAAGTTACGTAACCAGCTGGCCACGGTCAGGCAACATTGTTGCGAAGTGAAATGTCCGTTTTAATATTACATCGATTCGATCGGTATTCCGTACTCATCCGTGGAAAGTAATATTACAGTAATATTGTAGTAAGCTTATTCAACATTCCCAGAACATTAATGTATTATAAATTTTTTTTTCGATTTTTTCGAAAAAATTTCTTCCCTATTGAAATAATACAGCAATGTTATGATAACATTGCAGAATGTTATCACAATGTTACTGGAATATAATATCTTACAAAGGGATTAAAGAAAAATGTTTCAAAAATACTTCTCCGGTCGGGATTTGAACCCAACTCTTTTCGCTCAGTAGACTCGCTCGTTATCCACTGAGCTATTGTTTTGTTGTTGCCAAATAATTTTGAACCTAGGTTATATTTTAAAGGCCCTCGTTTATCTTTCATTTTTTAAATTTTTATAAACATTTTTCTTTCATCCCTTTGCAAGATCTTATATTCCAGTAACGTTGTGATAACATTGTGCAATGTTACCATAACATTGCTGTATTATTTCAATAGCAAAAAATTTTTTCGAAAAACTCGAAAAAATAATTTATAATATATTAATGTTCTGAGAACGTAGAATAATCTTCCTACAATATTACTGTAATATTACTTTCCACAGATGGGTCTGGAATACCGATCGAATCGATGTAATATTAAAACGGACATTCCACTTCGCAGCAATATTGCCTGACCATGGCCAGCTGGTCACGTAACCTTCCCGCAACATAATTGATCCTACTTTACTTACCAAAGTAACATTCCAGCAATATTCCCAGAGTATTGGGTGCTATATGGGTATATACATATGGCACCTAATATATTTTAAAGAATATATATATATATATATATATATATATATATTCTTTACAATATACTGCATGTGATTTCAAATCGATTTTCTCTCATTTTACAACAATTCAGTTCACTATTTGATTTAATCTATTGGCCAATAACGCACCTAAATTTTCATTACTCGTTACGTCAGCGAAGTAATTCATGCCAGAGCGGTTACGTTGTCGATTGTGAGGCCGTCTTTCAACGTTTCGATTTGTAACAGAATCTTTGGAATTAATCGTATGGCAGTTTTCCGTATTGTATCACGGCGCGCCCTGATGCGATATGTATGCCGAATACGGCACAGCTCGCATTTATCATGCGAGACACAATCTCGCATAATAAATAAGACAGGAAAAATAATGACTGATTGTTACATAAAACCCAACTTCTCTGATACGGGCGAATATGTGATAATTTATTAAACAACCTTTTTGAGAATTCGGTCAGACGAATAGAGTCTCACGCTAGGTAGCCGAGCAAGCGAGCAAAGGGTTCATGAAGGAGATCAGGTGGACTCCCAGCCCCCCTCCAAATCCACCACGTCACAAAACTTGAATAAATAAATGTGTATTATTTACTTATGTGGAATTCAAAATAAAAAACTTACGCTTACGTTATAGAGATAGATAATTCTAAACTAAAGAAATATTATTATTTCATGGTATAATAAATATTGATAGTAAATGTAGATTTTCTCGAATAAAAATTTACTAGCTTGTCACAGGTATATCTTTTCTTAGATAAACTAACAGTATAATGTCCCAATGAAATAAAATACAAAACATCTGAAAAATAATAGAGAACATATAAACAAAGTATCAGTTCACAAAACCTTTATATAACTATTTTAAAATTATGTCATATTTGGCACCGTATTATGATATGTAAAAAATAAACTATTAATTAAAATATCCACGTTGATAATTGTATATAACATTGTTTCATAAAGCATTGCACAAAATATACAACGTGTATATAAGTACATCTATACAGCATGATGATCTATATACTATAACGGGGTGACTATTCCCGCTATAATCGGGGACTGGTGTTCCCGTTACTACCCGGAAGACTAGGTCGCGGTAGTAACGTGGAGTTCGGAGTTGGAGGGTAGGCGTAGGCGTAAGGGAAAACGAACGAAACACTTTAAGTAAAAGGAAAAGTAGTACTATATCTCCTTAGGTATTACAAAATAGTTTGAAGAATACTGGTTTATCACATAATATGCCCTTTTCATTGATTTAATTGATGTTTTAGTTTTACTAATAAAAGCACCTAATTATTATGTCTGAGTAGACTAAATATTTATAAACCAAAGGAGGCCATAGTTTTGAAATAAATCTATGCAAGGGTGGCGTTTGGTTAATGAATATATTTTGTCAAAGTATACAAAACCCCTTTTAGCTACCGTTTGCACGATCACTGCCTTCCGGGTAAGGGGCTAGAATACGAGAATACTTGCACCAATGCGCGAGAATCTGAATAGAGAGAAAAGAAGATAAAAAAGGGCACCTTGCGTTCTAATGCGAGAGTGTGTTGTTGGTGTATATCGGCGATCGGCTTAGCGGCTCCGTCCTTCGATTCTCTTGCTAGAGGCGATAATCGGTCCGAGTCGGAGACGCTGAAGTCGGCTTATCGGTGCTGGTCTTAGCTGCTGGTGCCGCGCTGTCTCGTGGCTTCGCTTCTGGTTGATAGTGATCTTACGTTGGCTGTTTAGGCGGTGGACTGCTAGCTTGCGAAAGGTGAGTATACTAACTGGCACAGCGACACTCGTCGTACTTAGTGTGTTGGCGAACTTCAACTCCTTCATTGAGCTCCAGGGCTCATTTTTATATCCGAAATATCGGTAATGAGGTAATGTTTGTCTGGTCGAGATCATGGTCAGCAAAATCGGAGGATCTATCATGCGGTGCGCATGATAGATCCTCCGATTTGGCTGACCATACATCATTGATCATCGATCTCGGTTCTGCTTTAGGCTATACTTGTGGGCTATTTTTCTATGATTCTAAGTGATAATCTCATTCATGGCCTACATATAGGCGCGTAAACTGATTATCAGTAAATCATTCGGCGTGTTTTTCCACCTCGAGTTGGCCGTGGCGTTCAAGTGTTTTGATTGTAGACATTTATCAATAAAACTTGTGCGTTTCATTACATAATCAACTCTTTAGGTTAACGCGATCCATGAAAGAAAGAAGCTCGCTGTAGGATAAAGAATATGAAAATTTGATTCTGTTAGTACAGCTTAGCAGATGTCACAGCGATTCTAAATAATTTCCAAATTTATGCTCAACTTTAGTCTCTACTAGTAGAATCCTTCCATATACATAATAGAAATACAATATCAAAAGCTGATTTAATACTCATTGATCCTTCACTTAAAATGTTTGTTTCTTATGAAGAAATATATTATAAAAGAGCAAACCAGACGTAAAATGTATATCAGCTTTTAGATATTGTTCAAAGTATTGCTAATTTGAGGCCATTCTGGAACCATAATGGTTATGCTTTTAAAATGGCAACGGAAAGTTAATAAGAAAAATTAATGCTGTAAAGGGCGTCAATGTTCAATTATGTTGAACAATATCAATGGCACAAGCTGAATCAATGTTAAAAGATCACGACTTCGATAAGATACAGTGATTAATGATTTTATTCAATATTTAGAAGAAAAACCGAAAACACACTCAAATTGTTAACTGCAAATATTTTGGATTTCATTGTATAACTCAAGATAACGTGAGTTATAGGTTATATAAATATGATATTAATATTGACAAATATTTATGCGTAGTATCTAATTTGTACTTTTATTAATACGAACTTTTTCAAATAAAATCATAGCTAAAGAATAATAGCATTTATTGAAATTCAATCCATATCATGAAGTGCATGAGAATTAAGCAATAAATTAATGCATAAATTATTGTATCATTTCGTTGTAGATTAATTTTACTATATAGTTTAACCATACAGATTTATCATGTGATGAATTAAAACAGAAAACTATTTGATAAAACCACATGACTAAACCATATGATAAAAGTACATGTTTTTTCAACTGGGTTTCTCTCTGAAATTTAATTATTTATCAATAATGGTATATGATTTACATGTTTATGAGAGGTCGGAAAAATTTTTATTAGTTAACTGAATAAGGTTTTAAGTTGAAGATATTTCTAATCCACAGTATACGGGTGACGAAGTCCAACCCTTACTTTTCCCTAGATCTAAATTAGACAACGTGTCGTTTGACACAAGACCTGAAGATATTCCGTGAGCAGTAAAAAATAATAAAAAGTGTGAATTTTTGCTATCCAGTACTATTTTATCTGATATGTGACATATATAAAATAGTTTTGTGTATTTTATATTACTTCTAAACATACACTATTTTTTTTATACATTCTAAAAATAATTTGAATTACAAATAAAAATAATATCCAAATTTTTATTTTGGTTTTGCAGTTTTTGTGATATAAATATATAAGTTAAGGTCTCCGAAATCCAAGGTGACACTTCACTGACAGTGCCACAGTATAATCCTTGAGACTCCCCTTAAAAATGTTATTTTTAGCGAAAAATGTTGACCACAAATTCTGATCAAAGAATTTGTCTCTATATTATAAAGATATGTCGCCGCCGCCGTTTCAAGAAAAACCTCGCTCTCCCCCCTCATTTCTCCTCACCACCTTCTTACATTCTCTTTTCACCTTCTCACTTCCCCTCACCTTCTTCTCACTTCCTCTGACTTACTTTTCACATCCCCTCTCCTCCTTCTCACTGACACTTTAGACACCCCTGAAATCCTGATTTTGAACACCCTTTGAATTCTTATTTTCGACATTCTTTAAACTGTATGAGATTTATAACCTTAAAATATTTTCCTCCATAAAATCATTAAAATCCTCGGTATGAAAATTTTCTCGATATGAAATTCTTTTTATATATAAATTAAAAATTTTTAATTGCTTTTCTCAAATAAATATTAAAAATTCATTTTAATTAAATTTAAATTTGTTAAATATCTTTTCTCAAAAGAAGTCCTGATTTATTGAAGGATGATAATCGGTACGAATAACTGTTTTATTAATGTTAATAGATGCCCTGGTTGATCTTCTGAAAGACGGTAATTTTCATATTTACTAATCTTTTAAAGACAAAGGAATAGTTTTTAGTTAATTTGTATTTGTCATGGAATTAGTTCACGTAATTTTGAATATGAACGGAAACGGAATTGAGAGGGGGGGGTGGGTTGGCGAGCGAAGCGAGCTGGGGGGCGTAGCCTAAATAGTAGATAAATAAAAGGATAATACGATAATTACAAAGTGTGCAATGAAATACGTAAAAGTAATAACATTACAATAATATTATTTATTTTAATGCGGGAAATTGATAAAAAATCACTATTCATCCTGACTACAAAATTACAGCAAGTAAATTAATCGATCTGAAAATATCAACTGCTCACACTGGAATGACACATTGTTTGAACTGTAGTGGTTTAACTTTTCTAAACTCTTCTATAATTCTTCGAATTTACTTCGCTTCTTAATCGCACTTGTTTTCCTCTGCTGCTCTCCCTGAGTTTTCTCTGTCAAGCCTATGACCCTTATGAGTCTTGATTGCACTATTGTCAAAACCGTGTCACGTCAGCACTACACGTGTTGCTTTTTCTCGCTGGCAGGAAAGGTGTTGATAGACATGAAATTCTTAACACTGGCTACTTTGAGTCTTTGTGTTTCATGGCTATTTTTTATTTTTGAATTTATTTTTTGAATAAAATTGAATGATCATTTAATTTGGTTTGGGTATCAATTTGAATCACAAAAAACGGTTATCACCTAACGCGTTATTTTGTGTTGAATAAACATGGTTATTAAATATTTATAAATACTTTTTTTAAGGTAAAGCGTTGACACAGTTGGATATATCGCAAAACTCGTTGGCAAATGTTCCATCTGCAGCTCTTAAGACTCTTCATCAGCTTCTCATTCTGAATATTAATCATAACAAGATCACTACAATACATAAAAAAGCTTTTGAGGGACTAGATACACTTGAAATTCTTACACTATATGAAAACAAAATTGCAGTAATTGAGTCAGACGCATTTCGAGGACTTGACAAGTAAGTCAAATCATATAATAGTTCTACACAAACTTACTAACTTTTAAAGACCCACAATTTCATGCAAAGAATGTAAATGCCCCTCATGCGTATTATACAATTTATGAGTATATTTGATTTTAGGAGTACAAAAACTATTTACATCATATTCAGATAATCTCGAACATTTTAGGATTCGAATTAAAATTATTTGAATAAAATTTCAAACGATGAATGTTCCGTGTATTTGAGACTTTTGTAGTTGTACTGATTTATATTGAACATTAACAAAGCCGACTGTCAATACCTCAGATCTCTAAATTTGCATGGTCGGTTATAAAAAAATTTTTACTCCTAAAATTGTAATAAATTAATTTTCTATAGCATGTAAAGACGATGTTGAAATTATTATTTGATGAAAATTAAAAATAATAAATAATTGTGCAAGCCCGTTGCAAATATACAGGTGGAAATCCATGTGGTTAATCCATATGGATCATCTACAGATTTAAATCAATTCCATGTGGATGATTCAGATATTAATTATTACTACAATTAGATATTATTACAATAGGAGCCGAGATAAAAAAATTTTTTTCAATCGACGATTGCGCCGAAACGACATAATATTTGTTTTTAAATTTAGCACAGTATCTGTTGGATTGTTACTTTAAATAATGATATATTTTCCGATAACTGTAAATGACGCGGCTTCTTCGGCCGCGTGGCTCAGTGATCGGGGGGCGGTGAACTCACGCAACCCAGTTTTCGAGAACTTTAGTTGTAAGTTTATTATCTCTGCAAATAAAGTAGCTATTGTAAGAATTGTTTTCTTCATTTCACGAAATTATTTCTGAATATTCTGGCTCTCTTAATTCAATTCTTATAAAATCCATACTACTGCCTAAAATGTTCATATTTTGACCAAATTTTTAGACTTTTCTTAATTAACGCATAGTATATATAAATATTCATCTAAAAATATTATTATTCTTACGCCTGCGAGTAGTTAGGGCAGCGCTCATACCACGCCGAGCGGGTCTCACGCCACTTCGTCAGTCGATAAGTTAGATTTGCTCAGTGGGTAACTCAGTCGATAAAAGTAGGTCGCTATAAGGCCCCCACCAGCAGCGCCACCCAGTCGCGAGTACGCCAGCCTCCTTACTCAGTACGCCAGTCTGCCCACCGAGTACGCTAGCCTCCCCACCCGGTCGGTACGGCCCCAGACTCCCCACCCGGTCGGTATGGCCCCAGTCTCCCCACGCAGTCGCGAGTACTCCAGCCCGCGACGACAGTGCGCGAGTACGCCAGCCCGCAACGACAGCGCGCGAGTACGCCAGCCCGCGACGACAGCGCGCGAGTATGCCAGCCCGCGACGACAGCGCGCGAGTACGCCAGCTCCACCAGCGCTAGCGCACGCCACCAGCGCCAGCCTCCGCACCCAGCCACCTCGCGCGAACCCGCGCCAGCCACCACCACCACGTCACGCCAGGTTGTGGGATCAGGAAGTGAGGAGGAAATATAAACAAAAGCTATTTTTATGTTAAAAAGTTTTTTATTTTTTCAAAAATCTACATGTATTATTTTATTGATTGATTAGAGTTTTTTATAACCTTCTTGTTTGGAACAAGAATGATTATTGGTTGAGTATATACTAGTACACTTTTTCCAAACAGAATCTTTATTTTTCTGATCCTTCGATGTATTATTATCATCCAACTTGTCATAACCATGCTTTCCGGGAAAAGAGTTTGTGTTGCTAGAATACTTATCCATGTTCACTTTTTTCTTTTATTTCAAGTAAAAGTTTGTTAATTGTCTCAATATTAGTAGTAAGTGTTCTCAACTTTTCATCAATCTCATCTATATGTAACTCAACTATTTCATCTAATTTAGATATTTCAGTTTGTAAATCAGATTTTACAGTTTGAGTAACACTGTGTAGAGTGATTAAATTTACAACGTCGTTTAGTTCTTTAGGATTTGCTACATTGCACAGTCTCTTGTCTTCTAAACTATACTGACTATCAGCAGTGAGTTTATATCCAATGCCGGGAGGTCCTTTGAAGGTATTTAAATGTCGTCCGAATACGTCGATATTCATCATGAATTAATATTCAAATCCTTTATTATTATTATAGCAGTCAGAACTTCACAATGATTTTTTGTAAGGATAGAAATTAGTTTCAAAACCGTATTGTTGTTGTTGTTGTTGTTGTTGTTGTTTTTTCGAATCGTTGTAAGTAGTTGTATTATTTTGCGAGCGAGGAGGAGAAGTTTTTTCATTCCGACTCGACGAGAAATTGATATTCCTCTCCTTTCTGATACTTCCACGAAGAGCTTTTTTTATCCATTTACACTGTGTTTTTCAACTATGAATAATACAAGTTAACTGACAAGTTAATTTGAATCGTTCCCATATATACATAGCCAGCGTTTGTGTCAGGGGAAATGTCATTTTTTTGTTTCTTTACTTCAAAAATAAGATCAGAATCTTTTATAGCCTTGTAGTATTTCCACTGAGTTGAGCTGGATTTACCATCATCTTTCTTTTTCGGTTGCTGCTTGTCTGCAGACTCACTACTGTTACTTTGACCCATGATTGCTGCCTTAATACTAACTAATTAGTTTTTCAAACAAGCTTTATATAGTTTCATACAAGTTTCTTTATATCACCACTTATAGGATTGTATGTGACAATGCGATCGTGTAAAATTAAGCAATACGCTGTAGTATTCGCAGATACATTATTTTTACATTCAAATTCGAGACGAACATCTACGGCTGCCTGTTTGAGCGACTCGTTTTGTTTGGAACAATCAATGATGATGAGAGGTGCAAAATCTTTAAATTCTTGTTTACTCAAAAGCGGATCTACTATTGAGCTTTCAGCGTAATATACATTTTGAAAATTTGCGTACATATCGTAAAGTAAGGCATACTGATTATTTGAAATATCAAGATTAAGGTTTCCGTACGGGTAACTCTGAGAGTTGAGGAAAAGTTTTACATTACTTATATTACAGTGATCAAATAAGCTAGCATTAATTGTGCGTATTGCTTTTCTCCCTGTCTGAAAGCCGAGTATGATGAAGCGTGGTTTTTCCAATTGATTTGATGTTTTTACTGTCTAAACATGCTGTCTTGTTGTTGGAAGAACTGGATACTCGTACAATTCCCACGAACGAAAACTCATAAGAATGGGTGCATCTTTGTGAATGTAGTTTAATAATTGTATTTTTCGCCGATCTTATAGTACGACGTAAGGCATTAGCCACTCTATACGAGCGAGCTCAATTTTAAAGTTTTCGTAGGACGCTGCAGCTCCCTGTGCTGCTGTAGACTGTTGCACAACAGCATTGAAATCACTTCTCGATCTTGTGAGAATGAGTTCATGCTTCACATTTACTACAATTTTGTGATAATCTTCGGCGAAGCCAAAAATCAATGACAGAGGAATACTGACATCAAAGTTTACATTGTTATCTGTTATTTTTCCCAACTCAGAAGCGGCAGTCCAACCAGAATTTTCAAGATATTTTAGTTGACTTGGTGAGAAAGAAGTGTAACCTTTCATTAAAGTTGTTATAGCAACATTCTTACAGCGATCGATCTCAATCGCGTTCATCTCATATCGAATTTCCTCAAAAAGATGGCTGATGGCATTATTTACAAAATGAGTTGCTGTTAGAGCACGACCATCTGCTTTAGTAATCTTACCACAAATATGTAGAGAACTATTCGATGGTAGTACACACAAATCTTGATGTTGAATTGCTATTCGAATTTCATCGCTATTATTGAATGTGAGTGATGTGTACGGTTGATGAGTGTGAACTTCATAATGTGAGACAGACTCGTCAAAGACGACTGGAGCTTGTACATTAAGAATCTCCTCTATCTTTCACACAACAGCAACAGATAAATGTACAATTTATTTTTTCAATTTTATTTTTTCTCCTCTGCCTCCTCCACCACGCTGCAATTTGAGATCAAGATTTTGCAGAAATTGCAGATTTTGACGTGTTAATCGTTTGATCACTCGTTTGCGACTGACTGGCTGATGACATACTGCATTGTTAATATAGCTTTTCTTTGCATTAAAAACAATACCCATTTTAAACACTCTTTAGATGCAATCGAACTGTAATAATTTCTCCTCGGAGATTAATCAAATCCCCATCTTGATCGACTATACGCAATTTTAAGTGATCAATCACTTTCACAGATATTGGTAAGTATATTATTTGTTCAGGAACTTCAATTATCTTGTAGCCGGATGGTACGGCAGGAAAAAATTCATGTATTGTATGAACTTTTTGTTGATTTATGTATGCGCCTGTTGTAATATTACATTCGACTGGCAAAGCGTTTACTTTGAGAATGGCTAGAGGTAAGTCTGAATCATGACTTATATAGGGTTTCAAAATTCTTGGAGTGAAGCCTAGGAGACGAGCAATAGAGTTTTGTGGTCGAAAATCTATTTCACGACTGCACTCGATCGAACAGCGTAAAGTATTACTGTTAGGCTTGATAGTAATTGTTATACCTCGAGTATCGAGGAGTCCTTGTAGTGTTCGCTCAATATCTTCAATCTCATAACTGCCACTAGGAATTTCAACGACTTCTTGACCAACATAAAACTTGTTACAGTTCACGTCAATGTTTGGTATAGAATTAAAAGTGAGTAGTTCAACAAGTCCAATATTCTACTGTTTATCACCATCCAGTTCTATGGGAGGAAAATAGTGTGTTTCAAGGATTGAGGAAGTGCCTGAAAGGCTGAGCGTCATCGACTCAGCAACCATCGTGAGTAGACTAATTTGAATTATCGAGTCGGTTTGTTTTTATTCAGTATGAAGTTATCCTTGCGATTAAGCTGATTGCAAAGAAATTTGAGACAGAGATGACCACAGACCTAAGTAGAAAATGCTTGATAACTTTGATAATTGTACTTAACTTGAGGAACATTCCAATAGTTCATGAGAGAGAAACTATTAAAATACACAACATCGTTACCAATTTTTCGATAAGCTACCCAATGCGTGCCAGATCCTCTTGCATTATCTAGATTGATTATTGCCGATTCGTTGACACGAGCATCATTTGAAGGTAAAGCATTTCGCATAAAAACTCCGCGAAAATGTGCTATATTCATTAACTTGGCATACTTGAGCAGATCGTAGTTAGTTAGAGCACGTTTTGGTAGTCTTATTTCAACGAAGTTTCTTTTTCTTCCTCCTTTTTTACTCTTCAAAGAGATTCCAAATCCTTTATGATAAGGTCCTTTACCGAGCATCAATTTCTCAATTTTCCCATTATGTCTTTTTTGTTCTTCCATTTGTTTTTTAGCAGCGTTTGCTCTATTTATTGCTTGAGCTATTCCGGCTGCTCCTCCTGCAAGTGATCCTACTGCACTAAGACTAGCAAAAAGCGGAATGAGTGCTGGAAGAAAACGACCTACTTTGCTAGGTATTGATAGTATGCGTGGAACGGCAACTTTACTTTTTTCACCAATTTTTTTCACTTGCTCTCGAGCTGTTTTTAATGCTGATTTAATCATTGAGCGAGAATCATTGCCAGCAATGGTAGATTTTGATAGTGTTTTGACTAAATTTTTTAGTGTAATCTTCTTCTTCTTCTTCATCTGTCCTCGCTTTTTTCGCTTTGAAATTCTTTTACAACCTCCAATACCCATACCAAACTTTGACTTTAACTTCATAGCACCGGCTACAGCAGCAGCTGCTGCTTTTTCTTTCAAACTAGCGTCTTTAGATTTAACTTTGTTCCACGCCTTCTCTGCTAAAATTCTATCAGCAGCGTTTCTCTCTTGAATGTTATCTCGATTCTTTGAGTAAGCAATATCGTGTTCCTTACAAGCGGCGTCTAGAGGATTGATTCCAGAATCACCACGAGCTGAACGTTTTGCTAGTTTGGTGCCCGGACCGCAGTAATTATAGCCAGGCAGATGAAGTTCAATAGGTAATTTGTTTATCAATGTATTCACAAAACCTAAACCTTGTTTTCTTTTTCTTTGCATGATACTTTCTCGAGAAAAGCTCACGCGAAACTAACTGAAAAACTATAAATACTCATATTTATAACATTTTGAGTTAGTCGTACTCGAGATGGATCTGAAGAAGCAGTCCGCAAAACTACCAGTGATAAATTTCGATCTTTTGACGCAGCAACAGTAGTAAAAAATACAGCATAGTCATGGAAAATTGTTGCCAAACAGTATAAGAGCAGTATTTTGTGGACCATTTGAAAACATTTACGTATACTCAAAATCTCTAAATCAGCGTAAATACAAATTTTTAGAGAAACTTCTCGAGCCTCTCGATGGCATTGAATACTTTCCCTTCGGTGAACATGATCTTGTCGTTTCACCCGATGAAGCTCGACCAAACTCAATTTTCGTATTTGATGATATTGCCTGTGAAAAACAAGATAATGTCAAAGCCTTCTATTACATGGGTAGACATAAAAATATTGATTGCTTTTACTTGTGTCAGTCGTATGCACAAGTTCCAAAACACTTAGTGCGTGACAATGTAAACTTGTTGGTAATTTTTCGACAAGATGATATGAATTTAAAACATGTTTATAATGATCATGTTAACACTGATATGACGTATCAACGCTTCAAAGATATTTGTTCAATATGTTGGAATGATGGTAACCACAGCTTTGTCATTATTGACAAAGATCGTAATATAGACGATGGTCGCTACAGAAAAGGTTTTGATCAATTTGTAATAAATATACAGAATACTGAAAAAGTTTAGCATTTAGTTGTGCAACTTCAAACTATCAAGATGTCAAACTTTAACAAGCAAACGGCAGTCCTACGCGAAGTTGAGAAAGCTAGAAAGAAAGTATGATTTGTTAAAATTACATAAATTCGAAGTGGAAAAAAATTTGAGTGACTCGTTCCTGCCAATTGTGAAACCGTTGGAAAAGCTTGTTGATGTAACTGAAAATAAAATAAAACAAGAAATAAGTGTGCAACCTCCTCCTCCTCCTGAGATCAAGAAAGAAGCGAGAAAAAAGAAAAGAATTAAAAAGCAAGAACGAAGCATTACCAAAAGTGATGATGATAGCATTGACGATGAATCTAACGATGTCCGAGAATCAGCTTTTGAGTCAGCTCTTAGCGACTATTTAGCAGATGATTCCGAACTGGAGAAAACTATCATTAGAGATGATGAAAAATTAAGCGACACTGCTAATGAAAACCTGAAAATGTTATTTAGCGGAGACTTAAAATCTTTAGATACAGTGTATGGAGTGCGAAAAAGGCGTGATGATTCGCTAATGATTGGAGATACTCCAATAACTTTTCATACAGATAAATTTATAGTTGGCGATAAAGAGTATGCAAAAGCTCCAGGTCTAATAGAGTTACTATTTAAGGGGTTATGCCTGAGTTAAAATTCAAAAAAATCAAAATTTTTTTTATTTGATTTTTTGAAGGAAAATTTACTATAGAATAAGCTGCTGAAATCCTTTTTGACCGAAAAAATTACGTTACAAAGTTATAGGTAAAATACTAAAAAAATACAATTTTTCAAAATTGCGTATTATTTATATTTTGTCTTATAGCGCTTTTGATTATTCAAAACAATTGCGATTTTATAGGAAATGTAACATTAAATGTGTTTACAAACTCCTTTTAAAAACACAATTTTATTAAAAAAAAACAAATTATTTACTGGATCATTACATATTAGCATACTGTAAATACCTAATTTTTATAAAATCATATATTTTTTTATTTTGAATATTTATAATACAATAAATTTAAAATTTAAATTTAGTCTTGTAATATTTTAATCAAACTTATAAAGGGTTAAAAACATACGTACAAATTTAAATTGAAATTACCGTCTAAAAACGTGGCACCTACAGCATATGGAAAAGGAACTCACTGTTTTACCGACCTTGTCGAGTTTGCATTCAGACAGCTGTTTCGTCTGCTGTCTGTAGTCTAGTACAAGCTGGATGTTGTGCTGTTGTGATAACTTCTGAGTCTACTAGTCTTCAAATTTAGATAAGTATTTGGGCTATAAACGACATATTATTTGTGAAGACTTTGTTCTTTGTGAGTGTATTCTTTATTTTTAGGTGTACGGGCTATAAATATCATGTGCACGACAAGATGCATGTGTATTAGATGGCCTCAAAGCAGCTCAAAGTCTACTGTAATTGTTAACAATCCTGTCAAGTAATCGGTAAGCAATGACAAAAATTATATTCATATAAAATATGCTGAGTGTGAATGCGTATCAAAAACTTAAATTTCAATTTCAGCTTTTGATACTGGTATATCAACACGAACAGCACCCGGGTCTCCATATATTCCATAATATTTAGGTATTTTATGCCAAAATATAAAAAAAATATGCCAAGCAGTTCATGTAAGTACTACTCGATAAGTATACATAAGTGTCTTGTTTAAACTTTAAATACATTTTTCTCAAGTTTTGAATTTTTATGATTTTAGATCACTTGCCGCAGGATTTCTCAGGAACCATCAGCCCAATCAAGCTGAAATTTTTTGGAGAGCTTCAGGGAATCCTTCGGCACTGCTTGAACGGAGAGAAATTGGCTAAGGTAAGTTTAAAGAATGTTACGCATATGAACATATGCATAATTCACTATAATTATGAATATTATGACCTTATGTGTTTCTCAGTATTTAAAATTTCTATTTTTCAGTAATCCCTTCCGTTCAAGCTGAGGAGAAAGACATTTAGAAGAAATTCCATCCAGTTTGGTTTGGATTCATCACCCGGATGATGAGAAATCATGCGGCAAAGGAGAAAAAGTACTAAAATGTAATGCTTCACACATGGGATTGTTTAAGCAGTAAGTATAGATATATCATGCTTTAAAAATATGCAAAATTACAATGAATAAATATACTTGAACTACGAAAAAGATTTTTTATGATACTACTTATATATAATTTTTTTTTGCCTATTAACTGATGATTTATTTTTTTCAGGTTTAACTCAGGCATAACCCCTTAAGAAACAACCTAACAATACTTTGATCACTGATGACGATAAGAAAAATTACGCTACGATTTTGAAGAATACGAATGCACACAAAAACTATTACAGTGCAACTGATAGCGTACGAGAAACAACAAGTAAAAAGTATACAAATTATATAAGTAAAATTACAAAACTTCGGCCAGCTAAAATTGGAACTGGCTTATATAAAATAGCACAAAGTCACACCCATACAGATTACCGCTACTGGGACGATCCAAACGAACTTGTAAATCGTTTGAGATTACTTATAGCTGAAACGTCTGCTGGTAATAATAATCATGTTAATGAAATACAGTCAATCGTTGAGGAACTTCGTGAGGCTGGAATCATCGCTTCAGTATCAAAATGAGCATCGATGTGTTCGGACGTCGTCTCGTTCACACTGATGTGTTACGAGGACCTCCTGGAATAGGATTCAAGCTGACTAGTGATGGGAATTTTGATTTAGAGAATCGAAAGCTATGCAATGTAGGTAATACTACTAATCCAATTGATGCTACAAATTTGAAGTCTGTGAGAAAATTGTTTAAGAATAAAAATGAAAAAGTTCTTGAAACTGTTCGAGAAACTGAAAGTACTCTGAATAATAAAATTCAAAGCATTGAGTCTGAAATTGTTAAGATAAACGATATACTGTTAGATCTGCAAAAGAAAGTGCAAACTCTACAAAATATAAACGTTTAGATCTAAAAAAGAAAAAATGAAAGCTGCATTAGTGGATGAACTTCATAAGCCTGCAAGACGTAATTATCAACGTCGCTCATTTCTCGTCAAAGATATTGACGAAACATGGTAGGCAGATCTTGTTGAGATGATTCCTTATGCCAAACAGAATAAAGGTTTTAAATACCTTCTTACAGTCATTGATGTGTTTTCAAAGTACGCTTGGACTGTACCAGTCAAAGAGAAAACTGGAAAATGTGTAAGTGAAGCCATGAAATCCATTCTACTCAAAAAAAAGTACCCAAGAATTTACAGACAGATCGAGGAAAAGAATTTTACAATAAAGATTTTCAAAAACTGATGAAAAGTTATAAAATTCATCTGTACGCTACATATAATCTTAAAGCATCAATTTGTGAACGATTCAAACGTACTCTAAAAACAAAATGTGGAAATTGTTTAGTCTACGTGGCACCTACAAATGGCATGATATTTTACAAGACTTAACATTAGAGTATAATAATAGCCAACATCGAACAATAGGAATGAAACCTGCTGAAGTGAATAGAGACAAAGTGAAACGTATAATGAATAGCATAAAAAAATCTCATAGAAATGTTTCAAAACGAGCTAAATTCAAAATTGATGATCAAGTACGTGTTAGCCGAAATAAGGGAGTTTTTGACAAAGGATATACACCTAATTGGTCAACTGAAGTTTTCACAGTAAAGCAAGTTTTAGACACAAAACCCTATACTTATCATTTGAAGGATTATCAAAACCAACCAATAGCTGGAGGATTCTACGAGGAGGAACTTCTCAAAACTAAATATCCCGATATTTATTTAGTTGAAAAAGTTTTGAAAAAAAAGGCAATAACGTTTTTGTTAAATGGCTAGGTTTCGACAATACTCATAATAGCTGGATAAATAAAAATGATATGTAATTTTAAAATAAAGAAAATAAAAAGTAATTGTTTATTGTTTATTTATTTCATGCAACTTTTTTATAAGTATAGGCATTATAATTTTATTTGTCTGTGCAATTCTTCTTGCGAAACGTATTCGATCGCGTGCAACCTGCTGCCACTTTCCACGTCGAGCTTCACGATGTGCAAATTTCCATTTGTGCATAATATGAATGGTTGTCTTATCATTGAAGCGAACGCGCTTTTCCCTGGAATTATCGGTCTCTAAATATTAATGTAAATTTTATGTGTTCGCTTATTTGAACTTACCCATTTGTAGCTGTTTTGTAGTGTCCACAAGCAAGTGTATCGGTACTATTCTTTAGAAGAAATCTCTTGTCATCGTAAGGGTTGAGTGCAACTTTTTGCTGTCGAATGGTTTCCACATTATGAAGCTTTGATCTTATAGCATGCTGCTTGCGGCTCTGAATGTTCGAATTTTTCAAACAATCCAAGTAGTCATTAAAGTCAATGGTCTTCTGCACAACTGAAGCCTTGATACCCTTAACCTTTTTCATACAATGCTTATTATTCACACGTGTGCTATACACTTTGCTTCTTAACCCAATGAACTCTGTGAGAATCTGTCCATTACACTCATCTTTCATTAGTCCAACAATTTTTTGTTCATGCGAGGCATATTAAACATATCATCTACAGGATAATCCGATGTATCAAACTTTTCAATACTTCGTTTCATATCTTCATAAAAATCATCACATATAATGGCATAAATGACACTATCAGTGTCGGTATAGAGTAATTTACAATTATTTTTATACTCTTTTCGCATATAGTTATAATGAAAGTCGTACATGTGGGTCTTTAAGAGATCTAGAACTGTAAGTCCAACATAAATTGGTTTATTCATCAATATATTAGTTTTATTCATTTGTATAGCAGCTAAATTCTCATTAAATGTTGCACTGCTGTGAAAGGTTGGACTTGAAATTTGAGTCTCAATCCCATATCTTCCATCGTATTTACTCATAAGTTTCACTATTACTCGTTTTCTAACATTTTCCATGGTTTTACCAAACACAGCATTATTCATTAATTTAAAAAAATTTTTGTCAAATTCATTTTTTGCGACTGAGCGCTGACTGCTATTTAAATTTTTAAATCTATATATGATTTGAGACAAGGTGATTGTTTAAATTTCAGAACTCTATGAATTTTGCGAAGTTGTAAACCATGTGAAAGAGCCTGTTTTAGAGCGACATAATGAATCACATAATTTCTTTTAGATTCGAGAGTAGCCAAGAGTTTTTCATGCTTGCATCCTGGTGGTTTCGCATGTTCAGGACAGAATGGCAAGTCATTGTGATCGTCATGTATACTATTTGGATAATCTAAATCGACTTCGAGAATAAAACCGTATGGATCAGTAGAGCTAGCACTCGATAAATTGAAATTCTAAATTTTCAAGCCATTCAAACTCATCGTATGGAAGGTACTGTGAAAGACTGTGCCCGGACAAATTGTTCGCATCTAATAAATTAAAAACTGATTTTCTTCATCTTATTGTATTTATCAAGCATATATTTATGGTTCGATGCCGCATAGCGATTTGAACATTGACTTAAACCACCCCTGATTCCACGCTCTACGAACAGCACCATATCTATATCAGTTAACAGCTTTAATTTTATTCCAGTATGCTTGAGCATTGCATCCCAAGAAAAGCCTGGAGTTGTGTAATAATGAGCTGGGTCGAGACCGTAGACTCGTATACTTTGATATCGAAAATTCTCGAAAACATCAGTTAGAAGCAAGACATCAGTTTTCATATAAAGATCTGAATATTCACCAAGTGTATTAATATTGAATGTTTTCCACACATTCTGAGCATGCTCATAATCCTGATCGGATATATGTGAGTCGCTAAGTATACTAAAAAAGTCATCTTTTTCAGGCAATTTATCCTCGTCTAACTTTTTCCACGAGCTAATGTACTCGTAGGGTAAAACACCTTTTCTTGTCAAGAGATTGATTTACTCGCTGCTAAAGTCGATAAATTCTTTATTAACAACATTGTAATCTTCTAGATACGACGCCAGTTTTTCTAATGAAGAAGGCATAAATCTGAATGAATCTAAAAATCTAAATTTTATTCTGCTATTTTCTACATGTTTTGTAAAAGAATATATTTTTCTTTTATTAAAGGCAATAAATCAATTTGTCCTGGAAACTGATTTGTAACATCTGATATGATAAAGTGTGCATCATAACCACTCAAATTATGAAACACGACTGGTATTATTTTGGAATCTTGATAGTTTAAGATTGCATGAAGCGTGTGCTGAGCCTCGAATATTTTCCTGTGACATGGCAATGATCGCGAACTTCTACATTATCAACTGAAAAAATCTTTTTACAAATATGACATGTATTTGAATTGTAATACTCAGTCATTTCATATTGACTTAAAATTGGCATTGGTACAGGATTTTTATACAAAGTAGTTATTTGTTCTTCAATCGCTTTTAACTCCTCAGCAAACCATTTAGATGCATGCAAACCTCTATAGAAGCTGTATTTTGACAAAGAGTCATTGTAACTACACTTTAGATAATATCCGATACTATAAATTTCATGACTCTGTATAGGTTGTGTATTAATTTTTTCATCTTGCTTCATAGGTTTTAATAAGCACTCGCAATCAGCATATATAATAAAAGGTAACTTTTCGTTATACTGATAATTTTTAAACTCAATCACATTATTTCCCGGTTTTGGAAGTCTAATTTTACAATTATTTAATTTTTTACAGTATTTTTCATGCTGAGTCA
>JACCIB010001329.1:0-39582 GCA_018906965.1 Philotrypesis tridentata | reverse complement strand
GCAGTACTTTGATACTGTTTTTATTGTATTTGTCACCGAAGACAATCTTTTCATTAAATCGGACATCCCTACTTTCATAGAATTTGCCTTCTTCCGGCTTTAAAAACAAGTATCCTGTTGGTTTGTACCCAATTAAAACTACTCTTTTCCCCAGCTGATCGAATTTAGGTCCAGTTTTTCTTTGTACCTTAATATATGCAATACTGCCAAAACGTTTTAACTGATTTAGATTGAGTTTTAATTTAGGTTCAAACTTTTGAAGAGGAGGTACCATATTATTCGAGCTGTGTGGTGTTCTATTATAAAAATATACAGCCGCATTCAGAGCTAAATCCCACATATTCTCAGGCAATCGAGTATCATACATAAGAGATCTCGTTTTCTTCTGGATAGTTTGGTTAAATCTTTCAGCTACACCATTATGTTCTGGTGTATCAGGACTGGCTAATTGTAGCTCAGCACCAAATCTATCCAGAACTTCCAGCGTATATCCACCTGTAAATTCTGTTCCTTGATCGCATCTAAGGTAACAGAATTTGGAGTCTTTACCTAGTAAATTCCTCGAGCTTATTATAAACGACTCCAAACAATTTCCAGTTTCGGACTTATTTTTCATGGGATACGCTATTGCCAACCGAGAATAATCGTCTATAAATACAGATATAAATTTGTATCTCTTGGGATGCGACGTACGACTAATAGGACCCATTGTATCTGCATGAATAATTTGGAGTGGTTCACTCGCTCTTTGTCTAGTCGAGCTGAAGGGTAATTTATTAAATTTTGAAACTATGCATGCTTCACAATCCAGTACAGAATCATCGAATTTAATGTCTTGAATACCTTTAATATCAGGAAATTTTCTTTGAAATTCTTTTAAATATTTTAACGATGCATGTCCAAATCTGACATGCCATAACATGGCTTTATTGGTATTCAATTCATTAACTCTACTACTCGCACAAAAATCATAATTTATGCTTTCAAACTCATCGGACTTATTTACATTGCAAATTTTTCTATCTCTCAACGTATTTTCAAAGTTTGAGTAACCAGAGCTCGGCTCATTGTTATCAAATTCTAAACCTGATGAATTAAAATCGGTCTGCATTGGTTCATGAAGTGTTTGATTAACAGTTTGATCAGTATTACTATTTTCCAGCTGAGAAGTTCCAACTTTATCAACAATTTCCTTTTCGAGCTTAGACTGATCGTGATTTTCCGTATTATCAACATTCATTTTCTCTTCGAGCTTATTTTGAATCCCTGCAATAGTTTTATACGGATATTCTTTGCGTCTTGTTGAAATATAAGCGATTATTTTACTTGTAGGAGATTTTAAAGGTGTTTCCGTTTCATTGATTTTATCCGTTTCCAATTCTATTATCCAAAACGGTTTTTCATAAATTCCGGAAACAAAAACAATATTAGATTTTGGATCAAAAATATCAATTCGCTTATTATCAAGATAAATACTCAAGCCTTTATCAACAAATTTTCTTAGTGATAATAGATTTTCTGACAGTAATTTCGCGTAAATTACATTATTCAAGCATAAAATATCATTATTACTCGTGCAACCAGAAACACAACCAACTCCCTCCGATTTTATAATTGCAGCATCATTGACATTTGCGCATTTTATATCAAGCTGTTTTGTATTATCCAACGTTCTAAAAATCAATTTTGAGTTGGTCATGTGTTCTTTAGCACCTGAATCTGCAAGAAATCTGATCAATTGATTATCGCTAGATTCTACAACATCGGACATATTTGTATAGAGGGCTTTACACTTACCCGTGTTTGCCTTATTCTTTTCATTAGGCTTGTTTTGACCTCTCTTTCCTCGCGAATTTCCACGCTTCGAGTTTTTATCGAACTTAAATCTCTTAGCATTTTCGCCTCTAGGTGCATCCGCGTAATTTCGTTTACCGCCGCGACAATAAGTTCCACGTTTGCTACCCCCGAAAGAAAAGGAGTTTTCATACCTTCTTTGATTCTCATTTTCTTGAAGAATCTTTTCCAGCTGTTCTCTCTTATAGGGACAATCTGCTCGAACATGTCCTGCATACCTTTTACAGTTGAAGCACATTTTTCCAGGCCTTGTGCAATCCTCGGTTCGATGCCCTTTGTTTCCGCACTTAAAACAGTGCGCCTTTGGATTTTGCACAAAGTATATTTTTACTCCAGCTGATTCAACCTTTTGGCCGTGGCTTGTTTCTCCAGCTGATGTTTCTCGAACTGTTTCCTGTTGTATAATATAGTCTCTTAATTGACTTACTGACAACAGTTTGCCCGTTGCATTTTTATTTAAAAACTCTGTTTCTCTGACTTGTGGCAGATTCGAAACAATAGCTTCAAAAAATGCATCACGAATTTCTACATCGGACAAAGGTGGAGTGTCGGGCAATTTATTATATAATCGAACTATATTATCGAACTTATCCCAAAATGCGGAAGCCTTTTCTTTATTCGGTCTGTATTTAATGTTATGGAGCTGTTTTCTCAAACTTGCTGTAGATAAATTTATTTCATTTTCTTTGATTCTTTTAATTTCATTTAATAAATCCTTTGGATCTTTTATATTAGAAACTTTATCATAATATGACATGTCTATTCTATTAATAATAAGATCTCTAACTCTAACTTTATCTTTTTCAAACTTTGATTTGTCAACATTACAAGATGTTACATTCGAATCAATTACATACAATAGATCTGCAACCGTTAGTTCAGATTTAAGAAAATCTATAAATGAATCTATATTCAAGCTTGAAGTGAGTTTATAATCTCTACGGAGAGAAGTTTGAGTGTTTCTTAATTCAATTTTTATTTTATCAGTGACACTTCCGGTGTCTCTATGCAATCCAGCTTTTTGTATTTCAGCTCGTATTAATTCGGACACTTGTGCATTACTTACGGATTTTTCCACATTTTGTACAGATAACTCCTTATTCAATCGAGCTGATGAGTCTTTCTCAGATTGAGTAGGTCCATCCTTTTTAGATCCAGCTTGTTTATCAATTTCGAACTGTTTCTTTTCCGACTCCTCGTCTTCAACCCATCGTCTAACGTGACCATCAATCGACTCTACCTTATCAGTCACATAACGTCTGCAATTTGCAAACTCTTCGACCACATCATGATACACTTTATTGCATTCATGATCAATTTTGTCGTCGAATTTACTAATTGCAGCTTCTGCCACTGCCAGACGTTCTATTAACTCTGAAAATGAATTTGGTTTGTAAGAGCTTACAATTGGTGACAGTTCAATCCTTTTAGGATTCAAGTGACACTTAACTCCAGAATAACTAGAGTTCATAAAATCAGAATTTTTAAGAAATTCTGATTCATTAAATTTTCCAGCATGCAAATCAATTTTTGATTCAAAATCGGACTTAAAAAATTTCCCCTTCTGACAGCTTTTATTCAGTCCCAAATTTAAATTTACCACCTTTTGTGATTTTACGATTGGAGTAGGTTTACCTTGAAACCGAGCCTCGAACTTAGCCTCCAATTCTTTTAGAGCGGATGCACCAGGCTCTATGCTTCCAGCTTTTTCGGACTTATTTATCTCGGACATTTTGGCCATATTGCTGTCAGTTCCATCTGATTCATCGGACTTAAGGGGTTGAGGCGTTTCTTGCCGACTAGAAACGGACTCGGCCTCCATGGCTTCTTCTTCAACTCGAGCTCTTTCAATTTC
This sequence comes from Philotrypesis tridentata, assembly GCA_018906965.1. Taxonomy (NCBI): domain Eukaryota; kingdom Metazoa; phylum Arthropoda; class Insecta; order Hymenoptera; family Pteromalidae; genus Philotrypesis; species Philotrypesis tridentata. Next base: position 35,873 of record JACCIB010001329.1, on the reverse strand, counting down.
TCTTTTCAGAGACTCCAGCATGGATGATGATACTGTAGAATTATCTAGAAATATTAGTAATAAAAGAGTCATTTATTTGACGAACAACAATCAAAATAAATTTCTCAAAAATAATTTAAGGCAGTTTTAATTAAGCACACTCGAGTGACGAACAGCAATCAAACGAGTATGGTTACTTGCCTGACCCATGATTGGTCTGTAAAATTTTCAGTACACACAGTGCAGCAGCAACAACATACACAACACTGTATATACCGGTCGACAATATAACTTGGGACTGAAAAGCATGCTTTATGAATTTCTTTTGAAATTCATTTCGTACGTATAAATTTTAATTTTTAATCCAGCTACTAACGTTAGTAATTCGAGCTTTTACCTATTTCATATTTATAACCACGTGACGTCACAATATAAACACATCCAGCTTCATCAAGTTCTGGGTAAATAGAATCATCCGGATGTTGCTCGGAGATCCCCAGCTCTTGATCTTGGAGTAGCAGAAACAGAGCTACATTCTTTTGATCTGTTTAAATCAATCAAGTTAATTATATATATAATTAAACTTTATTCAAGCTTAAATTTATTCAAACTTTAAAATTTAAGTTAATTAACTTTCACCGGTTTGCAATTTTGTTTTAAATAAATATTTTCTCGGCCCGAAGGATCCATTCGCACCGAGATTTATTTTAAAACATACATGTACATGTATTCCAGCATTGTATTAAATCAAGCAATTTGTTTCGCGTGTAGTTTTGTGTTGAAGGTTAAGAAGAACCTTTCATCAAGCTTATAACTACACGCACCAACAGTACATACATACTGTATCGTTCTCACATACAGAGATCGTATTGGCGCGCCATCAGCCCATATGAGTATATACGAGTCGGCGCTTCCTAGTATTTGCACGCGCTGCCGAGTCAGCTGGCGACGGGTTCAGCGCCAGCACCAGCGCTAGCATTAGCCGTATACTCGAGCTGTTTCTCTCTCCAGAGATTCAAAATGGCGTGACGTCAGCCTATGCAGGCGACCACGACTCGCCGCTCTCGCTCTCCAGCGCTCCCGCGCGGAGCCGAGCTCGTGATGAGCTCAGCGCAAGCGGCAATGCAAGCGGCGAAGCGGCAGCGCCAGCGCCAGCGCATGCTGTACAGTAACAGCGGCAACGACTCGGCGCTCTCCCTCTCCATCGCTTCCACGTGGAGCCGAGTTTGCACGCGGCGAGCTTAGCGCAAGCGGCAACGCAAGCGTCAAAGCTGTAGTACCAGCGCCAACGCATGTTATATAGCGACAGCGGCAACGGCAACGACGCAGCGCTAGCAGTCACTCGTCTGTTTCAAAACATCAGAGAGGCGCGCGCGATTCCGGGAATTTCGAACAGCATCGCGTCGTACTTTCGGACTTTATCGAATATTTCTGTTCGTACACTCACCTTTTGTTCTGATATCGTACAGAAAATTGACTCGCTTTCCGTCCGCCATCTCTCGAGCTGTTGTTAGCGATGAAAGGAAAATGGAAAAATCGAGCTGATGATGATGATGTACTCGAGCAGCTTAAATAGTAGCACGAACTATTCAAACAAAATCGCTGCACACCTTCAATCACAATTTAATCGAGCAGATTTTTGGAACTCTGACTACGTCGCGCCGTGCCGCACACTTTCACAATGCGCTGAGTCGAGCCGTAATCAAGCGTAGAACTAATCAAGCTGAAATTAGAAAACAACACTAATAACACAGTCACACGCGAATTTTGACCTTCCGCGTAAACACAAGGCGAGCAGATTCCAGGCGCAGTGGAAGCGTGCTGGGCCCATAACCTGTTGAGATTTTCCTTTGTTCGCAGAAGGTAAATAATTACAAGACCCTTGTGTATAAAGAATTACTTTAATATAATACTCGAGCTTAGTATTAGCGATTACTGTACATTTATATCAACAACAATATAAAAGTTAGTCGAACAGATTAATGAGCAAAGGGCGAGCTGCTGGTCCTTCAGATTTACAATCACGACTGGAGACTCGCTCAAGCAGTCGCTCGCGTCGACGCACACAGCAGCGCCGGCTCGTCACGCAGGGCCGTAGTAAGAGAGAGGGAGAGCTGAACTTGCTCGTTCAACTCAATACTCCCTCCCGAGCAAATTCCAGCTGATCAATTATTTGCTCCTGCAAAGAGAAATATATCAATTATCGAAATTAGAATTAAGAATTAAATTAGTCAGCTTTACTCCTACAACTCAATACTTTATAAAAATTATAATTTTTTATATATTTTTGAAACCCACAAAACCATGCCACAACACACCACAAGCTTCTGTGACTTTGAAATATGATATAGTATGAGTAAATAATTTTAAATAATGAAAAGTATTATTTTAAATAACATTAGTAGTATACCCCGGACTATGGCGCGTCAAAACAAACCCCCACCACCGCACCCAGAGCAGTGAGGGAATTCGCATTGACGCGTCATAGCCCGGGGGAGGAAGGGGGGGGGGGTATGTACACCGTGTAATTGGGTAAGGGGCTATACCTGTAATTGCGGGGGAGGGAGGCCAATAGGAAGGGGGGCCATACCTGTAACTCCTTGGAGGGGGAATAAAGAAGTAAACGGAAAAAATATATTAAATATATTAAAAATTTTTACCATATTAATTTTCCTCCATAGATGAATAGTCTGAATCCTCCGGAGGAGCTTCCATCCGACGGATGAATTCTGGCAGATCGTCTTGAAATATAAAAAAACCAATGTTGGCGTTGAAGTGTACGCGGTTTTCCGGCTCGGCGTCCCAATCCTCCAGAGCCTCCATCACGACGCACTATTTTTCACTGTTTATTGTTTAAAAAACTAAAATATTTACGCTTTTAAATATTGAAAAATTTTGCAGGCACACAGCGAACGCCGGGCACACCGAGGGCACATCCACTTCCTACAAATTTTACACTCCTCCCACTTGCAATATTGATTAAACAACTGGAGATAATATCGTTTATTGCCAAATGAGCACTGATCGCCGCGTTTTATTTTTGGTTTTTCTATCGGCACGAGACACGGTAGTTTACACGGTGTTTCACGGTTTTTTACACGTACTGGCTCACTTATATTAATTACGTCTACGTCGCTATAGGTCTCCTCTTTTTTAATAATAATAAATTCGTGACACTCGTGACACGCGGGCTGAATCTTTTCAGACACTTTTACAGACACTGGATTGTCTATAATAAAAACTTCACTGTCACTATTGTTCTCTATAATGAAAACCTCACTATCACTGTCACTATCAATAAAAATTTCAATTCAAAAATTTCAATGTTGTCAATTTCACAATCCGAACCGGTAAGGTCTATCACTATTACATTATAAGTTTTGTCAATTATCACGGTTAACCGAAATGCGCGACGCTGTGTGGTCTTCATTCGCCGAGGGTTCGTTAGATAATAAGGAGATTTTTCCCTCTCTTGAAAATACTGCAAGACATGCATGTACATAAACTGCACGTGCATGTTACTCATCATCTTGATTTTGTTGACATTGCATTTTTGGCAGCGCGCTTTTCGATTCTCCGCGGTATTATAAGATGCAGGTGTTAAATGATTCACCTGTGCCAATGTTTATTTATTTTAATAATTAATAAAATTGGGGTTTGACCCCGGCTATGGGGTAAGCACCCCCATAACCGGTTCTTGTACGAGAACGAAATTTCTTTTATTTTTTCGATATCTCCAATATTTACGGAGGTACCGAATTTCCAATTTTTTGCACAATTTTAAAATTGTCGTAGAGAGCTGATTTTCGGACTGTAGGTCCATCTCGGCGCGCTCTATCGGAATCCGTTAGAAAAAATTGAAATTCCAAAAATTGGAGATTTTTTTCAGGCCTGGATTCGCTTAGGGATCGAGTCTCACATGTACACTCGAGCGGAATGCGAAACCATGATGAATTTTTCATTGAACTTCGTTTTGTGTAAATTATAAAATATATTCATAATCACACGCGCTTATGTTTTACAAGTTTATCAAGACCGCGCTTAGCTGCGTTACCAGTGAAAATGCATGGTAAATTGATATTTCCAATATGTCGAAAATATTGTGAGGAGTTAATTCAAGATGATTGCCCTCGTGAAGATCCTGAAGAGCGTGTATTACGAGGAACATGAGTGTCAGAAGAGATAAAGACAGCCATCGCATTGGGTTATATTATGAAGCGTGTTTATGAAATTTGGCAATATAAAATGACACAGTACAATCAAGAAGAACAAAAAGGTGGTATTTTTGCTGAGTACATAAATGCATTTTTTTACAAACAGCTGGATAAAGATGACATATGTCTAAATGCTGGTAAACGGTCTGTTGCAAAACTTTGTCTTAATTCTCTGTGGGAAAAATTTGGTCAACGTGAGAATTTACCAAGAACTTTGGTTGTAAAAAACCGAGAAACTTTGATAAATTTTCTGAACAGTCCTGAAGTTGAGGTAAGCGTTATTTTACCAGTTAATGATAATACCCTCTACGTCAATTGGTGTTATAGAGATGAAGCTCTGGCATCCTCCTTATCATCATCAATGGCAAATGTTGCCCTTGCTTTTACAACAGCACAAGCCCGTCTGAAATTGTTTGAATATCTAAATTCTTTAGGACCTCGAGCTTTATACTATGATACTGATTCAGTGTTTTACGTTAGCAACGGTGAAAACAACGAGTATGAGTTACCAATCGGAACATCTTTGGGCACCCTCACCGATAAACTAGCGGATAAGGGTCCTGGTGCCTATATAACAACCTTTTTATCGGGTGGGCCAAAGTTTTACGCCTACAAATGTAGAAAGGCAAATGGTGAAGAGGGAGAATGTGTGTGTAAGATAAAAGGGATACGTCTGAATTATACAAATAGTCAATTAATCAATTTTGATTCTATCCGACAAATGATCACTACAGATAATATGGAAATAATGTTAACGAATAGCGCTATACGTAGAATGTAATTTCATGATGTAATAACACAAAACGAAACTAAAACATGTAAACCTGTGTACAGTAAACGATGATTTGAAGGGTTGTACAAAAGTTATCCGTACAGTTACAAAAGTGTCTAAGCGGGGAAATACTATCTTGTAATAAAGAAGTTTTCAAACAGCAAGATAAGCTAATTTTTTGAATCCCCACTCCCCACTGTCTTTTATAAGTTGATTCAAAGTTTGAGATGACTCCACGTTATTCTAGTACTGGTGACGCTAATTACCAATAGCAACACTAACCTGTGGAATAAGCTCTGATTGAGTAAATAATACGCTACGTCTACCAGATACCTAATACTAACGTTTCCTTTCTCCGCTCCAATGATGGAGCTGACCAAGCCTTCCCGACACTGGTGATCGTATGATCTACCGATGATGGTTGGTGCAGGATGAATGGTGGAGCAAATGCTATATAATTATTCGAAAACATTAGTTTGAGATATCACTCTAGCGTAACATTTTAATCAGAAGAGTGGTTGCTGTTCAAGAAATTTCGTTCGTCTGCATAAAAGGTATATATATATATATATATATAATATTTATTATTTGAATGTTTTTAAAAAATGTAAAAAATACTTCATTCTCGTAATGTTTAGATGGATCTAACTGCTCTCAATAAAATTAAGAATTCTGGGTTTCTCCTGTCGAAGAAGGTGTCTGAATTGGAAATCGACCGAGCGTACATGGTTACAGTGTTAAGAGTGGTAAAAACACGTTTTGGAAAGAAGATCGTGGCTGAACTCGACAACGAATTTCAAATTTTTCTCCCTTCTCGGATATGCGTTGCTATTCTCAAAGATGAAAAATTATTTGATAATATGTGCGATGAAGCTAATAAGTTAAAGTTATTTTTACATTATAAAGGAAATAGTGCGCTTGAGTTTACTACGCCTTAAAACGAGTACTTTTTCAAGAAAAATTAACAATTCATTTGATATACACATGGTTATATGCTTATAAAGCCGCTCGTCGGGGGGAGTGGGAGCAAATAGCGCGTGATCGCGAGCGCTTTAAATTAAGAATTGTGAGAGTTAGCAACATAATTATACCAATACTTGTAAAAGAATTACAGACATTATTATAAATTAATATTGAATAAATGTAGTTTTAGATATATCAAGGGTTGAGATTTTTTCTTCCTTTTACCATTCCTATTCACGTACCACTACTTTTTACTATTTCCCATTTATCAATACTTTATACAATAATAGTTTATTTTCATTTAATTTAGTTTTAAAATCAAAGATGGCAGTAGAATAAGACTACTTTTATTAACAATACTTCTCAAAGATATGAAAGGTGCTGCGCATGACAGTAATAGATATGGACACACGATGGAAACATCCGTTCACATCCATGCTGTGCGGTCCTACAGGTTGTGATAAAACGGTGTTTGTTAAAAAATTTCTGAGAGATATTGATCGCATGTGCGATACCCCAATCGAATGTATTATTATCTACTACGCAGAGTGGCAACCAGGATACAAGAATTTTCGAGGTAAAAAAGTAGAATTTCGAGAACGTCTACCCTAAACTAGTGAATGGGCTAATGATTCTAGTCCTAAACTAGTCATAATTGATGACTTAATGCGCGAATCGTCATCGAGTGGCAGTATAGTTGACATTTTCTCCAAGGCGTCTCATCATCACTCACTCTCAGTTATATTCATTATACAAAACGTCTTTCATCGAGGTAGAGGCCAACGTTACATATCCTTAAACGCCGAATACATTGTTGTGTTTCGAAATTTACGCGATAGATCACAGATACAACATTTCTCGCGACAATTGTGTCCAGAGGATCCGAAATTTTTGCAAGACGCTCTTCTATTGGATTTAAAACAAAATACACCGGACAACTGTAGATTTCGGACTTCTATCTTCCCGGATGACGAGCTACATTACATCTATGTGTCTCGAAATAAGAAGATAAAAGGTGGTGACGCGTCGAGTCTTGTACCAGTCGTATCCCTGTGATGGCTAAGAAATTGAAGAAGAGTATTTTAACCCGCAAGGAAGCTATAATTTTAAAGGCTCTATACCATTTAAACAATAAACAACGAAAAGCGCTTATTCAGTCTGCTGACTCAAAATTAGTTCGGTATATTTGTGAATGTGCATTGAATACTTTGATTGGTAATGTACCCTTAGAAAACACTCAAAAGTTACGACTATGACGTCATTCACAGATTTTACGGAAACTAGCTGAACCGACTGTTAGTTTATCCAAAAAGAAAAAAATTATTATACAACGAGGTAGTTTTTTACCAGTATTATTAGCACCTATCATTGGCACATTGTTGTCTAGTATTATAAGGAAGTAAATATGGAACATGCAAGGAAGATGGTACTTGTACCCCACGAGAATGTTGAACGTCTTCAGAATGTGCTTGCAAAAGACGGTGCTAATTGTGGTATTTCTATATTAAAGTCTGTTCAAATTCCTGGGACTGTCATGAGTAGACTAGATACTGAAATGAGCAATGTATTGAATTCAACTACTTGTACAAATGATCGAGAAAAATGGTCAAGATATCGCAACGTACTCGAACGATATCTCCATTTTAAAGCTGCTACAGATAACTACGAAACATTAAAAAAGATGATGATGAAGGCATGAAAAATGATAGCAGGTCTAACACTGAATACGATTATGACAACGATATACAACATGTGGAAGAGGAAGACCGGATTGATGCAAGTATCGTTGATAGTGTACCTGTAAAGTACCGTACTAAAGCGGGGCAAGTGCTACGTAAATTAGGAGTAAGCGGTAAGGTTGGTTGGGATGTTAATGGTGCCGTGACAATAGGAGGTGTTCGTTTACGTGAAGCCAACATGATTGATTTGGTAAATGATGCTATGAGAAAAAGACAAGGAACACCATCTCGTGGACACGAACAATTTGCTTTGGTTTTACACGAATCATTTATACCCCGTGAATACATCGGAAATTAATGTGTCTGGAATAATATGACTGCTAATACAAATAAACGTGTCTGCACTAGTATAGTTGGTAGTACCGCAAAAGGTAGTATAGTTAGCACTACTGTACCTCTTCAAAATTCTATACCAGATGGCTCTGGTGAAGGGTTTCGAACGCCGCGTCATGAAATTCCAAACATCAGTGGCGTAAACAATTCTCGAAATGACATCAGTCGTGTTTCAGACGCTGGTGATGAGAGCGACACGAGTGTAAATTACTAATAAAAAAGTGATCAAATTACTAATAAAAAAGGTGATCAAATTACTAATAAAAAAAAGAAGAGAAAAGTAGGTGTGAGCAATTCTGAAATCACAACATGGAGATATTTGAGCGGGAATCAAAGCAAAACACCCGAGTCCTCGGCGAAGAAGAGAAAGAAAAACAAGAAAAAGAAGTAAAAAATAGTGTATTAGTTGAGTTAATAAACCTACTACCTTTTGAAATGCATGTTCCCGGGTATAAATTTTGCGGACCGGGTACAAAACTCGCTGAACATGTCGAGCGTGGTGACGTTGGTATTAACCCATTGGATATAGCATGTCGTCAGCATGATATAGCTGATACCAATAAAAATAGTGATCGACGCAAAGCTGATCGTAAATTAGCTGAATATGCATTTAAACGAATGCTCAATAGTGAAGCACCCTCGGATGAGCGAACAGTGGCTATGATGACAGCTTGCTGTATGGTAAGCAAAATAACTTAAGAAAAATTATTTTGACGGATCAAGAAAGGACTGCAAAAAAGAACGAAAAAAGTAGAAAAAAAATCTATGAAAACTTCTAATAAGAGACAGGACAAAGAGTTGAAGAAAGAGAATAAATTATTGAAACCAGCGAAAGAAGTTACAAAAAAGAGTAAGCAAAATACGTAAAAAAATGAGTCGTACAGGGGCAAGATTTGAAAAGATTTATTATACACCATCGCATCCGACATCATACGGATCCGACATCAATGGTCGCCGGCCAACATGTCTTCAAACGGAAAGGGGGAAATAATTTGTTGGTCGTGAAACCCAGTTACTTTTACATGAGAATTACACACAGCATAGCAAGTAGCCCTGGTATAAAAGCAGCTATAGCAGAAAGACTAATACGTACCATTAAAGAGCGGTTTTGGCGATATTTTACTCACAAAAATACACGAAAATACATCGATGTATTGCAGAATATAATTAATGCATACAATCATAGTAAACACTCTGTAACTAAGATGACGCCAGCATCTGAGACCATATACAACTTTCTTACAGCACGGGAAAGTATAGATCGACGATATCGAAAAAACAATACGTCAGATGTCAAACCTAAGTTTAAAGTTGGTGATATGGTACGAATCAGTCGTGCACGAAACATCTTTGAGAAAGGATACGAGAGCGGTTGGACGTTAGAAATATTTAAAATTATACAAGTTTCGTTAACGCGTTACCCCACCGTCTAACAATTGCAAGATTTATCTGGTGAGGTTATAAACGAATATTTTTATGCTGAGGAATTGAGTAGAGTACAGAAAGATCTAACAACAGCATCTTTTGAAATAGAGAAGGTGTTGTATATCAGGGGTAAGGGGCGTTCAAAGGAATATTTTGTTAGTTGGAAAGGCTATCCAGAAAAGTTCAATTCTTGGGTCAAGGCTAACCAGCTTTTGCAGAAATGAAGGATCAATTTTACATTATTTTACCTAGTAATAGCAGCATGAAATATTTCGCAGGAAACACTACGACGCACTATGTAACACAATTGCCACAACAGATCAGGTTGCAGGGTTCATGGGTAGTTGCGCTTACAGAGGTTCAAATTCCGCTGACGTTTCAACATGTGAAACCTGATGAAGAGAAAAGAAAAATTTCTGTGAAACGAATACCCCCTTCGATGCTCAAGACAAACAAATCAAGAGATGAAGAAGAAGATCAAATTACAATAAACGAATCCTTGATTAGACCTGATTATTAGAAAGACTTTTCTACGCTATTCGATGAAATAAATAACTAAGAATATATGAACGATCATTTTGAGGTAGTAGTTGAACGTGGTGTTTATATAACAATAAAAAAAACCTGTACAACGACTAGTTGCTCTGAGTTTACTCACGAGGTTTCTCTGCCAGGAAAAATACTAAAAATTCTCGGTTTTGATAGTGATGATGGGCGACAGAAGCCGATTGTTTTTGATGAAGATCAAAGTTTAATGGAGGGTACTAAACCTGCTCGACTTTCCAGCGCATTGCCAACAATGTTAATGATCTATAGTGATCTCTGTGAACCGTAGGCAACTGGTGATGTACGATCTCAACTTTTACGAGCAAGATCGCTGAACACCGATAATTACGAATTAGTCTGGGAGTCCTAGGATTTTACCAGGAAGTTCGTGCAAGAGTTTATTTTATCGCTGAAATATGTTGGTAGCCACTCACTGAAAATAGCCCTAAAGTCTGGACTTCGGACTCGATCGGGAACATTGTTATTATTGCAAATTAAGTTACCAAAGTGCATTTTTTTTCCGTTTTTCTTGATTAACTTTTTTGTTACTCAATTTACGCAAAAACAGGTAGGGACAAAAGTTGATCAGCATTGAATTTTCTATAAGATACATATATTCCGAAATGCAAAATTAATGTTTTTCCCGGCTAAATTGCTAAATAAAAAAAAATTTTTTTCAATTTTCACATTGCCATGGTTTTTGTGAAATATGATCTTTATTTATCGGATTAGCCCTCAAAGATGACTTTTAGTACAGACAACGTAAAAATTGAAGCCCGATCTCGATATCTTAAAATGGCGTCTTATTGCAAAATTATTTAGCCGAAAAATTCAAATTGATGTCCAATTCGATCCAGGAACGATAATCGAATCAAACTATGTTTAATCGACAGCTTATGACGTAAATAACAAACGGTAAAAATAAATTTTCTTAATATTAATATTTAGCAACATATCAAATAAAAAATTTTTTTTATTTCGGTCAATTTTGGAGTGAGAGAATCGCGGCAAAATGCATCTTGAAGTACATAAAAAACCATGAATTCTCATATAAATTTTGTTAAGATCGGACCAATAGGAGCCGAGATACAAACATTTTTTCAACCGACGATTACGCCGAAACTACTTGATATTTCAAGTTGAAATTTGGCACAGTGCTTGCTGAAATCATACTCTAAATGATTACATTTTACCCAATAGCTCTACATGCTATAACGTGTGTTTTTTCTCATTGTTTTTCTCAGCTTTAACGTCATACTAATTAAGTTATCATAGGCACAATGCAAATACCGCAAATTACCAATTCTTTTGAAAAAGAATCTTTTTTGGCTACATACACAACCTTTGTACGCATGCATTGTACTGCTATAATCATAAAAATATTTAAATTTATCATATAAAGGTTGGGTAGCGTAATATATGCCATTAAAGTTTGTGTATGTAGTCAAAAAAGATTCTTTTTCAGAAAAAATGGTTATTTGCGGTATTTGTGTTGTGCCTATGATAACTTAATTAGTATGACGTTAAAGCTGAGAAAAAAACACGTTAAATGAAAAAAAAATGTATTGCAATAGTAGCTTTGGTTACCGAGATAATCAAATTGCAACTAAGGTGTATGAATTCTGTTCCCCGCCGCGCCGCTCGGCCGGAGCAACGTTTTAGACGAACTATAGCATGTAGAGCTATTGGGTAAAATGTAATCATTTAGAGTATGATTTCAGCAAGCTCTGTGCCAAATTTCAACTTGAAATATCAAGTAGTTTCGGCGTAATCGTCGGTTGAAAAAATTTTTGTATCTCGGCTCCTATTGGTCCGATCTTAACAAAATTTATATTAGAATTCATGGTTTTTTATGTACTTCAAGATGCATTTTGCCGCAATTCTCTCACTCCAAAATTGACCGAAATAAAAAAAATTTTTTATTAGAAATGTTGCTAAATATTAATATTAAGAAAATGTATTTTTACCGTTTGTTAATTACGTCGTAAGCTGTCGATTAAACATAATTTGATTTGATTATCGTTCCTGGATCGAATTGGACATCAATTTGAATTTTTCGGCTAAATAATTTTGCAACAAGACGCCATTTTAAGATATCGAGATCAGGCTTCAATTTTTACGTTGTCTGTACAAAAAGTCATCTTTGAGGGCTAATCCGATAAATAAAGATCATATTTCACAAAAACCATGGCAATGTGAAAATTGAAAAAAAATTTTTTTTATTTAACAATTTAGCCGGGAAAAACATTAATTTTGCATTTCGAAATATATGTATCTTATAGAAAATTCAATGCTGATCAACTTTTGCCCCTACCTGTTTTTGCGTAAATTGAGTAACAAAAAAGTTAATCAAGAAAAACGGAAAAAAATGCATTTTGGTAACTTAATTTGCAATAATAACAATGTTCCCGATCGGGTCCGAAGTCGAGACTTTAGGGCTGTTTTCAGTGAGTGGCTACCAACATATTTCAGCGATAAAATAAACTCTTGCACGAACTTCCTGGTAATAAGCTTTTGAACTTCCTGACTCCCGGACTAAGTATAGAAATACAAGAATTAAAAGTTTTTCTCCGCTTATGTACATACCATTATTATTCAGCTCGTTTCAGACGATATAGAAATAGATATAAGAGATGATTGTGGACAACCGATACCATTCGATCACGGAACGCTGACCGTGACACTGCATTTCAAGAAAGTGGACTAAAAATGGATCGTTACGAAGATTATTTCAGCTATCAAGTTGGTAATGGTTATCGTGGTGGTGGCTGAGGAGGGGATAAAAATCCCTACACAGGAGGTGTTGGACATGTTTATATTGGATTATCCTACCAAAGAGGTCACGGTATTGGTTCGTTCTTAGCAGTATATTTCGGAGCGTCCTTCCACTCATCAATCAGGGTGCTAGAGCTGTGGGAAAAGAAGCTGTACGTACAGGTATGAACATTATATCCGACGTTGCAACGCGTAATACAACCATCAAAGAGTCATTTCGCAGTCGTGTTAGAGAATCTGGTGAGATTCTAAAAAGAAAAGCTGAAGAAAAGTTGGATAAACCGATGCAGGGATCTGAATATAAAATGTCACGCTACGGTTATCCTTCTCAGTTGCAAGCGCTCGTTGCACCTACAACAGTCCATGGTAGGAGAATAAGAAGACGTGGTGTAGGTGCTCGAATAAACAAGAAAAGTGTAAGGAAGACCATCAATAAGAAGAAGAAGAAGAAGAAGACGAAGAGGACTAAGAAAAAAACGACGAGGAAGAACCAGAATAGCAGGAGGAGGTTGACTACCGGAAAAAGACGTAAAAACAGGAATACTAGAGATATTTTTGACAGTTAAAAAATGGCATTTTTACACACTCATTCTTGCGAATGTCTGAAGTCAGAGCTGTTACTATTTGAAATCCCACCTACTCAAACGACAATAGAGGGTTCGCATTGGATTCAGTACAAACCAATATTATATTTGACTGATGATTCATCGATTGAATTTGTAATCCCTGGTAATAGTTATGAATACATTGATTTGTCTCATACCACGCTCAGCCTTCGTGTTAGTTTAAAATCTACTGTGACTGAAGAAAGTTTACCTGTAGATGATCGAGAGTCTTTCAAAAGATTAGCAGAACGAGTAGGACCGACCAATAATTTCATGCATTCTCTCTTCAATCAAGTAGACGTACTATTCAATTCAAAACCCGTATCTCCACCTACCAATGCCTATGCATACAGAGCTTACATTGAAACATTACTGAATTATGGTTCTGCCGCAAAAACCTCTCATCTTTCTACTGTTCTATGGTGTGATGATGACTTGTTGAAAGACGGAAATTATTAGCTCATGATAAATCTATTGACCTGATTGGTCATCTGCATACAGATGTCTTCAATCAAGAGAGACTTCTAATCAATGGTATTGAAGTGAGAGAACGTTTAGTGAAAGTTCGAGATAGTTTTTGCCTGATGGATCCTGTCGGTACTTTTACCGTACATATCGAAGAGCTAAATCTTCTTGTTAAACATGTAAAATTCAGTCCTGGTATACTGCTGGCACACGCTCAATCACTCTCGAAAACAACTGCTAAATATCCTCTAACGGGGGTGGAGGTTAAAGCAATAACTATGCATAGTGGTGTACACGGTGAGACTTTAGATAACATTGTACTGGGTCAACTACCAAAACGAATCATCATTGGTTTTATCAATAATAAAGCTTTTAATGATGATCGAATGCTCAATCCGTTCCATTTCGAACACTTTAGTATAAACTTTTTATGTTTGTATGTTGACGGTGCGCAGATGCCTTCAAAGCCATTGCAACCCGATTTCACAGCAAAAAATCTGTACGTAAATGCGTACCATACCCTATACTTTGGTACAAGTGTACATTTTCTCAACGAGGGTAATCAAATAACTCGCGATTCCTCTGCCTTTGATCTAACTCCAGATTTAACGGGAATGATGGTGGTGACTGGAACCTCATCAAGCATGGTAGTATTCGGTTGGAAGTGCATTTCAGCAAACTTTAAAAGGAAACATTCAACTGTATTCTATACACGCAGTATGAAAACATTTTAGAAATCGTCGCATCTCGTCAAGTTATAGTCGATTTTAGTACTTAAAATTTTTATATATAGATGTCGCTATCTTCTGCTGCACTATGCGAAAAGGTTTAAATCATGGTTCTCTCTGAATAGATGTAACACTATAAGCAGCCTTTGCAATGGATAGTCTGCAAATATTGAAAAATCTGACGAAAATTCGTTCGCATACTATCGGTGTATTCCCAGCAGATCAAATACCGAGAGTTTGGATGAAACTGGCTGCATTCATCGTCAATACGGATGATCACACGAGATCGGGTATGCATTGGGTCGCTATGTATATCGATAAATCTTGTAATGCGTTTTATTTTGATAGCTTTGGTCTACCTCCGTTCGTACCGGACTATATCAACCGATTGCGAAAAAATTGTAAACAGCTTCGCTGGAATGATATACGTCTGCAGAATGATTCCTCCGACGCATTCGGTCAATACTGTAATATGTTTCTGCGTTATATGAGCGATGGATTAGGTTACAATAAATTTCTCAATAATTTCTCTGACAACCTGCAAAAAAATGATGACATAGTCAGACGCTAAGTGCGATACGCGAAAAGAGGTGATGAGGCTTTCGTAGGAAATGGTCGGTGCATTGTCAGATGTTTACAAAGCTACTGTCCTTCTAAGATGTCGTTATTGTAATGTGAAAAGTGCCGAGTCAAACAAGTATTTGAATCAGCATTCTGACTTTTTGTCGACCCCCTACTTCGAGGCTTGTTCGAGGCCTTCCCACTATCATTTCAACATTTCAAACTGTACCGTAAAAATTCATGATTAGTACTACTTTGTCAGTCGTCCAGAGAACAGTCAAGACGTGCCTACAAGAATGGCTTTGTATCCACAGCAACAAATGTTATTTTGTGCTTTATACGGGTTAGATAATACATGTTCAAACAAAATTATCGTGGGCATAGAATACGTTTCTTTAGAGGACGAGGGCTACAAACCAGTAGTAAAATTGTTAAATAGTGACATCAATGGTATAACCTTCTCAGAAGACAGCTGGGTGGTATTCAAGGGTTATTTCTGAGCCATCTCAAAATACTTTGATGGAGAAGCTGATTATCAAAAGTACGTTACAGTTGATGGTCCTGGTTGGAAACTCAAATTTACAAACGATCATGACGGTAGGATCATCGTAATTACTCAGGATGTACTTCACAATATTCCTAAGGTGTCGAGAAGATTTCAAGGATCTATTACGCTGGATGAATCAACATTTGAGTGTCTAAAGAATTATATTTATAAATGTATTGATTTGCGTATCTGGTGTTTCGAAGTAAGTGTGAGCGAAGTTCTGAAAAATATTGCAGATTTCATTATAAATAAAAGTAAAGATTATATGGAGGAATCTCGTTTACTAAGTTATACACCGAGAATTGTGAAAAAATATGTTAATTTAATCAATGATAGAGTACTTACTACATTCAAAACAAATGTTGACGGTTATTGTAAAAAATATCATCAATACTCTTCTGAGCTTGAAAAAATTGAAATTGAAAATTTGCTTTATGAGCTTACTTCGTTACATATGTACAATTTAAATTTAATAAGTATGCTCAATAAAAGGTTGGAAAATTAATCAAACTGTATATTTTATTAACCTTTAAGCCCATAATCCATCTCCTTTTCACATTCATAATCGTTATTATAACAAAAAAAGTAAAACCCCCTCCACAATTACAACGTATGGCCACATCCCCTCTCCCTTTATAACCCCTTCCTCCCCGGTGGCTCTCCTCCCCAATCAAATACCCCCTCTTCTCACCTGGGGCCCCCCTCCCCACCCCGGGCTATGACGCGTCAATGCAAATTCCCCCACTGCTCTGGGTGCGGTGGTGGGGGTTTTTTTTGACGCGTCATAGTCCGGGTATACTACTAACATTTTATTTAAATAATGTTTTACAAAACGATAGTTTCCCAGCATGCGACATGATGTTTGCATGAAGTAACATCACTTACGGATTTGTTGAGCGAAGGACACTCCCAGTTGTCGATATTGTAGATTGTCGTGAGTGGAAGAAGTCTTTGCAGCCATCTTATTTTTTCCAATCCTTTTACGTATACGACATCCGAGCTCCTCAGGTTTTCATTAAGATTGATGGACAAGTTATCGTATGAAATATTCCCTGATTTCCAGAGCATTCCGTGGGAATTCATCTCAAGCCATCGATTCTCGCGCTTGTACCTTACAGGCAGTAGCTCCCAAGGATATCGTGGTTTGAAGAGCATAACCGTTGGCACCACATCTTCCTGAAGAGTTAAGATTGCCACTTCCTTGAAGACGAACTCGTTGTGGAGCATTTTGAGCCCTTGAACGTCTACGATGTATTTCTTCATCTTAGAGCTTCTTTTGAGTTCAAGGTTGACTATGCAATGAGTCTACAGGTTCTCATGAGCAACTTATTTGTACCCACAGCGTCTTCAGGGAAGGGAAACAGTTTCAGTTTTTTTTCTGAAATTGTGTTCCCTACATCGCGCTTACTAGTCACTATTGAATTCGACGATTACATCAAGAAACTATAACTGTAACTTAAAAACAACGAAACATGAGATTGTGAAATTTCCAGTTCTTCATAGAAAAGAAAGTCAAGATAACTTTGAGTTCTCGAGATGATGATGATGAACGCTTTCTTCAAGATGGAAATACGCTGTTTTGGGCTCACTACAGCATTATTGTAGACCAACAGCCAATGACAACAGCAGTCTAGCCTCTTAAGATCGAACTAATGTTGCTCGATATCCGAATAGGGGGAAGCCAATGAAATTCGCCACAGCAATCAAGCCGTCTATAATCGAAGAGGAGGAGGGGGAGAACTTGTCGATCTGGTGGAGATCGCTCAATAAAAGTGGGACTAGTGGAGCCAAGAGTTCATACAGTTTACCGAGAGAAAGAACTAAATATCATCATCGTCGCCGACAAATAAAAGAAAGAGCAACTATTTATAAAGTAGAAAAAGGAAAAACTACTTTTATAAGGTAAGTTGTATCGAGAGAGAAAGAGAGAGAAAGAGAGAGAGAGAGATGCACTTGTATTTTTTGTAATTAACAATAACAATAGATATATTAATTTATTTTACAGATGGCTATTGAAAATCATTGCAGCTAAGAGAGATTTCCTCCCCGCAAAGAAGTTGGTGGAGCTCGAGAAAGATCGCAGCTACATAATCACTGCCTTGAAGGAAGTTAAGACGAAGTATGGAGTCAAGGTTGTGGCTAAGCTAGAAAGGGAGTTTAAAATTTTTCTCCCTAAAGGGATCTGAGGTACCTTCTTCAAGAACAAGTCATTCTTCGAGAATATACAAAATAAGGCAAACGAGCTCGAACTTTTCGTAAAGTTACAAAGCGTCCACATTTTTCCGCTCTCTATAAAGAATGAGTAAAGCGTGTGCTTGTTATATCTATATTAAGTGCGTGTTTTATCTCGCTTAAAAAAAATTTCAATTTGTTCGAATGCGATGATGACTGCATTTCTAGTCATACGTATATATTACATCATAATAACACATTGTTTAAGACAATTGAAATTTATCAAAGTGATTTATATATTCAAAAATTTTATTAGTATAATACATTCGAACTAAAATAAAAAAAATTATAGACTATCATTTTTATCAATCCAGCTATTTTGAGTACTATCAAAACCAAGCCATTTTACCAACACTTTATTTCCTTTTCTTTTTCATACTTTCTCCACTAGATATACATCGGGATGTTTAGCTTTTGTTATTTCTTCCTCGTAGAAACGTTCAGAGACAGGTTGGTATTGATAATCTTTGAGATGATACGTCGTTGGCTAGTAGATAGAACGACCAGTTCGGTGCATAACCCTTTTCGAAAATTTGTTTAGCATTACTCACTCGTACTTTGTCGCCAACTCTGAACTTTGGTTTATTTTTTGCAGTTATGACTGTGTGAGCGAAACGCTTCAATACCATTTGTTTTGTCTGGAATAAGGTAACATTTCCACTAGATCAGCTTGCCAAGTTTCATTGAGTCCTCTTATATCGAACTTGCGACGTGGATAATTACGCCGAGCTGGTTTGTGGAGTTCCTCTACTATTTGTAGACTGCGACATGTTCCACATCTGCAGAATGAAGTTGCTACCAATTTGTGAGACTACTTCTTTTATAGTCTGAATATCTGCCTGTTAATTTAACAATTTCAAATCAAGCTCATCTCTGTGCGCTTCCACAAGAGAATCCAAATTGTTCAATTCTTTTTCCAATCTAGATATAAGCTCTAAAACTTTTTGAATCTCAGCTCGAAGAGTTTTCAAGTTTACTGCCTCGTCCAGTGGACTGGGAGCTGCTACGTTGCAAAGTCTCTTGTTATCTAAGTCGTATTGACCATCGGAGGTGATCTTGAAACAAAATCTAGGAGGGCCGCGACTTCCTTCGATTTTTTTTAAATTATGTCCGAACACGTCGACGCTCATTGTGATAATGACGTTTTCTAACATAATCTTCAATAAATATAGCCTCCTTCGCGAAGTTCTTCGATGATTGAGTGAATCTCGTTTATGTGACTAGGATTGTCAGCTGATTTTTCGTCAACGAGTAGACGTAAACGATCGACTATCTCGTTTGGATCATCCCAGTAAACGTAATCCAAACGTGTATTCATTCTAGCAATTTTGTATCTAGGCAGCACACCACCACCTTTGTTACTCGTTCAAAAGAGACGAGCAATGTTCTCAGTATATGTTCTACTATTATGAGATTTAATGTCGCCATTCGGATCGTACTTGTTTTTGTGGGCTCTTGTTGCTTCTAAGATATTAATAATGTTGTTATCTTCGATCTCGACTTTTGAGTTTCCAATTATATAATTTTGCTTCTCCTTATGCAATCCGTAAATTTTGTCCAAATTGTTTTGATTTTTCTAATCAAGTGCAGATAAATAAGAATCGGTTGGCTTTTCAATCGGTGCATCATCTTCACTATCAGCTGTTTCATAATCTGTATCAAGCATTTTTTATGGAAGCACAGTGGAATTTGCCCAATTAGATTCATCATAATCATCAAAATCGAATTGAGAGTCATCGTTTTTGGGAATATTTTTTTGAAGTTTTACCTTGTTTACTTTCAAAGGTATCAGATTTTGATGTATGCTATCCACTTTTGTTGTAACAGTTCATATTTTATCTTGAGATTCGACTAACTTTTAAAGAGGATCAACAATTGGCTTAAAAATTTGGCCTTTTCAAATTGGTCTTTTCCAAATTTCAGTAAGTTATACTTTCGTTTGACAGCGTTTTGGGTTTTTACTAGTTGTTCAAGTAAGCTTTTCTCTTCATGCAATTTAGACATTCTAAGATATTGACACATTCGCTACAAAAGTGAACTAAGCGACAACCATATCTAGTTCTATATCTGCCTGCGTTGATTGGACTATCTTTGTCGAGTTTACGTGATCGTCGTACAAGTATTTTAGATTTACATAATCTTGTCGAAATACAACCAACAGATTGACATTGCCTCTCACGAGATGTTTGGGCACTTACGCGTACGATTGGTAAAGATAAAAACAGTCAACCATTTTGTGTCTACCCATGCAAAAGTATGCTCTCACGATGTTCTGTTTTTCG
Source organism: Philotrypesis tridentata (assembly GCA_018906965.1). Lineage (NCBI taxonomy): Eukaryota > Metazoa > Arthropoda > Insecta > Hymenoptera > Pteromalidae > Philotrypesis > Philotrypesis tridentata. The sequence goes on along the minus strand of JACCIB010001329.1, from coordinate 15,707 downwards.
CATGCTATATCGTCAAATATCATAATGGAATTAGGAAGTGCACTATCAAGTGACACAACATCGTCATGCTCGCTGAATTCAAAATAGTTCATACGCGGAAGCGGTTCCAACAGCTGTTTTAAAAATTGATATTTTGGTTGATTGAGCGATTTCGAGTATACGTATACACAAACCTGACACCGTTCGGATGCGTTATTAATGCAAGTAAACTGTTTGTTTTACCGCAATTCGAAGGGCCGCAAAATACTGTTCGTATGCTATTGAATAGCAACTCGCCGTGTCGTTTCACTCTTTTATCTCGCTTATCGACCGAATCGAAGTTAGGCACGGGGAGCTTTACAGGCTATTCCCTGAAATTCATAGTTTGAATGCTCAACTGCAACTGATCGTTTAGGTACAAATAAGCCGCTTACATACCATCGTCATCAGTTTATCGAGAGCCTTCATAGATTAATGATCATATATGCACCACCAACATGAGGTCTAGGTATAGTGGACAAAATTATCAACAAACTTCCGGTAGAACTTCACTTATCAGGTTACCAGTACTGTGGACCAGGAATTAACTTAGCTAAACACATAGCACGAGGAGATCCAGGAATAAATTCTCCCGACGTCGCTTGCAAAGATCACGACATCGCATATCTTTAGAATCGCGATAACGACGAAGTAAGAACCGCAGCTGACAAAAATTTTAGCTGACAAAGCTTTGCAAAGAGTTATAGTAGCTGCTTTCGCTGTCTCAAACGTGATGAAATTAAAATCTAAATTTGGAATGGGTGTGAATATTAAACGAAGAAGTACTAAGAAAAGGCCAAGTCTACGATTGTATAAGATTGTACAGGCTGCTTCCAAAGCTACGATACTAAGCAGTAACGTTCGCGAAGCAATTCTTTCTGCATTCAAAGCTGGTGGTAAAAGCAACATAATAATTCCACTTATATTACCTGTAACATCCAAAGTAGGTGGATTCTTACCTTTTCTCATACCGCTTTTTGCAGGTTTGAGCGCTGTTGGTACACTCGCAAGAGGAGCTGCCGGTATAGCAAACACAGTCAACGATTCCAAAGCTGCTAAATCGCTGTTAGAAGAAACTTCGAGACACAATCGAAGAATGGAGGAAATACCTCTCGGTAGAGGACTATATTTGAAATCTCACAAGACTGGAACGGGGCTCTTTTTCAAACCGTATCGAGGCCAGGGATTGAGAGAAAAAAAAAGCTCGTCAAACTAAGATTACCAAACAGACTGCTCACTAACCATGACATCATAGAGTACGCCATAAAAATACGGAATTTTCGTGGTGTGTTCAGAAGAAACGATATGCCAGCTGGCGGTCCACACACCATCGAATCAGTGGTTGTAAACTTGGACGATGCTACTAGTCCTGGAACTCATTAGGTAGCATATCGCAAACGAGGAAAATCAATAGTGTAGTTTGATAGTTTTGGAGATCTACAGCCGCCTACAGACTTGACCTTGTATCTCCAAGTTGACGCGGTCAAGTACAATCACGAGAAATATCAAGATTATGATATATTCAACTGCGGACACTTGTGTCTCACATTTCTAAACAATCAACTCGACGCTCCCCGTCATGCTCTATAAAAATCACAAACAATCAGAGTTTTCTCATTTTTCAACGAACAGTCATGGAGACTTCAATCACGCTAACTCTCTCTGGTACTTCGTCTACACTTGAAGCTCAGTATTTTCCACCCAGTGAATTACCATCGAATAAGCAATACGTACTTAGTTTGATGGAGCTCTTGACTTCCAATTCGATATCCAACATCGATCAAGGTCATAACAAATTTTACGTTGGTGACGAGCAAGTTATTTTACCTACAAAAAGGAATTTCAATAAGCATAAGTCCAAACAACTATACGCTGCACAGTGCAATAAAGTGCAGTCATCCGATTGAGTTTCGACCGCGAGACTCTATCGGTGCCTTGCTCGGCTTCACTGATCGCCTCCTACCTGCCGTTTCGACATATAGTTCTGATCGCCCAGTCGCAGTTCTCAAAGTCAACGCGTTGCAAGTCGAATTCAACATATCCAGCGGCGCCTGTATAAACGGACAGCTAGTACACACGATACACGAATTCTTTGTTGCCATCCCGCCAGGATACAAGATCATGGAAGTACCGTCGCAGGTCATTTATCTGCCAATCACCGTCAAGAGCATACATCACTTGCAGTTGCGCATAGCCGATCAAGACGGACACCTAATGAATTTTCGAGACGAAATTATCACGATCAGATTGCACTTGAAAACAACGTAATAGGAATAGTTTACAACAGCAGTAAAGTCCGCAGAGGCTATTTAAGCAAGCACTTCGGTTATCAATCGTCGGCGAAATGCCAAAACGCTAACACGGAAAAACTTACAATTCCCAAAATGGCTAAAGTTGCAGATCATCGCATCTGGTGGAAAGTAACGTGCATGCATTTCTGCTATCCAACGAAGAATGAAAGAGATGCTAAGCGTACAGTCACCAGTGAACTTTGCCGAATCAACCGTACACAGCTTCATTGTACAACAACAGCGACGAAATTCGCATCGCCATTCAACATCAAGATCTCAATCTCCTGCTTTTACGTAGCGCCCTGCACTTTTGCGGAAGATTAGCGAAACCGGACGGAACTGCGCTGGCACGAACGAAGCTGGAGAATAATCCAATCTGTTACATGTTTGAAGAAATCAGATATGAAATAAATTTGGTAGAGATCGACAAGTGTAAGAATATCGATTTGACCGCTCTGATGAAAGGCTGGGCTTCGCATAATACAAGTTAGAGTTCAGTTATTGAAAATGTAGGCTGGCTGGATGTTAAAGAGACTTAAAAACTCATGGACCATGAAGGTTACCTCGACGTGTGTATACCGCTAACAAGGGGGGGCCCAGCTTTCCGGAGAAGGGATTTGGCCAAGCTTGGTTTTGGTGGTTTGTACCACCAAAAAATAGGTTTTCTAGAATATCTCTGTCAAATGGGCCTATTAAGCAAGGTTACAGAGCTTTGAAGTTCACTAAAATCAGCCTTTTTTAATATTTTTCATATTATAGCAGCATAAGTCTAATACGTTGCTTCAATTTACTTCTACTATTTTAATACGGCTAACAATAACATAAAAGAGTATGTTATTGTATATATTTGCACATACATAAATATACTCTAAATAATTGTAATTACTATTTGTTCCAATATTTACTGTAATAAGCTATTTTGCATATTTTCATTATTACAGCGATATATTGTGGATCCCTTCGCACGCAGGGATTCACAAAGTTTCTTATGGGTTGTCCGCTACTGTTTACTGAGGGGGCGCTGTCAGACTTAACAGGCCGAATTATAGCCACTGATAAAATTTTTGCGTTTTGTTTAATTATAGGAAGGTCATTGTAAATATATTATACATAATTACGTCAAAACGACTGAACCTTTTTTTTGTGTGCCTGTGTTATATTTATTTATTTAAAATTAATATTTTTGATTCTATTTGTCATAAGAATGATTATTGCTAGTACAAGTGGTAGCAGACATGTCGTCTGGATAAAAAATGTTAAAAACATGTAATAAGTATCTGAAAAGTAGATGAGCTACCTCTGATAGTGAAGGCTATTTTTGAAATGTTCAGCTCTATTATCATCGTTTGTGCATAGCGCCACCTACAATTTGTCAACTTTTGTATTTTTAAAAAATAAATTATTAATTCCAGGGCAGGTTTAATTTTTCTTTTTTAAGTTTATTCAAGTTTTTTGGAATTAAACAGTTATTGGTTCAAGGATTTCTGGATTTAAGGGGTTATGAGTTTGAAGATTTATAGGTGTTAAGCGTTTATATAGATTTCGGTATTCATGGACTTAAGGGTTTATCGGAAAATGTATTTAAAAGTTAATAGATTTAATGAGTATGGGTTCAAGAACTTTAAGAAGATTTATAGGTTTCAGGATGCACGGATTTAAGGATCTATAGTTAAGGCTCACTGACTTAAGTATTCGTATGTTTATGGTTTTATGGGTTAGAGCGTTTGAGTTTTGCGACGTAGCAATAATGATTGCTCGTCGTGAAATACTCGCCGCCAGCTGAGTTAACAGGCCATGCGACAGAGTCAGCTCCCTTGGCGGCGACTGGAGGAGTACGACGTGCACGGTCGCGAGCGTTCGGCAGGAAGCGGCACCTGCGCGACCTGGTGACTGCTGCTGATTATGTACGTTGGTAAATAATAAAAAGGATTAAGATAATCGGAAAAATAAGTAGCTTTTTCTAAACATTAATAAAAAATTTATTTTTTTTGTACAAACATTGTTTAGAAACAATCTTAGATAATATTAATATTATACTTAAGAATTTTTATATGATATACAATTTCTTGGATGAAAATCATCATAGAAACACTGGAAGCAAAGAAATTTACTGCACCAAGAACATTTGATAAAAGATATATTTTTATTGCTGCATGATTTGCAGATTTGTTTCAAAATTTCATCGGCAAAACAAACTTGGCGCACATTAAAAAATGCTTTTTTAGTAGATAACAATTTAGAGGTATACCATGCATACTGCAACATCTCTTGGAAAATTGGCGCTGAAAGTTGGTTGTGAATTAGGCTGTGTATCTTGATTGCGTCAGCTCTAGTATTTAGCTGCCTATCTTCCGTGATAATTGCTGTTGCATTTTGCATTCTTTTAATGAAATTTTTCATTTGGCGAAAAAAATATACGTCACAAGGTTGACAGTACGGTGTACAGCCTGCGGATATTGTTTTGACCTCGTATTTATGCCCAAATTTGTCCAAAGACTCAGAGATTGCTTTCTGGGTCTGTCCACCCCAGCTATCCAATATAAGCAAAAAATCCTCCGTAATGTAGGGCTTCAGAATGTTCTCGGTGTAGCTGCCAACTAATTCTGAAGTTAATTTACCCGATTTGGAGCAAGTAACATAGATGTTCTTATAATCTCTAACGAATTTATCTATCTCCTTCTGAATAACAGGTCCAAACGACCCTTTAACTTCTTGGAGACAGATAAATACCATCGGCAATAATTTTCCAGAAGCAGTTATAGAATACTGAACGGTATAACTGTGGGAAACCTTATTGAGATCACCAATGTATGCTTCTACAGATTTGCAAACCCTCTGAGAAAGAGTGCGTTGAGTATTCATTCGGTATTCACAACCAGATTGGTCCGTATTAATGACAAAGTCCAAATTATATTTCGGAATAATATTGGAACATTCTTCTTGAAATTCTTTAGCTTTCTCAACTAAATCTTCCATGGATCTATTTTCGGTTGGTTTGATATAACGAGTAATTTTTCGAATGCGAATTCTGTACTTATTCTTAAAACGATTTAGCCAAGATCTAGAAGCTGTAAAACTAAACTTTTCTGAAAAAAACTGCATTGCACACTGTATAGCCCATACTTTTAATGTTCTCGTATACACAGGTTTCCCCATTTGACGAGCTTCCATAAAACGGTCATATGTTTGCTTGCTAATCATTTCGAATTTATCGTAAACCGTTCCACCTAGCTCAATCTCCCTTTTCCATCGCGTTAATTCATCTAGTCGACTCAAAAGTCCTCCACCATTACTATTGATTGATTGCAAACTCCACTTTGGGTGCTCCCGCTTAAGGTTTAAAACTTTAATTTTGTAATCCAGAGGGATTTTGACATTCTGTTCAGGTTCAGATTCGCAATAAGAACTGGAACTTTGCTGGGATTCATAACTTGTAGCTTCTATAAACAAAAAAAAATATATAATATATATAGTTTATACAAAATGAAGAATAAAAATGAAATTAATTTTTATATAATGCATGAAATTAGAACTATCCTGGTAGAAGTTTAAGAAAAAAATTCGATATTAGTTGACAAATCAGAAAGGATTTCGCCTATTGTTTAATCAATGGTTATTTTAAAATGTTTTTTTTATGACCTCTCGATTTCACAAAGAATCACCCAAATATATTAAGAGCTTTGTTTTTAGTTATTATAAGCACTCAATCAAAAGCTTGGAATAAAACTAGCAAAATCACTTCAGGGTCATACATTGTGAAATGGCTTCTATCAAAAGATATTGTGAAGTGAAAGTTCGGGGTCATGAATTCTCCTCAGCGAAAATTCTTCTCCCGCGGCGAAAAATGTTCTCCCCGGAAATACGTCATAGTTCGTAATAGTATACGTCAGCTCTACGTATACTATTGCTTGCACGTGTATATATATACAGTTCATCAAGTGTGCAGAAGAGCAGACGATGGTGTATTCACATTTTTTTTATTTTTCAATGCAATAACACAAATGCAGTGTTAAAGAATAATAAGTATTGTACAAAATAACCTACTAAAGTAATTTTATTTTCAACATAATATGAAATTTATAAAGCTGGGTTTGATGAAATATTTTAAAACTGACAGATATAATTAAGAAAAATGTTTCACAATAACATGACTAATAGTCTCGAATTATATAAGTATTTAGTTTTACTTTTTTTATATAAATATATAATACATGAAAGTTTCATGAACTGATTCTTTGTTAAAATATATCCTTTTATTTTTCAGGTTTTTTTACAATCAGATTATATAATATAAAGAAATACTATTCTGTGATGTGACAAGCTAGTAAAGTGTTATGAATTCATCTGTCAAGAAAGTTTCTACGTTGTTGAAGTGGATATGTAACTTTTTCTATCGTCTCCTGGGTTCATCTTTCAAGCAAGTTTCTACATTGTTGAAGTGGATATGTAACTTTTTCTATCGTCTCCTGGATTCATCATTCAAGTAAGTTTCTACGTTGTTGAAGTGGATCTCCTGGGTTCATCTTTCAAGCAAGTTTCTACATTGTTGAAGTGGATATGTAACTTTTCCTAACGTCTCCTGGGAGGTAACTCTTAGGCTGTTTGTCGAAAGGGATCCGAATGAGAAGCTAGTGAAAGTGTTGTATTTTCTTGGTTCAAAAATCGAAGAAAATTTATACAGAATTTCCAGTTTATACAATTTTCTTGTAATGTGACAAGCTGGTTAAAAAGTTTCGATTATATTCTATCTTCCACGCAAGAAAATTTCTACAATTGTGGAAGTGCTTATGAACAATTATTAACTTTTCCTATCGTCTCCTGGGAGGTAGACTCTCAGGCTGTTCGTCGAAAGGGATCCTTACTAATAGCTAGTGAAAGTGTTTTATTTTCTTGATTCATGAATCGAAGAAAGTTTCTACATAGAGAATATTCAGTAAAAGGAAAAAATTTTCTTGTATTGTGAGAAGTTAGTGAAGTGTCAAAAATATGCATCGCTCATGCATGAAAGTTTCTAAGTTGTTTAAGTGTATATGAATAATTCATAATTTTCCCTATCGTCTCCTGGGAGGTAATTCTCAGGCTGTTCGTCAAAAGGGATTCTTATGAATGGCTAGTGAAAGTGTTTTATTTATATATCACATTTATAATAAATCTAATTTTAGTATTTCTAAAATTAATAATCTAAAATCTTTTCTGAATTGTCCTTATTAAAAGGTATGCGATATTTTAAAATCAAATAAGTTGAATCAAACTTTCTTATCTATTAAAAATGAAACACAATATAAAATTAAATTAAGACAATGCATATTGTTAAATTTGACTGCGATAACATTTTATATTAAATATTGCTTGTCCTATCCAAACAATTAAATATTTTTTAATTAATTTAACATAGGTATATAAAAAAATTGGAAAATGATTAGAATATACCTGATGATTGTAACAGCTGACTTGAAGTTTCGCTTTCATTCGCAATAGAGCATGCAGGTAATGCAGGTTCCACACACTCATCTTCAATTATTTCCTCATTAAGGAAATATTCCTCATCATCAGCAATATTAATATCTTGACATATTTGAATTATTTTCACATTTATTTCCTTTGCCAATGTGATTGCTGTTGTATTAGATGCATAATATTGACTGGGAATAGTATCAATATAATTTAAATGCTTAAGCATTTCCACACAATTAAATAAGGAATCTGTCAATAATTACTTGTGATCTTATAATACATTATTTACATAAGGCTCATACATTCTCAATATTATTTAATAATAATTTCCTGTAATAAATTATAGTGAAAATACGAATGGATAGATAACCAATGAAAACTTTTAAAAAACTTCAATAAATTGAGTGGTTATCTATATATATATGTATATATATATTGTGACGTTGTGGTTTTTTATGCTATCTCGGGGAGGCCGTCGAGAGCCCCAGCAACGTGATCGCGCCCTGTAATCGGGCTGCCGGATGAACCGTATTTAAGTTATAATTTTTTTAGTTTATTTTTGGACGCCCGGTTCACCAACCGCTTTGCCGGCTGCTCAGCGGTGTACAGACTTGTATCTCGCGGCCGCGAATTTTTGGGAAGAAGGATAGGCGGGGGGGGGGGGGCTCGATAAATAAACACACACTAATGTCAGATATAACGGCCTGGCATTTATTAAATAAAATATAAATAAGGAAAACGCTGGGTAGCTAGTGTGCGGGAAGCACACTCTGGCCGTATTGTCCGGCTGACACGGGGAACGCGCTCGTTCGGATGATGCCTCGTTCTCTGAAAGTCGCGCGGAGCAGAAATACTTCGCGTAGCGAACCTCGACAGTTTAAAACGCTGGAGGTTATGTCGTGAAAATGCGGAGGGAAATAGCTGTCCTGGAGTGCGTCCGGTTTTGCCTGCTGCTCACTGGATACTGGCTGTTCTACCTGTTGTGCGGCCGTTGCGACCGCGGCGTCTCTCTCTGTCTCTTTCTCGCGCATGTATTTCCTGACTATCCTTTCCTGCTCACGCGATATCACGTGATAGCCTGATATAGCACATTTCTGTCCTAGCGCCCTCTCAACTAATAAGTATCCTCGCGCGCGAAATTCAAAATTCATTAATTCGCCTTGTCTGGCTGTAGCCGTATTCGACTGTACATTTTTCCGCCTGATATTCCTCTTTCGCTCGCGTGCCGCTGTGGACCGAGCCGCAGTCCTCCACTCGTCGCCAATAACGTCCGAGGCTCGTCGCGTGCCTCCACTTTAAAGAGCCCTACGTACGCGCGGGGCTTCTCGTCTGTCTCGTGGGGTCTGGTCTGACCAGTCTGGCTGTGGGAGAGTGAGGGGAGCGGCCCCAGCCTGGCCGATAGGGGTCTGGTTTGGGGTGGCGCCTCCGCTCGTTGCGACGGCCCCACCGCCCCGAGAATGGGCTCTTCGGGTTTTGCGGGTGAAGCTTGGCGCGGTGCGGGGGCGTCTACCCTTCCCCAGCCATGGACAGACTGGGTGTGTCTCGCTCTCGCGCCTCGTTTGGCTGTAACTCTGGCTGCGAGGTGGCTGTGCTCGCGGGAGTCGAGAGTGACTCCGGAGCCGGTCTCCTCAGCGGTAAAGACCTCGGCCTTTGGATGGCCCCTGTGGCCGGTGGTAGGATTAACGGTCCTGCACTGTTCCACAGAAAGGGCTGCCTGGGCGGGGTCTTCGGGAGAGACTGCCAGTTCTGCCGGTCCTCCATCGGAGTGGTGGTGGCGCCGGTGGGCGTCGTTGGGCGGCCGACTTCCTGGAGCAGTTCCTTTTCTTCGGCCTCGGTGATGCAGCAGTCCATCGGGCTGTCTGTCTGCTGGGGTCGGGGAGGTTCTTCCTCCAGGTGGTCGGTAGCCGCCACCTCTTCGGCGTTGCCGCTGGTCTCCACGGCCGCTCGGGCGTTCGTGAGCCGGAGGTGCGCCGCTCTCGCCATACGCTCTCGCCTTACCTCGACCTCGAATTGCAAGGGAGGCAGGAAGTCGGAGACGTTTTCCGGCTCCTCGTCTCCCCAGCTCCTCTTCTCCGGCTGTTGTTGGTTGTCCATGTCTAAAATTAAATCGATTTTAGTATTTTTCTTTGAGACAGTTGGGGATGGTTTTTCCATGCCCCAGGTACTTACGGAGGATTTGGGAGATCTGGTGTGGCATATGCAGGCACTTACTTGGGATATCGCGGTCGATTGAGGATCAGGTGAGTTAGTTGGGGGTTGCCTAGGGGCTATGTACCTTCGCAGGTCACTCACGTGCACCTTGGCAACTTTACGGCTTTTACTTTCGAGAGGTTCCAAAATATAGACAACGGGGGATTTCTTTTGGGTGATGGTAAAGGGGCCGTCGTATTTCGGGGCGAGTTTAGCGGAGAACTTCTCATTGCCCTTTGACAGGGGATGAGACTTCCTCATTACTAGGTCTCCTACCTGGAATTCTACCACCTTTCTCCCTTTATTGTACCGTTTCCCTTGTTTGTCCCGTTCGTCGTCGATGTGTCTGGCTACCAAGTCTCGTAAGGCGTCTAGTCTTTTCATTCTGTCGTCCCACACGGCCGGGTCCAATCTTATCTTTTTCGAGCCCCCCTCCCATTCTGCCCTTAGGCTTTTCACCGGTGTCGGATGTCGGCCGTAGTTCAGGAATGCGGGTGAGGTTTTCAAGGTAGATTGTCTGGCTGTGTTGATCGCGTGTCTTAGTTCGTGTAGATGTTTATCCCAATGACTATGGTTCGTAGCGTAGGACGAGATCATTGTCTTCAGTGTGCGGTTGCTCCTTTCCACCGGGTTTGCTTGTGGATGATAAGGTGGAGTCGTCACGTGCTTCACCCCATACTGCTCCAATGTCTCCGCTAAGTGTTTGTTGATGAACTCTGTTCCGTTGTCGGTTAGCAAATACTCTGGCGTTTCCCATCTGAACAAAATTAATTCCTGAAATGCTCTGGCTATGGTTTTTCCAGTGGCCTGGCGTAACGGGTAGACTTCTATCCAGCGTGAGAAAAGATCCTGGAAGACTACCAAGTACTTATTCTGACTGGAGCTTTTGGGGAATTCCATTACGTCAGCTGCTACCACTGCCCACGGTCTCTCTACCAACCGTTTACCAATTAGTCCTTGAGGAGCTTGCTGTGAGATTTTGTAAGCCTGGCAAGTCTGGCAGCTTTTGATAAATTTGCACACGTCTTGGAATAATCCGGGCCAAAAATACTCTCTAGCAATCCTGTCGTATGTCTTCTCTATGCCTAGATGTCCGGCGGATATTTCCGCGTGTGCGGTAGTCAACACTCGCTCCCGTAATTCTTCTGGCACGACTAACTTCCAGCCTTCGTCTGGATGCGTGATCGGATCGAGCATTGGGTCTTCTTTGTGTCGATACAGCTTATCGTTCTCGATGCGCCACTCTGGGTAATGCGAGGGATTCTGTTCGACGTCGTTCTTCCGTCTTATGTACCATTTGTCTTCTATAGTCGTTGTGACCGCTACTTCTGGCTCGATCATTCTGGATAAGGCGTCGGGGACGACATGATTCGTGCCGCTTCGATGGACTATGTCGAAGTCCCATTGCTGGATCTCGATTGACCATCTAGCTAGCCGTCCTTTCGGCTCTTTAAGAGACCTGAGCCAGCGTAGTGCACTATGGTCGGTGATCACCGTAAAGTGGTATCCTTCTACGTAAGGTCGCAGTTTTTGGATTGACCAGATGAGTGCGAGACATTCTTTCTCGGTGGTCGTATAGTTTCTTTCAGGAGCTGTTAAAACTCGACTGACATAAACTATAGGATGTTCTCCGTCGTCGAACTCTTGTGTGAGAACGGCCCCAACTGCGTAATTGCTCGCATCGCACTGGATCGTAAAAGGTCTCGTAAAATCTGGTCTGGCTAAAACTGGCGCATTTGTCAAGGATAGTTTGAACTTCTCGAAGGCTTCTTGCTGTTCGTCTCCCCATTTCCAGTTCTTCTGGTCTCGAAGGTGACGAGTAAGAGGCACTTTTATTTCAGACTCGTTTTCTAGGAATCTCGAGTACCGCCCGAACATTCCTAGCACTCTACGTAACTTTGTCAAGTCTCTTGGAACTGGACACCTCAAGATTGGTTCGACTTTGGCGGGGTCAGTTCTTAGTCCGTCTCTGTCCAGGATGAATCCTAGGTATCTTATCTCTCTCACACAAAACTCGCATTTCTTCGGGTTGATACTTAATCCGGCTGAGGTTAGTTTTGTGAGTACATGTCTGACTCTGTGTTTATGTTCTTCGAGCGTGTCGGTTGCAATGACGATGTCGTCGAGGTAGCCAAAGACGTTCGGAGAGTCCTCAGGACCGAATAAAACGTCAACCAGCCTCTGCAGAGTAATGGGAGCCTTGCATAACCCAAAAGGCATGCGTTTGAACTGCCACAACCCGTATCCGGGTACGGCGAAAGCAGTATACTTCTTACTACTTTCCTCCATTTTCACTTGGAAGTATGCCTGTTTCAAATCTATTTTACTTAGGTATCTGGCGGCTCGCAATCGGTCTAAGATCATGTCCATCTGTGGTAAGGGATAACTGTCTTTCTTGGTTACTTTATTCAATTCTATGTAGTTCACGCAAAAACTTTCAGTTCCATCTGGCTTTGGTACTAACAGTGGTTGGCTGCAATAATCACTGGCTGATCTCTCGATTATCCCTAAACGCCTCAATTCGATTGCTGCCTTTTGAATCTCCTCAATCTTCCGAGGTGACCTCCTTCTTGCCTTGCATCTTATGGGTGTGGGGTCAGTGACGAGAATGTGATGTTCTGTTAGGTCGGTGTAACCTAATTCTCTACCGGAATTTTCTGGTAAGATACCGGCGACCAGCTGCTCGATCTTCTGTCTTTCTTCGTCGCTGAGTTCGGATATACCGGCGCTCTCGGCGATAATGACCGATGGGGATCTGGCTGTTGGTCTGTCGAATTCTCTCCATTTTCCTTCATTAGCTCGCCACCATCCTTTGTAGCTTGAGTCAATTTTGAATGTGTCGCAGAAGTCTTTGCCCAATATCATTTCATGTCTAACATCTTTTACAGCTCTGGCACTCAGAGTTTCGCTTATTCCATCTAGCTCTAAATGAATAGGCAAAAATCCTAGGACTGGATTCAGTCCGCCAGTGACTGTCTGAATTGTCGTCGTGCAGGGTTTTAGTCTCTTTTTGTACTTCTCAGCTATTCCCGAGCCCACTAAAGAAATTGTAGCTCCTGGGTCAAACAGTGCTCTATATTCTTGTCCTCCTAAATCGACTCTTATATATTCTCTATTGTCTATTGTGGCTCCAGCAATAGGCATTTCTGACTCTGGTGATTCCTGGTCGACTCCAGCTTCCACTATCGGTGCAGAAGTTCTGACGTCTGGCAGTGAATCATTGATGAGCGCCTCCACCGCAGCCTCAATCTTCCTCAATCTAGTATAATCTGTCTCTTCCATCAGATCGGTAATCTTTGTACGGATTATCCTCTCTTGGTTGTCTTCCAGCAACTCTTTCGCTTCGATGAGGTGCACCTCATCTTCGCTGGAGCTGCCGTCTTCTTCTTCTTCCATGTCGCTTTGTCTTGCTGTAACTCTGGTCTCGCCGAAGTCCAAGGCTTGTACTAGTTTTCTGACCGTTTCCTGGTCCTTAGTGTCTACCTTGGGTAAAGTTGACGTTATGGTCGGCTCCGGTCTGAGATCTATTTGCGCCTCGGTCCGCATAAGCTTTTCGGCTTTCCTGAATTCTGCCATTTCTTTTATCTTCTCCAGGCTCTCTTTTGAGAATTCTTCGATGTCTTCTAGTCCATGACCACGAATCATTTCCTTCTCTACTCGAAAGCCTCGCTTCTTGTATAGTTGGATTTCTCGTTCTAGCTTAGTGTCTTCATCGCCACTCTCCATTAGCGCAGCCGGCGTCCCGTCTGGCTTAGATTCCGCGTCTCTGACCGTATTTGCTTGAGCGTGATTTCCTTTTTTATCTTCTTTTGTCTCTTCTTTCTTCGTGATAGAGTCTGATCGTGATTTGACCTTGGCGTCTCCTCTTTTCACGTTTGCCTCGTTAATCTGTTGTCTCTGCTTCGTAAGTGCTTTTTCCTGACTGTGGTCAGCCCGGCCGTTGGTGACGATTCCGGCTGCTACTGTCTGGTTTTGAACTTTCTCTAGTGGCTGTACGCCACTCTCTCCTCCTCCCAAAATTGACATACCCGTGGGAATATTACGGGTATGTGAGTCAATTTTGCAGGTTATGACTGGGGCCACGGTGTGAAGACGGAGGTCGGCTGCCCCGTTGCCGCCTCCGTTTGTCCATTTCCCAGAAGCTTTCTGACGTGGACACAGTTAGGACAGTCGCGAAGCGTTGCCCCCTTTTGCCCGCAGATCTGACATGATTGCTCTGGCAATATTTGTGGCTGCAATTGCTGTAACAGTTCTCTGGCCTTGACACAGTTTTTACAGTTTTTAAGTGGTGCTCCAATCTGACCGCATACCTGACATCTGCCTGCCGGTTTCAACGGGTATTTGCACGCGTTTCTTCTATGTCCGTATTGTTTGCAATTGTAGCATTGTGTTTTCGGACATTCTGCTGCTCTATACCCGACCGTTTCGCAAACATGACAAGGTCCATAATACTGGGTCTGTTGTTGCGATTGGTTTGTTTGCTGGCTTAGTGCTGGCGTGAAATTTTGTTGCATAGGTTGTTGTGGTATAGGTAGCTGAGCATGTGTCGCAGGAATTTGTTGAGTTGTTGCACACACTTCTTGTATCTTAACTGTTGTTTCTGTCTTTGCTTCCTCTGTTATTGCTGGTTTTTTCTTTTTGTTTTTCTTTTTCTTTGTCTTGGTTGGTTCTTCTATGGTTTCCGCTATTTCTTCTGTTCCGGCAACTTTTGGTTTTGGGGTGGTTGACCATGCTGCTGCTGGGAATTTTGATTTTTCTGCTGGTGGTGGCGGAGCGTACCTGGCATCATGTTCGAGTTCGTCTTCTAGCTCTTTGCAGTACTTTTTGACGTCGTGGAAAGTTTTAATCTTCTTATCTTTGAGAGCTTTTCTATAAACTCGCCGTAATCTGTCAATGAGTAGGGTGATCTGTTTCTTGATTGGCATTGGTTTTTGTAGATGATCGGCTATATGTCTGAAGTTCATAATATAAGTCGATATCTTTTCTCCGTTGCCTTGCGTGCGTCGAAGCAGTTCATCCATTACATCATTGGTGTTCGCGGAAGTGTAGAATTGTTCTTTAAATGCGGTTAAGAAGTCTTTCCATGACTGTATATCTGTTTTTTCAGTTTGATACCACATTTGCGCTCGTCCGGTCAAGGTGTAAGGTACCAGTTTCAACATGGCCTTGCTGCTAATATCTAGGCTGTCCTTGATGCCTTCTAATTTTCTTCCGTAGTCTTCTGGGTCTTCCTTCGATGAGCCTGAATATTCTATTTTTAGGTTTCTGATCAGTTGCAAATGACTGAGATGAGTTTTTGCATTTATATTGCTTTGGCTTTTGTCTCTTCGTCTGTTAACCCTCTGTCTGTGAGATTGTGGAGCATCACTATCTGACGAGATACTGTCTGACGAACTGTCCCATGATTCTTCCGACGAGCTGCTGAATTTTGGCCGTGGTCGTGACTTCTTGTGTTTTTGTGACGTTTTTGATTTGGATGGTTTCTTCGTGCTAACTCTTGTAATAGTTGTACTGTTCGTGTCTGTTTCTGTTGTAATTTGTAACTCGTGAATTGTTTTTTCTAATTTTCGTCTTTGCGTTTCGACTGCCTCTTCGTTATCCGATTTTTCACTCTGACTCGTGGTTACGCTTAGCCTCTCTTCCATGGATATGGTTTTTTTCTTCGTTCCTGTTGGATTTGTTAATTCTTCTATTTCTGGCAGATTTTTAGCGAACGAGCTGTCCACAGGAATATGCTTTTTCCCTGGCGAGGAG
>JACCIB010001328.1:0-39583 GCA_018906965.1 Philotrypesis tridentata | reverse complement strand
TTAATGTACCTGTTGATCTTAAATTTTTTTGCTACCCTTTTTAGCAAATTTGACATAAATTGCTGCCTTGATCCGTCAGAATCGTGATTGGAGCTCCGAAAATACAAATAAACCTTGTTATAAATGCATCTGCTACTGATGCTGCTGTAGCATCTTTTAACGGTATTGCTAAGCAATATTTTGAAAAATTGCATTGTATTGTTAATATATTATTGTGACCATTGTCAGTGATTGGAAAAGGTCCTACTATGTCTAGGCTTACTTTTTCCATTGGTGCGTGAGGTGTATCTGTGATTTGCATTGGTTGTTTCGTTTTAACTCTCACCAATTTTTTTATTTGACACGTGACACATGTGCGTATGAAATTTTGTACGTCTTCCTTCACGCTACCCCAGAAATACCGTTGCTTTATGCGCCTATACGTTTTCGTGACTCCTCGGTGTCCTCCTATTGCTGTGCTATGCATTTCTTGTATTATTTTACTTCTGTCTTTTTCTTCGACATATTTTATTATACCTGTGCAAATAATTATTTTCACTGATATATCCTCTAGAATTTTTCGCAAGCTTGATAGTACGTTTTTCCATTCAACGTTTCCAATATCTTCATTTTTGGCTATACTTATTGATCGAACACTCTTTTTTATAATTAATGCTTTTAAAACCTCGAAAATATCTATTAAATATTTTTGCACTTCTGTCGTACTTGTTGGTTGTGTATTTTTTATTACTGCCGCAAATAGCTTCCGATTATTTTTTGTTGTTACCTTAATTTCACCTGGTTCTAAGTTTGCAAATTTTGGTGAAATTTTTCGTTCTCTTAATTGTTTAGCACCCGCGTCGCATGGAGTTCCTTCTGTATCTATGAAGTAAAGTAGGTTATCTTTTCGCATAAATAATTGTTCTTTGCATTCTGCGAATAATTCTGATTTGCTGGAATTTTGAAAATTTGCACTTGTCTCATTTTGCAATGGTTCTTCAATATCATTTTCATAATTTTCGTTTATCGTCTTATTTTCGCATATCTCGTTGTTTATTAATTCCTCTTCTCCGTGTTGCAATTCTGGCGTCTCTTCTGTCTCTATAGTAGGTGTTGCCGTGGGAGCCTCTATGTTTTGCTTATTCGGCTTCTTCGGTCGCTTGTCCCTATAGTTCGGAACGGCTAGCTTTCCCGCGCGTGTACGCGTCTGCATGGCTAAAATTAGCTGGTCGTCGATACTCCCTTCAGCTTGCTCTCCCTCGACTGGGTTTCGAGATAATGCATCTGCGTTTGTGTTGCTTTTACCGCTTTTATACACGATGTCGTAATCATATGCGTTTAATTTAATTCTCCATCTGCTTACCTTTGTTGTCAAGTCCGTCGAATTTTTAAACCATATGAGTGGTTTGCAATCTGTAACGATGGTGAAATGTCGTCCTAATAGGTACGGTCTAAATTGCGATACCGAATATAATATTGCCAATGCCTCTCTTGAGTATGAATCGTATCGCGTCTCTGCGTCGGATAATACACGTGATACATATGCAATAGGTCTATCTTTTCCTATCTCTCCTTGAGATAGGATTCCCGCAACCGCTACTAACGATGCGTCAGTACGAACAATAAAAGGTTTCTCAAAATCGGCTATTTGCAATATTGGCTTTTCACATAACTTCTTTTTCAAAATTGTGAATGCTTCTTCGGCTTCGTCTGACCAATTAAAGTCGGTCTCTTTTTTCAAAAGGTCACTCAAGGGTTTTGCTATTCCTGAAAATTTTTCAATAAATCTGCGGTAGTATCCGGCTAAACCGAGAAATTCGCGTATATTTTTTTGTGTTTTGGGTCTCGGAAAATTTTTCACTGCTTCGATTTTTTTAGGATCGGGGCGGACTCCGTCTCTGGTGAGTAGATGTCCTAAATAAATCACCTCCTCTTGCAAAAATTTGCATTTATCTGGTTGCATCTTGAGATTTGCTTCTCTTAATCTTTTCAAAAATCTCTCAAATTTTTGATTGTGTTCTTCAACCGTTTTGCCGTATATTACTGCGTCATCTAAAAATAGGAATATCTCCTTACCTTGTAAATCTTTGAAGACTATGTCAATTCCGCGCATAAAAGATGCGGGAGAATTTGTCATACCCATTGGTAATTTATTAAATTCAAATAGTCCCTGATGTGTAGAAAATGCTGTTTTGTATTTATCAGGCTCATGTACAGGTACTTGAAAAAATCCTTGCGCCAAATCAAATACCGAGAAGTATTGTGCACCTGCTAATTGATCAATAATATCTAAAATATTTGGTAAAGGGTATTTATCTTTTACGGTTTTGTCATTTAACTTTCTGTAATCTACTACAAATCGATAGCGAGGATTTCCTTTGCTGTCCGGTGTTTTAGCTACTAGAAATGCTGGCGATGCGTATGGGGAGTTTGAAGGTCTTATAATATCGCTCTTCAGCATCTCCGTTATTTGTCGTTCCATCTCTAATTTTAATAAGTGCGCCGGTCTGTATGGTCTTTCGTAAATCGGTATATCATCTGTTGTAACAATGCGATGGCTTGGCACCTTAGCTGTTCCCAAATATTCGCCTTTCAAGTGAAAGCAGTCGGCGTATTCTTCGATTAATTTGATTATTGGTTCTCTTGTTTCTTCCATCAGATGGTCTATTTTTAGGAGCGCCTTTAGTCGATCTATTCTTGGTATTGGCTTTGTCTCTTTGATTTGTAAAATAGACGTGCTCATCTCGGCTGGTTTCACCTCGGTAGAATAATAATCCTTTTCTGAAATTTCCATGTAATTGCTGCATAGATTATCCATATCGCCGTTTTCAATATAATGTTTAATAAAATAATTATTATCTATTCCATTCTCTTCCCTATCGCCATATAAATTTTCAAATATTTCCGCACCCACGAAATATTCTTCATTTTTTTCATCATTAGTATTTTTATCATCAATATTCTCTTGCTTATTTCGCATAATTTCTATTTTATTAATTTCCGTAATTATTTCGTTCATTGTCTTCTGTAAACTTTCTTCCGTTTCCTTATTTTCAATTTCATTGTTTTCAATCATAATTTCATTATTCTCAATTTCATTATTTTCAATCTCAATTTCATTACTTTTATCCTTATTATTCTTGATTTCATAAATTGCAATTCTTTCATTATTATCTTTTTCATTTTTAATATTATTTGTTTGTATGTGTGTTGCGCACGCATTATCAAACTTAACTCTTTTATTCAAATTCACCTGCAGGTTTTTTACTTGATCATCATCGTTGCTCGAGCTCATTTCCATATAATCATAGTCAAAGTCGAGATCTCCCCTCCTGGAGTCTCCTATAGTCTCTTTTCTATTTTCGGCCTCTCGCGCATGTATCTTCTCAGAACCGACCCGCAGCTCTCGTGACACATCGCCTGTAGTATTTTTCATGAATGGAATTATCTGTCCATTCACCTCTATATAATTTTCATTGAAATTTATTTTCGCATCACTTTTGCGAAAGAAATCATTTCCGAGAATTCCCGCTTCTTTTATAGGGAAGTTATCGGCGACAATATGAAATTCAGCAGCAATGTCATTAAAATTTGTTATTATTTTTCCTAGCGTAGGGATATATCCATCCGTTATACCTTTTAAATTAATCACTTCTTGTCTATTTATGTCAGCGTAGTGCGCTACCTCCGACTCGCGCACTAGGCTAACTCCCGCTCCAGTATCTAACATGAATTCGAGCGGTCTTCGAAAATCTCCAATGTCGATTTTAATTGTTGGAGACGTACTTTTTTGGCTGAGATTTATGGTCTCTATGCGTGTGCCGGCTCCGCCTGCTGGTTCCTTGGGCGTGCGCCAGCGACTAACTCTTTCGAGGCGCCCTCCCGCGAAAGAGTTCTGTCGTTTCCCTGTGTATCATTGGAACGTTGTTCTCGTATAAATTTATAACAATTTCGCTGTATGTGTCCCGTTTTTCCGCAATGGTAGCATTGAGGAATTGGTTTATTGTTATTCGTGTTATTATTACGAGGTGGTCCGGGATTTCCGCGGTATTCGCCTTGACTATAATTATTGCTAATCGTGGGTCGATTAGAATTATTATTATTATAATTATTGTTGCTCTTATTATTGGTATTAGGTAAAAATTCGGTTCTGCGGCGGTTTTCCGCATTCCATCCACCAAAATGTCTATTATTTTGTCTATTTTGTTGTAAATAGTTTCCATTTTTTGATTGATTATTATTGAATCCATTGAATTGTTGTCCCAAAAATCTTCGACAGTTCATCATAATATGTCCCGCTTTTCCGCAATAACTGCATGCTATCATGGGAATTGATTGAGGCGTTTGTGGATCAATTATTTTAATCTTCCGGGTTTCCTTAACCTTGGCCTTTGATTCATCTGCGCTGTCTGAGTCGAGCCCGCATCCGGCGTAGTCTCTTTCTATTTCTATCGCTTGTTCTCGCGCTTCGTTTAGCGTCGTATGCTCGCCCATTCGGCTCTTGATTTCCCAGCGTAGACCCCTCTTAAAAAATTTGATACAATCTCTCTCGATTTCCGCGGTGAATGTTTGTCGCGTCTCGTTTGTGTATCTCTCTTCCCGTAAGGCCGTTGCCAACATTTCTTTTTGAATTTCTTTAATTTTATTAAAGAACGTAATTACTGCTTCGTTCCGCTTCTGCCGTATTTTTGCTAGTTCACCCGTATAATCGTGGAAAGTTTTTGCTGAGCCATATATTCTTCAAAAAAATTTATTATCTCCGTCATTGTGGCGAATGTTTGACCCCGACTACACGTTAGTGCGTCTCCGTATAATCTCATTCGTATAAATTTTACTAATTCTGCTTCGCGCGCTGCTGAAACCATTTCTTTCGCTTCCCGACATCCGTCAAGAAAAGCGTTTAAATGTATATTTTGTCCGTTGTATCTTGGAATTATGTCCAGAATATTTGAAATCGACATTCCCCTCATACCGTCGTTCGCCATGATTTCTTGTCTGATCGGTGCTATTAAATTACTGGGTGTATTTGGAATTGACAAATATAGCGCGTTGCTTTCCTCCGTATTTTCTTGAATTTTATAATCGGTGTTATGTGGCTGATTGAAAAATTCCGTTATCTGATTTTTGAATTTTGTAAAAATTTCAATTGCTCCGTATCCGGGATTGCTTGTAAGTGTATTATTAATTTCTTTAATATTTTCGGGTTTTGAAAAATATTCTTCAACTCTCTTTTTTTCGATTACTGGCGTTAGACGAGTTTTCAAATCCTGTATCTCTTGCTTTGTGTTCTGTAATGAATTATCTAAATTCACCTCCTCTAAGCAAGATATTAATTTTTTCTTTGAAATCGCCCCTCCTTTTTCCGTTAAAGGAGTGCTGGTATATCCCTGTTTAATACTTAATGGAGTATTTATTTCGATTGGATGTACTTCGTTATTTTCGATTATTTCCGTTCGTTTATCTTTCAGAAAGCTCTCTCGTTGGAGCTGAAATTTTTTTGTTGGTCCTAAAGCGACCAAAGACTCTACTACTCTATCGTCAACCTCTTGCTCGCTGCTTGAACTACTTTTATCTAAATTTTCCCGATATTTGAGAAATTTTGATTTATCCTTAGGAAATTTCAACACGTCTTCCGGTTCGTCCAAATTATATTTTTGGCATGTGTGAGATAATTTTTTTGAAAGTTGCAAGGCTTCTGTAATTAATACGTCAATTTCCTTCGAATCATTCGCGCACGCTTCTTCTACTTCCTTTTCTTTTGTTCGGAATTGATTTAACAGCGTTGTGTCGTTAATATCTGTTTCTGTTTGTCGCCAGTTAGTGAACGCGTTTCTTTCTGACATTTCTTAAAAACCATCACAGATAATCTCGATTTCCGTTTGTTCTAACGACCGATGCACCATTTTTAAATAATAAATATTAAATGTGTTACGTCGGGATAGTGACGCTCACAACTATATATTTATTATTGGAGGTGTGATGGTTTTTTCGAATAAAGGAAATATGTGTTTGGTAATTTAATAAATTTATTATGAGTCAAAAATCTATATACAATTCTCTCCTTTGGCTACCGTATTCACGGTCATGGCCTACCGGGTAGGAGAGCGGGATTTCGAGATTACCTCTGTATATAATGCGTGTTAGACAAACGTGAGTGTGAACGCTCGCAGCGCTAACAGAATACGAGGCCGTACCTTGCGTGTGTGCGTAAGTATATATGTGTGTAGGGAAGTCGCTGATCGTGCGTGTGGCTCGATGAGGCGTTGAGTTGTCCCTCTGATGCTCCAGCAATGCTTCTAAGAATAGACGCTCTGGGTTAGCGTCGAGCGGTTGCGAGGTGTCAGCGGCTGCAGCGTCTGGCTTTGAGTCGGTGGTTGCTCTCAGCTCTCTTGCTTTTCCGAACTTTCGGATGAGGTTGGATTCGTGATAATCGTCTCGTAAGCGGCGGTTCCCCGTATGCAGCACTGGTTGAGATAGAATGAGTAGGTCACGGGCAGAGATTCGTCCGTGCTCTTGATCACTGGATGGTCGACTAGCCTCCGGAGCTTTCGCTCCAGATCTATTTAAGCGTTCGTTCTTCCCATTGTCGCGCTGTATTTGCCGCGCAGAATATTTCCGCGTAGGTTTTTCCGAGCTTAATCGATGGTTTTCCTATAGTGGGGGCTATTTTCAGATACAGTATGACTCAGATGATCTCCGTGAACATCGGAAATTCGCTATAAATTCATGATTTCCCATTTCTAGGGCGCCTTATTTGGGGTGGCTACTCTTAATTTTATATAATTATCCGGAGAACAGTCATCAGACAGATCGGGTTACATTTGATCTGCGTAGATCGAGACATTATAAAAAATTTAATTATATACTCTTCGCGGTTTATTACAGAAGTATGCATTCTCCATAAGCAAATCATAAGCATTGAAAATTTCATCGCGTGGAACGTCCGATTTTCTTGCTATCTGCGCTTCCCTTCTGTTAATGCTTCGCATGACCACTACCATGTCAATGTTTGTATACAGAAATTTAACGCTAGGCTAATAATATAGTGGTTTGTTGGAAAATTTACATTTTTTATTTTTTCTATGAAATCATAGCTATTTTTTATATATGACTTTGATTTGTCAATATTACCTTGGAATATTTAAAATAAATTCTTTGATATAAAATACCTTGGCGAGCCTATTGTGGAAATAATTGGTTAAAAGGTTGGCTATTTTTATATATTGTGTACAGTGTAGTAGTTTATTTTTTGTATTTTTTGCCAAAAAATCCATATTCGTTCATTCATTTAGCAAGCTTTTTACATTCGATTGTAATTTTGTCAATGGATTTCTCTTAATAGTATTGCACTATTTTCTATCACTAGTTTCTATCACCTATAGTTCGGGAGTCCTGGCACCATATAGGAAAATTATTTAAACTCCGTGCCACTCGAAATTTTCTTGTTGGATCTGGTAGGTGTTAGTGCACTGATAATGACCTTAAATTCTCTACCTCTTAGCTGCCACGGAGCATCGTCATTATTGCAAAATAAAGTTCAAAAATACATTTTTTTCTTGTTATACGTTTGTAGTTCTTTTATTATTTTTTTATTATTTTATTAACTTTACGTGAAAAAGTTGAGTATAAAAATTGAAATTGCGCCAAGCGTGGGTACGTACGTGGATTGCCAAGTGCGAAATTAACTATCTGCATCACTAAATTGTTAAAATAGAAAAATGGTTTTTCTCCATATTATTGAAGTTATTTTTTAACGAACTTTCACTTAAAATGTTTTGACAGTTCATACTACATAAAAATTCTTGCCCTATTTCTATTATTTTAAATTGAACTCTATTTGTCGCATATAACAATAAATTGATGCAAACACCTACAATAGAAAGCATCTGACATATTTAAACGTTAAAAAGAACTTTTCTTCGAATTAATATTTCACAACATTTTTAGCAACAAATGTACATTACTGGGTTTTCATCTCGGCCAATTTTAAAGTTAGAGAAACGCCGTAAAATACATCGTAAAGTACATCAAAAACCATGAATTTTCATATAAATTATATTACAAATAGGAGCTGAGATAACAAATTCTTTTCAGTCACCGATTACTCCAAAACTACATAATATTTTCAGCTCAAATTTATCACAGCGCTTGATGAATTAGAAATATTCTAGAACATCATATCTGTCCGAACAACTGTATATGTCTTGGTTCGACTAATTCATGAAAAAGACGAAATCAACGCGCGTGGCCGCGTAGCTCCTCCGGCCAGGCGGTGCGGTGGTAGGGTGAGCGCCACTGCGGCGACGGACAGGATTTCGCGAACCTTAATTCTAAATTCATTTTCTCAAAAATGAAAACTGATATTGAAATACTTTTTTTCCATTTAATGAATTTTTTTCTCAATTTTCTTGCTATGTTAATTAAATTATTATAAAATCAATACAAATGCTTGAAACTGCGGTTAATGCGCAAAATTTCCGTTTTTTCTTACTAAACAAATACTATACATAATCTTTAATCTAAACATATTATTATCGTTACGCCCGCATACCATATATGAGGATATCTACCGAGAATCGGATATTTTTGGTCCAGAAGTGCAGAATGAGTAATATTGGGGCACACTTACCAGGCAGGTTAGGACCGGATAAGTATTTTACATTCATTAGGACACGCAGAAAAAGAAAAATGATCGAAATATATCGGCACCCCATGCCAAGAAAAAGTTACGGGCTAAAAACTTAAAAAATACGTCAATTTTTGCGCTATTCTTTCTTTGTGAGATGGACTTGTGAGATATATGCTTGGTAAGTAGATCGTTTTTTGCAACAGTCTACTTGAGAAATATAAAGGTAGTTCATCTTAAGCGAAACAAAAAAATGCTTTAAGTATTATTACGAAACAAAAAAAAGACCATTAGCGGATGCTTGGATCAAAAGTTATGTTTTAAAGCAAGAAATATATCACACAAGTTCATCTCAAAAGGAAACAAAATCGCAAAAATTGACGTATTGTTTTTAAGCTTTTGGCCCATGACTTTTTCTTGGCATGCGGTGCCCATATATTTCGATAATTTTTAGTTTTTTGCACATCCAAACAAGTGTAAAAAAACCTATGCAGTCCTAACTAGTCCGGTCAGTGTGCCCTCAAAATTACTCACTTTCCACTTTTGGACTAAAAATGTACGATTCTCAGTAGATATCCGCATATATGGTGTCGAACGTAATGATCATAATATCTTTAGATTGAAGATTATCCTTTATCATTTTAAGTGCTTTATTATTTACGGTTATTACATGTAAATTAAAATCAAACTTTCGATAACAATGTAGAGAAAATTCTAGCGGGTTTATTGTATACGGTTATTAATTTTTTCCTTCCTACATGTCGATAAGAAATGTATTTATAAGTGATAAATGAATCTAATCATCTCTTCAAGCAACTTGGTATTTATTAAATCTTACGCTAAGTATGACATCGAACCGAAGGCGAGGGTGGCAAAAACGAGATATGGGCTGTCCGAATTTACTCCCGTGGTGCGTAATAATGTCGCTTCTGGCGCCTGGGAGCGAAAGTAGTACTTTCGGCACAGTGTGGAGAAAAAGGTGTTTATAATCAGTTAAATAATAATTATGTTAGGATGTATGTCTTTTTTAACCTCGTAAATGAGTGAATCACAAACATTGAAAGTACATGACGCTTATACATTTAGCCGAATAATCCAAAACTCTCAACTATCTATGAAAATATGAACGCGTAATGTTCAGGTCAAGAGTCTGTTGGACAGACTACCGTTTCTTTAGTGTTACTTCTCTATACCTTCGATTTTACATAAATTGCCGTTTTATTTTTAGCAAAAGAAAGTTATGATATCAATAAATAAATTGGCAAGTTTTTATAAAAAGCAATCGATTATAAATAAATAAATAACTTTTTAAATGGGGGAAGTATTATAAATATAAATGTGTTCATATAAACACTCGACCATGATGTGATGAAGTTTTATTTTCTCGTCGCGTGATTTATATGCTCAATGTCTACGACTAATCAGTATATGTTGTTTCTGGTGTTGGGGAATTTGCGTTACTATCAGCCTCGTCCTCGAGGAATCTGCCGTCGATTCCCGGTACGCGCCAAACGCAGCCCGCGTGCGTCAGAGTCTCGCGACTCTTTTGTGCAAGACTCGTGGAGGACGAGGCAAATTTATGTACACTGTTCTCGGCTAGCTCGGCCCCGGATTACCGGTGGGAAAGAGGGCGGTTCATGTATTGTTGCCGCAAATGAGAAGTCAGCCATCTACTAAGTAATACTAGTTTATTTCCTTCTTATTCACAACTGGTCGCAATCACAGCTTAACACTTATCTCTATAGGCAGCCGACAATTTGAGTCCTCGCTTGACTCGCGCAAGAAAATAGCTCTAATCCATTTGATTAATGCAGCTTACTAAAATCTACAGCAAAGACAGCGAGAAGATAACCGATTGGACAGGTACAAGATAATGTGGACAACGACGCAGATAGCCCTGTAGATAGCCTGACTCACGCGTGTCTCGAGGTTGTTTCAATCACCTACACAAAGATCGCTTGACATGCTACTCACATTCTTGCCCGCTTGGCTTTGTTTCATAACAACAAATATAATCGCACGCGACCACCCTGTTCGTCGCGCGACTGTTTAATCTACGTCGGGCCTCAGCGTCGCCCACAGTCCAATGGCTTACGGCGACCTTCGCGCCCTAATAAAACTTTAAAGTCGGACGAATCCGCTTGACTCACCGTCCGATCTACACACTATATTCACGCACTATCGAACTACTATTAATCTAACCGAAATCACCGAATTCGCGATCAAGATAAAATCCTTACAATTACTATTAGGAGAAGACAGCAGATACCACATAGCCGCGCGCGCTGGTATTAGGTATGCTCGCGAGACAAAGACACCGATCTCCGAGTTCGCGTGGAAATGTGCTTTTAGCTCGCGAGGGAAGCAAAGACAACAACAGAAACGAAACCACTAACGTTTCCTCAATTCCCTGGGGTGAACTTCGAAGTCCTCCTAGTCAGCAGATAGCCACTGTTTAATCAAACGAACACAAAGAAGAAGTACCGGAGTTCCCTCGGGAGTAAGCGCTGGAACGTCCAAGCTGGAACGGCCGTGGTAGGAGAGTACCAGCTCGCTCTCGTGTCGCTCGCCTCGGACTCTCGCGCTCTCTTGCCACCACCTGGCACGTACTCAACGCCTGAACTACTCTAATTGCTGGAGCGGACAGTTCATTTATTATCGAGACAATAAATAAATCGCGAAGTACAATGTAACTCTCAGAACTCCCGTCTATCTCGGCCGATGATTCTTGAAGCTCCTGTTACATCGAGCGCCCTACGCTGCTTTTTATTTCTAACATCCGGTGCAGATGAACATCCATTGCGCTGGTCCTGCTGCATCAGACGCTCACGTAGGAAGACCCCGCCGCACTCGTTATCTGCGTCCGACGACTTACGATAAGCGGGTGAAATTAGAAGCCCTGAGTGAAGCTGGATGGCTGTCCTCACGCCGGCCTTGACTTTCTTCTTGACCAATTCCTCCTCCCTCTCATATGGACCAGAAGAAGTCCGCCGTCTTTTTCGTCTCTCACCGTCATCACTCCGCCTCTCGCGCTGATCATTCACCGGGAATAAGCAACGCCATTAATCATTCATTCAAGTTCACATCCATTCGACCTCGAGACGCTCTACCCCGGCAGCTCCTGGCGCTTGTGGCGTGGTAAAATTTTGCCACGCGACAATGTATACATAAAAATCGAAGGTGATTATCTGACGTCGTTTGTAACAGAGCGCGCTAAAGACTGCAAACTTTTCACAGTATATAAGCAAAGTCTATCGGCTACTTCCTCACTTCCGAGACAGTAGCTAACAAAGCCACATCAATAATAGTGCGTCACTCAGCTTGTCCTTTCCCCCATTTAGTATTAGCCAGGGGAAATGATTTTGAAAATTGTATACACAACAAAACCGCTCTGCATGAGTAAGTCTCTGGTTTATTGCTCTTAAGGAATTTTTGTATTATTATATATTTTTTTAAATGAGTGCATTTTTGACAGTTTCCTGAGGAGGACGATAACTTCTTCCAAAATTATTTATTGAAAATAACTGATATTCTAAATAGAATCCATGCATTACAATATCACGCAATGAAGTAAAACTAGTCAGGTATACAACGGTAACTGTTATATAGCAATGTCCATAACTTATTCAAGAGATAGCCCAAAAATCGCAAGTAAATCTTTACGTTAATTTTCCTTTGCTCCCAAATCATATCCAAAACTAATGTAGCCTAAATCTGCCAAATAACCGACTGTCACGCGTCTTGAGGCCTAAGTGACTCGAATTTCATGACATGTACACCTTAGCCTAGGATCACGTGCAAAACCCTTAGTTGTATGGAGGCAAAGATGTGCTTGCGTCCGACGACATACAGTTCATATGGAGTTGTTTCCTTAGATTATTTAGTAATATTAATAGCTATAAATACATTATCAATAGATATGAATATAGTATCAATAACTATGAATATATTAGTTAAATAATATGCTTTAGTAGCTACAAAATGAGACGATAGTAGTTAAGTATATTGGGATTCGGTCTTATTATATCGGTGATAGAATTTAATTTTTTTATGAAGAATGAATCTTTCGCTCGAACTTTGTGGTTAATAAAAGAGACAAAAAGGCATCCCTTCGAGCCAATGCAATTTACTATATTTTGCCGACGTTTCGAGTCGTTACGATTCCTCTTCAGGGCTCAAAATAAATATAATTCACACAACTCTTGGCATGATTTAAACAGAATTTTAATTGAAAACGCCAGTTTTTTTACCAAGACCGATTTGTTTAACAGCGTCGGTGTCACCAGATAGTGATGTAACGACTTGAAACATCGGCAAAATATAATAAATTGCATTGGCCCGAAGGGATGCCTTTTTGTCTCTTTTATTCAGAATTTAATTTTTTATTCTTATAAAATTTTTAACTTATGAACAGGTAATGACCATTTTTCAAATATCTAACAATTTTTCCTACCAATAAAAACATCAGCATATTTTTTTACTAATATCAGAAATAATAAAAGTGAACTATGAGATATTACTTGGCGCACTTAGACTGGTATATAAAAATAATAAAATAATTGATAGTATCTGAATTTATTCAACTTTAACAATTCATAGCTTGGCTGGCAAGGTTAGTTAATTACATTAGCAAACTTATACTTTACCTTTCTTGACGCACGTCAATCCATCAGACAATAACTGCAGCTTATCTGGACAAGCGCACGATAGCAATCGTGATTTAGCATTAATCTTCGGAGATGGCAAGCATAAATGACTGCAATGTCCATTTACTGTCTGACAATGATTTATTCCATCTGGTTGTTTATATGGATGATAAACATGTACAACCATAGGATGTTGAAGCGATTTGATTGACGTTACAGCTTGTATTTCATTGCCGTAAAATTTATTCGCCTTGAAAATTGTTTCTTTATCCCAGTCAGTCCAATATACATAGTCTTCAAACGTTGATATACTAAATGGATGTTTTAAAAAATCTATAGAGTATAAAACTGTGCGTCTGTTTAAACCATCATAGTTGCAAGAACCGATTATATTTAATTTAGCATCCACCCAAAAAATTTGTTGTCCTATCAAATCCAACGCTAAGCCGTTTGGCCATTTAATATCATTTCCAATGATAACCTATAAATAATATAGCATTAGTTATTAACTAGCAAAGATCACTCTCTTCGCTCGCGATATACAGAACAATTTACAAACTAAGAATACAACATTTTTTAAAAGCTGAAAAAATCAATACAATTAAAAAAACTTAAGTTAAAATTTATTTATTAAAAAAATGGTTGAAAAATTTTAAAATATAAAAAATTTAACTTTTTTCTAAAAAGAAATTTTATCATTTTTTATTATATATAGTGTAACGGAGAATGTCCACGTTAAAATGTATAATTTCTCTACTTTAATCTCCGTACATTTTAAGGGATTATGCCTCAGTTAAAATTCAAAAAAATCAAATTTTTTTTAGTTGATTTTTTTACGTAAAATTTACTGTAGAATATATTGCAGAAACCCTTCTTGTCCGAAAAAAATTATTTACAAAGTTATAGGCAAAATACTAAAATCAAACAATTTGTTAAAATCGTATTATTCATATTTTGTTTTATAACGCGTTTGATTATTCAAAACAATTGTGTTTTTATAGAAAATTTAATATAAATTGTGTAACTCCTTTTGAAATATGCAATTTTATTAAAAAAAAACAACAAATTATTTATTGATAAAAGTGTTTAAATTTAGATAAGTATTTTGGACTATAAACAATATATTATTTTTTAAAAACCTGTTCTTTGTGAGTGTGTTCTTTATTTTTAGATATACGGGCTAAATTTCATGTGTACAAGAAGATGCCTGTGTGTTAGATGTTCTCAAAGTGTACTGCAGTTGTTAACCAACCTGTCAAATAATGGTTAAGCAGTGACAATATTTATATTTATGTATAATATATTTACTATGAATATGTATCGCTAACATATATTTCAATTTCAGCTTTTTATACTCGTATATCAAAATGTGCAGGACCCGGGTCCCAATATATCCCATAATATATGGGTATTTCATGCCCAAACATAAAAAAAATATGCTAAACAGTTCATGTAAATACTATCCGATAAACATATATCAATTTCTTATATAAACTTTAAATGCTGTTTTCTCAAGTTTTGAATTTTTATGATTTTAGGTCAGTTGCCGCAGGATTTCTCAGGAACCATAAGTCCAATCAAGCTGAAATTTTTTATACAGCTCCAGGAAACCATTCTGCACTGCTTAAGTGGAGCCAAATTGGCAAAGATAAGTTTAAAGTGAATCTTATGTATGTAAACATACGTAACATTCACTATAATTACTTATATTATAACTTATATGTTACTAATTATTGAAAATTTGTATTTTTCAGAAAAGCCTTCCGCTTAAGCTGAGGAGAGGCATATTTGGAAGAAATTCCATCCAGTTTGATTTGGATTCATCACCAGGATGATGAGAAATCATGCGGCAAAGGAGAAAAAGTACTCAAATTTAATACTTCACACATGGGATTGTTTAAACAGTAAGTATAGATATATCATGCATTAAAAATATGCAAAATTACAATGAATATGTATGCATGAACTGCAAAAAAGATTTTTTATGATACTACTTATATATAATTTTTTTTTGCCTATTAACTGATGATCTATTTTTTTCAGGTTTAACTCACGCATAACCCCTTAAATAAAGGATAAAGAGGAAAATATGTAAACGCTAAATAAATACACATGTAAAGTCTGGTAAAAGGCTATTACGTATATTCAGACTAATCAATAAGAAATTTCTCACAGACAAAATGTACAAGTGTGTTCTCCTAGCACATAATATAATTACCCACTAAAAGCTAATAATGACGAACGCGCTGGTGAGAGTGAGAGAGAAAAGCTGGTACTTACAAAATCTGCGATAGTCGCTTATACAATGAATACGGATCCGACGCGATCTTGCTTTTCCCGGCTTCTTGTGCAGATAGACGACCCAATCGCAACTTGGCCACAAGTTGTGCACGGACGCGAAATCGCAATTATCACAACAGCTTCTAATGTAATCGTAATCTCGCACAAAGATACGTAAGCTTCTCGATATACGGCTAACGCGCTGGATAGCTGAATCGAATCTCACGCCTAACCTATCGTGACGTCACGAGCATCTCTCTCTCTCGCGCGTTCTCTCACCAGACGGCGCGTTCGTAAACACATCAGCTCTCGAATAGCTCTGGTCCGGCGGGAACATCTGAAAAGTTAGACATGCAAGCAAACGTATAAGAGCACGTATAACAACAATAATTGCCTTTGATAGCTACAATTCGCACGAGGTAAATATGTACCCGTAATATGCGGCTAACACATAATCGGTGTCTAGGAGCATTATAACGTAGGAAGGGCGAAGCTGCGTTTACGGAAGCCGTATTTGAGTGAGATCGCATCGTAGTACTGCGTACCACATCAGCGTATACCGCGCATTTTATAAGTACCATCCTTACTCTCTGACTTTCACCAGCGCGTTCATCATTATTAGCTTTCCACGTGTTAACGTATTACGTGCCAGAAGAGCATATCTGTACATTTGGTTGTAATAAGTTTTTATCAATTCACTTGAATAGATGCAATAGCCTTTTACTACACATAACGAGTATATTTATTTAGCGTTCGCCTATTTTCCCCGTTCTCCTTTATTTAAAACCCACGGAGAATTCAAGTAGAGATATCTACATTTAACGAGTGGATAATCCCCGTTACATTGGCGCCCAACGTGGGGTGAGAGTCAGAGAGAAAGGCTGGTACTTACAAAATGCGCGGTATACGCCGATGTGGTACGCAGTAATACGATGCGGTCTCGCTCAAATACGGCTCCCGTAAACGCTGTTTCGCCCTTCCTAGACACCGATATGCACGCACTTATCGCGGTAACAACAATAATTGCCTTTGATAGGTACAATTCGCACGAGGTAAATATGTATCCGTAAAATGCGGCTAACACGCCCGATAGTCGAATTGAATCTAACGTCTCCTCTATCGTGACGTCCCGAGCTTCTCTCTCTCTCTCTCACGCGCTCTCTCACCAGGCGGCGCGCTCATACATACATCAGCTCTCGAACATCTCTGGATCAGCTGGAACATCTGAAAGATTAGACATGCAAGCAAAAGTATAGAAGCACATGCATTAAATCAAATAAGCATGCGCAGTGACGATACTCGTCACATGCCCTCCTTCCAGACGCTGGGTAGCTTATATAGCGTACCAGCTCTCCAATGTTCTCACCTGCATGCAAAAACGACCAAAATAATAAAATAATAATGAAAAAAAACAAAATAAGGCATATCATTGCAAAATAAAAACAAAAGTTTAAGCGGATTCGCACTTCCAGCCTACCGAGACTGTTGAGCATGTAAATGCCGACGATAAGGCACCAACTGCTGCTGGTTTGCGCTGTCGCTCATGGTCCTATGGTAAACGATGATTGTTGTTAGCCAAATACGGGGTTCTCAAACCTATTACCCTATTCTAACCTTAACATTCGCCCTATTCGATCGTGTACGTCGCGGAGACAATTCAGCTTGCGGTTCTCGCTGTTTTCTAGAACCCTTCGGTTGACCGCGCTTCGCATTAGATACCAGTGAACCTCTATTTTCAGTTTCCGACGCGTCAGACACTGCGAGAGTCGCTTCCTCCCCCCGGGAGCTCTCTTATCACGAGAAACGACGATTCGGGTTTTACGTGGCCTACCTCGCTTACAGGATCACCGTCTTCATCAGAAGCATCAATAGAGTTTTCATCTTCACCTTCAGCAAAGGCAGGATCTTTTCCTTGAACATATGGTTTGATGTCGACAACATGTATCTCCTCAAAGCATTCTCCTTGCTCATTAATCATTGAATAAACATCTCGTCCAACTCTAGCAGTAACCTTGAATGGACCAGTAAATTTCGGTGCAAGTTTAGCATTAATACCTTGAATAGCAGACGATAAAATACGATTACGCTTCCAGACCAAGTTACCGATATTAAATATAACTTGTCTGCGTTTCGCGTTATAATATCGTGCCTGCTTTTGCGATGCATATTCGATATTCTTCTCAACATCCAACTGCAAATCAAATAACCTACACATCCGCTCTTCCGAGTTCTTCACTGCAAGCTTTTGAGCATTCTCTCTAGCAGCTTTTTCTTCTTTCCGCCTGGTACTAAGCGGTGGCACAGGGTTTCTTCCCATATTCAGGAAGACTGGACTCATTCCTGTAGACTCTTGCACAGATGTATTATATGCAAAAGTTAACTCGGGCAAATACTTATCCCAGAGCTTGTGCTCCTCCTCAATAAATGCAGTGATCATCGTCTTGAACGTTCGATTAACACGCTCAAACGGATTCGCCTGGGCATGATATGGTAATATCATCTGATGCTCAACGCTAATTTCTGTCAAAAATTTCTTCATACCCTTATTACGGAATTCCATACCATTATCTGACAGAAATATTTCAGGAGTTCCAAACCTTAGAAATACACGCTCCTTCAAAGCATTCTTGATACTACTACCATCAGCTTTACGCAACGGTATGACTTCTATCCACCGAGTAAAAACATCTAACAGGATCAGTAAATAGGTATACCCATTCTTGGATCTGGGAAATGGACCCATCATATCACCAGCTACAACTTCCCAGGGACCAATGAGCTTACGATCTATCATGGTACCAGCAGGTAACAGCTGTTCCACTTTACACTGTTGACTCACAGTGCATGATTTAACAAATTTCTGAACATCTTTATACATTCGCTTCTAGTAAAAATATCTTGCGACTCGCTCATACGTCTTGCGACGACCCAAATGTCCGGACGTGGGCTCGTAATGCAATTCGCGAAGTACTTGCAGTATTTTATCTCTGGACACGACCAGCTTCCAAGCATCCATATCTTCCAGAACGTCTTCTAAAATTGGTTCAGGCTTGTAATGATACAATTTACCAGCAACAATCTTCCAATCTGGAAATTCGTGAGGATTTTCTAAAGTTTGCCGATACATTTGTACATATCACTGATCTTTAACAGTTTCTTCAATGTTTTTTAAAGATGCAATTCGCTGTTCATCTAAGTCATCTTCTTCAAACATCCGCGATAACGCATCTGGGACATAATTTTCTTTGCCAGGTCGATATTCAATCTCACAGTCATATGACTGCATCTCCAATGCCCATCGAGCTAATCGACCATTAGGGTTACGTACATTACAAAGCTATTTTAAACTTAAGTGGTCTGTAACTATTTTAAAGTGATAACCCTCCGCAAGACATTCCCTCTCGGTAACTGAATAATTACGCTCCGCAGAGGTTCGATTGCGACTCGCATAAGACGAGATGTAATCTTTTTCATCGATCTCTTGCATGAGTACCACACCAATGCCGCTGTCGTTCGCATCAGTTTTGATAATAAATTTATGATCAAACGATGGTCTGTGTAGCACAGGCGCTGTCGCAAGTATAGTTTTAACCTGCTCAAAAGCATCCTGTTGAGCTTCACTCCAAGTAAATCTTGCATTGCCACGTAACACCAGATTCAATGGCTCCACGACATCGCTCAACCGATCTAGAAACTTCCGACACCAGGAAACCTTTCCCATAAATCACTTCAATTTGGTCAGAGTATTCGGAACAGGATAATCTAAAATCGGTGCAACTTTCCGAGGATCTGGACGAGATCCCTCACGATTCACAATTACGCCTAAATACTTAACTTCGTAACAGCAAAACTTGCTCTTACCTCGGTTAATCGTCAACCCAGCTTCCGCGATTCGCTTCAGAACTACATTTAACCAAAGCAGATGTTCGTCGAAAGTCTCGGTCGTGATAATAATGTCTTCCAAATAGGAAAAGGCGTACGGCTCTAATTCAGATCCAACGAGCCGGTCACTCAGCGTTTGAAAAGTTGCAGGCCCGCCTACTACACCATAAGGTAGACGGGTGAATTCAAACAGATCCAACCCACATACGGTGAATGCAGTTAAATGAATATCTTCTTCCTTCATTGGTATCTAGTGGTATGCTGCACTGAGGTCAATGGTAGAAATATATCTCGCCTTCTGAAGCTTACTCAAAATGGTATCCATGTATGGCAACGGATACGTGCTCGCGGTTGTAACAGCATTAAGCTTCCGATAGTCAACACAGAATCGATAGGTACCATCTCATTTGCGAACCATGACTGCGGGGCTTGACCAGCTGCTGTTAGAATGGCGTATGATTCCCGCGTCCAACATTTTTAGCACCTGAGCATGCATCTCTTCCTCAATCTTCTTTGACACTGGATAATAACGTTGTTTAATTGGTCTCGCAGACCCCACATCAATACTGTGCTGGGTCAGATGTGTACACCCCAACGGTACTTCCCCAGCTGGAAGCCAACTGTCCAACAGCTCTTGTAGGCGTTTTCGCTGTTCTGAGGTGACATCGGCCAAACCGATGACTGCGAGAGCGCTTGCTACTCCTTCTGAGAGAGCAGAAACTTCTAGAGAAACTGATTCGGTGACACCTTCTATTTGTAATCTATTCTCTCTAGGTAAAAGAATCGCGTTAAATGCTCGCAGAAAATCTGTTCCGAGTATACATTCGGAATCAAGTGCACTTAAAACCATAACATTTAAGATTCGCGATTGGTCTAACACTGTGAACGGCAATTGTACATAACCGTAAATCGGCACAAGCTGTCCATCAGCGAGTTTCGCACCTGGTCCAGTATAAGGAACAATAGCTTTTTTCAGCGCTGACGCTATCTGTAATCTAATCGGACCTAAAGCTGTACGCGCAGCTCCCGAGTCACAAAGTGCTCGTAAATGAAAATCACCAATAACCACTGGCATCCACCAGCGACTGCAGTCTACATTGGACGAATCAAATACTGTAATCGGCATCACTGCTTCCTCAGCAGCCTGATTTGCTTCTTGGGAGGCCGCCATAGCAATAGGAGAAGTAGGGGCCTGATCTACTTGCTCCTTTTCTCGTTTCCCGAGTCCTCTGAGTTCTTCTCAGCCGTCTTATCCTCAAAGTTCTTCTTCTGCGAGCACTCCGGACAAGTCTTAGTTGTATGTCGCGGCCATCCGCACCCATAACATCTAACAAAAGGTTTACATGGACCCCAAGAATCCTGGTTCTTATTATGTTCACTTCTTGACTTCCTAGGAACATCTTTCTTCTTTTCAGAAACAGCACTTATCTTTCCCGATTGACTGTCAGATACTGTAGTCGCCATCTTTTCTTTCGACTTCGCTCCTTTAAAGTTAGACCTCTTACCTCGGTGCCCTTGTGAAGTAGAAGCTGAGGGTAACCCCAACTCAGCAATAGCATTTCGCACTGCCACCTTTATAGTTTCACCTATATCACCAGGTTCCGCGATCGCCGCAACAGCTACTCCGCCTTTAGTCTTCTCCGAAGTCTATGGAACAGATTTTTCTTTACAAGCCAGTTTCGGCAATAAACATCTGTCAGGTTATGGAGGAGGCTTATAGTGATTTTTATCATGAATCAGCTTTTCAGCGTTCCTAGCCAACGTGATAAGGTCTCCTATATTCTTCACTTTCCTTTGAGGCACCTGCATTATAACTTCTGCCAGTATATTATCATATATCATTTTCAGCTGTACTGCAACCTCCGACGGCTCATCAAGCCTACTCATGATCGCTAGCATCGCCATGATGTGATCATGTACTGGTTCATTTTTTCCTTGTGTGCGCGCTTGCTCTTCCGCTAATAACTTCATCTGAATGTCTTGGTCCATACCGTAGCTTTGCCTAGCATCACTGCAAAAATCTTTCCAAGTCTTCCAAGTTTGACGCATTTGTCGACACCAGATCAATGCTCCATCTGTCATGACATGAAGCAACGCATTCAACGAATCATTATTGTCTAAATGCGATGACGCTCGACACTCATTCATTCTTTGAATAAATTCTTCGATGCAGCTATCTTTACCACCATCAAACTGGATTTTCCACTCACGAGCAATTTTCCCAACGTCACGATACGTTGGTCTCGACGTCGACGAATATTCACCAACTGCCTTACTCGTCGAAGCAGTTTATTCTCCTCCCCCCGAGATACACCTTGGGGTTCGCCTTGAGATGGTAATCTGCCCGTTCCAGTCTTCTTTGTCACTTGACCGGATACAAATTTTGTCACGTTAGAACTTATCTTAGTACTCTGAGCATCCGGTTCTCTATGTGCAACAAACGTCTCTCGAAATTGAACACGAATCTGCTCTACCTCTTCTGTCAATTTGCAATAATAATTAGTCCGTTCTACCATAGACTTTTCCATCTGGCTTCTGATTCCCTAGCCGATTCACGCTGAGCAGCTAACTCTTCTCGCAAACGTACCATCACTTCTCCATGACTATCTTGCTTTCAGTCTTTACCTTCAAAGTCGTCCTTATTGTTGCCCGCGGTGTTCAACCTTGCGTTAATGCTATCCTCGCAAGCGTTTCGCTGCTGAAGCTTCACTATTTCTTCAACTTCATTATGCACTTCTGCCATCGCAACAATATCATG
Organism: Philotrypesis tridentata; assembly: GCA_018906965.1. Lineage (NCBI taxonomy): Eukaryota > Metazoa > Arthropoda > Insecta > Hymenoptera > Pteromalidae > Philotrypesis > Philotrypesis tridentata. Next base: position 17,412 of record JACCIB010001328.1, on the reverse strand, counting down.
CACTCCAGAAATATCAGCATCATCAATGGACCCTCTGGTAGACTCTAAATCGCTGTCTCGCTGTATACAGAAGATATCATCTAAAATTTCTTCTTGCTCATCAGTTTCATCTAAATTCGATGCATCTGACTCTAAAGCTGTTGGCAATCTAAGTCTCATCCACGTCGTCGACTTTGTCTCATTAGACAGATTTTCTTCTCTCAAAATAATCTTCTGAAATGTCGCGTCTCTTCTCCACATTGCGATTTCGCTCGATTCATCCGTCCTCACAAAATCTTACGCAGTGTAATCACCGCGCAAACGCCTAATTAACCTATCAACATTACTGTATCTACTTTCGTCCGTTTTCAATTCAAATCTACCCAATAAATCATTTAGTCTATCTGCTGACAATGACATTGCCCGTCTCTCAATTGTAAATTTTAATTGCGATCCCGCTAATTTAAACGAATTCTTTCACAGAAATTAAAAGAAATATTCAATAAACAAATCACGAGAGAAAACTAATAACGTCAAAAACTTCAATAACTGAAAAAAACAAAAGTTTATTCCACGTGTCGCTCTTAATTCTGTTACAGCCTCCTTCGTTCAAAAATTCTGAGCAACTCCAAATTACACTCACGTAAAAAAATTACAACCAGAAATAGGAAAAAAAAAATTCAAAAGAAAATTTTCCACTCCGAAGTCGATAACTCAAAGATAAAATATCCCGAAAATATTACCGAGCTGTACTCGAATTAAGAGTTTACTTTATCAATTCAAACTGAAAAAATTTCGCTTAAATGGTATAACGGACAAAATAAAATAAAATATTTCGTTAATAATTTTCAATTCAAATTAAATAAACATACGTCGGAAAAATTAAAGTTCAATTTCAAAATTAAAATTCAAACAGTAATCTACACTGTCGGTAAGCCAACACATAAATAATAAAAATTATATTTAATGTTAATAGGAAAAAAAACAATTAGTTATACTTAATTGTTCAATCAATAATATTAAAAAAATTACTCCCCTAGTATAATTGCAATCTGAGATTCAATTCGCTATTCATCGAACATATAAATCACGCGACGAGAAAAATAAAACGTATTTCTTGAAATAATATTTCAGCCAATTAAAATTTTCGATAGCTAGAATCACGCAATGTTTACTTTCGCGGACGACAAGTCTAGCCGCGCGATGTAAACTCTCGGCAACGGTCGCGCTCGATCGCTAAACTATACACGCAATGTATATCTTCACACGCTTACCCGATCTCAGTGAACACTCGCATTTTCGCATCAACTTTTCGCTGCGAAATTAATTAATCCCTGCTCTAACTAAATTTAACCACTGATGGGGCGCCAATGTAACGGGGATTATCCACTCGTTAAATGTAGATATCTCTACTTGAATTCTCCGTGGGTTTTAAATAATTGATAAAAACTTATTACAACCAAATGTACAGATGTGCTCTTCTGGCACGTAATACGTTAACACGCGGAAAGCTAATAATGATGAACGCGCTGGTGAGAGTCATAGAGAAAGGCTGGTACTTACAAAATGCGCGGTATACGCCGATGTGGTACGCAGTACTACGATGCGGTCTCGCTCAAATACGGCTCCCATAAACGCAGCTTCGCCCTTCCTATATTACAATGCTCCTAGACACCGATATGCACGCACTTATCGCGGTAACAACAATAATTGTCTTTGATAGGTACAATTCTTACGAGGTAAATATGTATCCGTAATATGCGGCTAACACGCCCGATAGTCGAATTGAATCTAACGTCACCTCTATCGTGACGTCACGAGCTTCTCTCTCTCTCACGCGCACTCTCACCAGGCGGCGCGCTCATACATACATCAGCTCTCGAACATCTCTGGATCAGCTGGAACATCAGAAAGATTAGACATGCAAGCAAAAGTATAGAAGCACATGCATTAAATCAAATAAGCATGCGCAGTGACGATACTCGTCACATGCCCCCCTTCCAGACACTGGGTAGCTTTTATAGCGTACCAGCTCTCCAATGTTCTCACCAGCATGCAAAAACGACCAAAATAATAAAATAATAATGAAAAAAAAACAAAATAAGGCATATCTTTGCAAAATAAAAGCAAAAGTAAAATTTCAAAAACTTTTCAAAATAAACTCATGCAAAAGAAACAAACTTCATTGCAAGAAAAAAAACAAATCAAACTTTTGATAAGAGCTAAATAAATTAAAACACTATTAGCTTTCTTTTTACAAAAGTATATTCAAAAAAACTTAAACCATAAGGTTTAAGCGGATTCGCACTTCCAGCCTACCGAGACTGTTGAGCATGTAAATGCCGACGATAAGGCACCAACTGCTGCTGGTTTGCGCTGTGGCTCAAACCACAGCGCAAACCGGGTATATACCGAAGAAATGGAGAGAGGTGAGAGTGGTTTTTATACCTAAAGCAGGTAAAACAAGTCACACAACACCTAAGGACTTCAGGCCCATCAGTCTCTCATCGTTTCTCTTGAAGACACTGGAGAGATTGATGGACCTACACATAAAGGACACTACAGGGATAGAAAGGAATTGCAAATCACAGCACGCATATTTAAAAGGAAAATCTGTGGAGAGTGCATTACACGAAGTAGTGAAAACAATTGAAAAAAGTCTTCTAGAAAAGGAATATACCTTAGAGGGCTTCCTGGACATAGAGGGAGCTTTCAATAACGTTCACACAGATTCAATAAAAAGAGCACTAGAGGAAATTGAAGCTGATCAAATTACCATAAATTGGGTGATAGAAATGCTCAGAAGCAGAACAATCAACTCGGATATGGGATACAGCTCAATCAGAAGAAAAACGACAAGGGGGACACCTCAGGGAGGAGTCATATCCCCCCTCTTGTGGCTCATAGTGATCAACAAGATCCTAAAAACCTTGGAAAAGAAAAGAATAAAAGTGGTAGCATACGCAGACGACGTGGTAATACTAATCACGGGCAAAGATCCCACAACGATTAGAGATATCATGGAGTCGGTATTAAAAGAAATATCCAAATGGGCAGAGCGAAACGGGTTGGGGGTAAATCCAGGAAAAACCGAGCTGGTTCTGTTTACGAGGAGATACAAGATCCCAAAAATTACACCGCTTAAATTGGGGGGACGTGAAATTACGCTATCCAAAGAAGCAAAGTATCTTGGGGTAATTCTAGACTCCAAATTATCCTGGAAAAGGAATGTGGAAGAAAGGATGAAAAGAGGATTGAATGCATTTTACACATGCAGGAAAATGTTTGGGAAAAGGTGGGGATTACAGCCATATATAATACACTGGATGTATACGGCCGTAATAAGACCCATAGTAACTTACGGAGCCTTAGTTTGGTGGGAAGCCACGAATAAAAAGGTAAATAGGGAGATGCTGACGAAGGTACAAAGGCTTGCAGCACTAGGTATCACAGGAGCTGTAAGTAGCACACCGCAGGCAGCACTAGAAGCAATGCTAAATCTGCAACCGATAGATTTGCACATAAGAGGACTAGCCACAAAAGGAGCTCTGAGACTCAGAGAATCGAATTTGTAGAAACAGAATAACTATGGACATACATCGATTATGATGGAAATGGGAAAGCTAAGTAGGAACCTGAGAGACGAGCTAAAACAGCCTACGGACTATATGGTCCCTAAACTTGACTTTCAAGAACACATTCACGCGGATATACCGACAAAAGAAGACTGGGAAGTCGACTCCAGAATAGTGGAAGACGAGATCACAGTATTCACAGACGGGTCAAAGACAGAAAAAGGAACTGGAGTAGGAATCTACTCGGAACAACTACAGGTGCAAGAGGCATATAGACTCAAAGACACAAAGACAGTGTTCTGCAAGCAGAGATTCTAGCAATAGAAAAAGCGGCAAGGCTGCTGGAAGATAGGAGGCCCACAAGAGCGACTATCTATTCAGACAGCCAAACCGCTATTAGAACCCTAGTGTCGAAATCGATTAGGTCAAAAACGGTGTATAGCTGTCGCGAGGCGCTGTCATGGATTCGTAGAGGCGAAGTCAGACTATGCTGGGTACCAGGACACCATGGTGTCGAAGGGAACCTAAAGGCAGACGAGCTGGCAAAGCTAGAAACGGAGAGAGACAAAGCCGAAGCCGATAGCTACACATGGCCAACGATCGACACTATAAAGAATAACACAGACTAACTATCAGAAGGGAACACAGCAAAAGATGGGAAGCAAAGGAAGATTGCTTCACATCCAGAACGCTGTGGCCAGAGATAAGTGAAAAGAAAACAGGGGTTTTATTAAAACACAAAAAAGCGACAGTTAACATGATCACAGGGATAATCACAGGCCACTGTGCTACCGGAGTCAACCTCGTAATATGGGGAAAGACTTCGGATAATTTCTGCAGAGAGTGCTGTACTGAAGAAGAAACCGTATCCGATCTGCTTTGCAGATGTTCAGCCCTAGCAAACAAAAGACTCATGATCTTGGGTCAAAGTTTCCTAGAAGGTCTGGAGGATGCAGCAGGTGTGGATGTAGGTAAGATAGCGAAATTTGCGAGAAACTGGAAATGTTTCTCTAAGAAGAACTAGGTCCACCTTCTTAACACAGGGCATCGCAATGGGCCTAAGGCCACTGTGCGAATGGACGCCACCCCAAGGGGTGACGCACAAGCCCTTCGATCTAACCTAACCTAACCTACGTACATAATGTATTATTTTAAATTTTTCTGTATTTAAAAAGTAATTGTAAATTTTGAATTTTGAAAGTTAAAAATTTTATTGCAATTTCATTGCAATATCTTGGGCCCCGAGGTGTAACGTCCTACGACGTTATTAATTTTTAAATCTATTAGTTATAAATTTTAAAACTATTTTTCAAAATTCAAAACATGAAGAGGATTACGATGTTAATTTCGAAACGTTATATTTTGAATGCTTGTTGTAATTTTGTAACACAAGTCAGCGGTGTTACTTATTCGGCAATCGCTAAACTTTTAAAACTGATTATTAAGCGTTACACTTTAAGAATTGGTCAACGTATTCAGGCTTTAAAAGAGTCGAATTGGCCTCATTTTAATTAGTCTCGTGTTTAAGTTCGAACTCCGTACCTCGCATTCGTAAATGTGCGGAGATTTATTGTACTTCTAAGTACTAGATTTTGAATAAAGAAACAAATACATTTATAAACGTGAGGTGTAATCATTTGCAAAGCCATTCAATCCTACACTCTACAAGTTAGCAGAAGGGAAAAGACGTGGACAACAGAAGCAGAAACCAGAAACGATAAAAGCAGAAAAGGTAAGTCAAATAAATCCATTTAACTAATACGGGTAACGAGTAATATAAAGCCCAGCCACTTGATCATTTCTACGCGCTTTCAATAATAAGTAAAATACATACATTCTCTCAAATATAACATCCTACCTATGTGGTGAGAGTGTAGGTAGGACATAACAATATATATATATATATATATATATATGATTACAAGGTGTATTGTTTAGCTATTTGCTTAGGGGCTTACATAATAACTCATATAGCACCCAATACTCCAGGAATATTTCTGGAAGATTACTTTGGTAAGTAAAGTAGGATAAATTATGTTACTGGAAGGTTACGTAACCAGCAGGATACAGTCAGGCAACATTGCTGCGAAGTGGAATGTCCGTTTTAATATTACACCGATTCGATCGATATTCCATTCCGACCTGTGAAAAATAATACTACAGTAATATTCTAGTAAGCTTACTGAACCTTCCCAGAACATTAATATATTAAATTTTTTTTCGGTTTTTTAGGTAAAAAACATCGGTACTGTTTAATATTACAGTAACATTGCAATAAAATTGCGAAATGGTACCACAACATTGCCAGAATATTTAAAAGTTATTATTATTGCAATATTACTGGATTATTACTGGAATATTTCCTATGGAAGAAATTTTTGTATGAAACCCGAAAAAGAATTTCCACTATATATTAATATTCTTGAAAGATTATGCAACCTTACCACAATATTACTACAATGTAATCAGTGGTCGCATGTATCACATCGGTCAACTTTTAAATATTCCAGCAATGTTGTGGTACCATTTCGCAATGTTACTGCAATATTGCAAAGTACCGATGTTTTTTACCTAAAAAACCGAAAAAAATAATTCAATATATTAATGTTCTGGGAGGTTTAGTAAACATTACTACAATATAACTGTAGTATTACTTCTCACGGGTCGGAATGGAATATCGATCGAATCGGTGTAATATTAAAACGGACATTCAACTTCGCAGCAATGTTGCCTGACTATGTCCTGCTGGTTACGTAACCTTCCAGCAATATTACTGGAGCATTGTGTGCTATATGGGAAATTATATTGTAGAATGACAAATGGTCGGAATTGTATTCATAATTATTGGGGAACTTCTATAGCTCAAATAAAACTCTTGATTCTAGTCAAGATTGCGCACTAAACAAATATAATACTGTATATGTGTACTGTATAGTATTAGTATTTAGTTAAAATAATTTTATTTAAATAATATTTCGTACTTAAGTATAATAGAAGATTGGAAGGTTAATAAAAAATGCGTCTCTTCGAGCCAAAAGGTTATAATTCCGCCAGACGTTTCGGGGTAATGTACCCCCTCATCAGTAGCTGAGCAAATATTATTAAAATTTACAAAAACAATAAGAAACTACAATAACTAAAACAAGTTAAATTACCAAATTCCAAAAAAATGAGTCGTGTACTACATCGACGACGCAAGAACACGCAGACGGCGCTAAAAATTACAATTCGCAAAATTTAAATTAAATTTACAGGAGAAAATTTTAATCTTTACAATAATCGTTACAAAAAAATTAACAACTTACAAAGTGTGACGCTCGAAAAAAAACTATAATAAAAGGAATGAACGCGACCGGTGCCACTCGGTGGTAATGTGGCACCGGCCAAGGACAAAAGTCAACTAAGTTTACGGCTAAAATCGATCCTATATATATGTTGCAATACATCCGTCAAGCAGGATTCCAATACAAATAAATGTGTATAAAGTGCAAAAATAAAGCGAATATTGTAGCCACGAAAGCCTCAGAGCTCACTAAGTGTATCCGGAACACATAACGCAACAAGAGGTGACACGAGCTGTTATTCATGTAGTAGAGCGGAGAGCCCGCGCTGCTCCGCACGCGACGCCCCTACCATGACTGTATGACTATATAGTACAGTATGGCCAGGTTGTTGCCACGGCAACCCGGCTCTCCGACCTCCCACTTGGGATGTGCCGCTCCGGCCCGCCAGCCAATCACCATTGAACACGTGTTGGCTGAACTGAAGAGAGCGCGAAGCGGTGAGCCACCTCTCTCCGCGTCCTAGACTCCTGGTACAATCTGCTCGCTACCGAGCCTCCGTAATCACAACATTCGTCAATTAATGTTTATTCGGACTAACTTTTAAATTGGAAATAACATTCTTATAACTGGCTTTGAGGTGGCACGTGTCCTCAGCCCTGTTAAGCGTGCCATCGAAAAACTGTATATGGAGCATCTCCGAGAACCGTCTACGGAAAATAGATTGCTCTCTGTCAATTATTTTAATATTGTTAAAATCAAAGCTATGACCCGTCTCCAACGCATGTACTGCAAGAGGGGAATTAAGATCCTTTTTCTCTATATACCTCTTATGTTCGTATTGCCTAGTTTTTAAAGGCCGATACGTTTCTCCGATATATGTTGATTCGCAATCGGAGCAATCGATTTTATAAACTACGTTCCGTGTGTCACCTACCGCAGTAGGGTCTTTACCCAGTTTTATAAATTTGTTAAACTTATTGGTAACATTATTAACTAACCTCACGTCATTATTTCTAAGTACGGACCTTAACTTTTCATTGAACCCTTCGTAGTAAGGGAACACCCCGTAGCCTTTTCCCGAGTGTAAATTATTGTTACTATTGCAATTGGAAGTGTGTGAGTCAATATTGCTCATGTCTGTGCCTCTCAATGTGGCCCTTGAGATGCCCAAATTACGTGCAATCCGCTTTTTGCTAAATTTTTCAATAAAATCAGGAGGATAATCTTGCAGTACATGCGTTGGAGACGGGTCATAGCTTTGATTTTAACAATATTAAAATAATTGACAGAGAGCAATCTATTTTCCGTAGACGGTTCTCGGAGATGCTCCATATACAGTTTTTCGATGGCACGCTTAACAGGGCTGAGGACACGTGCCACCTCAAAGCCAGTTATAAGAATGTTATTTCCAATTTAAAAGTTAGTCCGAATAAACATTAATTGACGAATGTTGTGATTACGGAGGCTCGGTAGCGAGCAGATTGTACCAGGAGTCTAGGACGCGGAGAGAGGTGGCTCACCGCTTCGCGCTCTCTTCAGTTCAGCCAACACGTGTTCAATGGTGATTGGCTGGCGGGCCGGAGCGGCACATCCCAAGTGGGAGGTCGGAGAGCCGGGTTGCCGTGGCAACAACCTGGCCATACTGTACTATATAGTCATACAGTCATGGTAGGGGCGTCGCGTGCGGAGCAGCGCGGGCTCTCCGCTCTACTACATGAATAACAGCTCGTGTCACCTCTTGTTGCGTTATGTGTTCCGGATACACTTAGTGAGCTCTGAGGCTTTCGTGGCTACAATATTCGCTTTATTTTTGCACTTTATACACATTTATTTGTATTGGAATCCTGCTTGACGGATGTATTGCAACATATATATAGGATCGATTTTAGCCGTAAACTTAGTTGACTTTTGTCCTTGGCCGGTGCCACATTACCACCGAGTGGCACCGGTCGCGTTCATTCCTTTTATTATAGTTTTTTTTCGAGCGTCACACTTTGTAAGTTGTTAATTTTTTTGTAACGATTATTGTAAAGATTAAAATTTTCTCCTGTAAATTTAATTTAAATTTTGCGAATTGTAATTTTTAGCGCCGTCTGCGTGTTCTTGCGTCGTCGATGTAGTACACGACTCATTTTTTTGGAATTTGGTAATTTAACTTGTTTTAGTTATTGTAGTTTCTTATTGTTTTTGTAAATTTTAATAATATTTGCTCAGCCACTGATGAGGGGGTACATTACCCCGAAACGTCTGGCGGAATTATAACCTTTTGGCTCGAAGAGACGCATTTTTTATTAACCTTCCAATCTACCACCATCGAGCGATAGAGTCAATTTAAACTATAATAGAAGATTGTCATAGCTTGTATTAGGGTTTTGGGTTATTCAAAAATCAAGGGGCGCGGTAGCGCCACGATGGCAAGTATAAGGTACGTCAGTACGTACGCCGCCGTCGGGCGCAAGCCAGACCCTATATATACTTTGAATTAGCACTATTGAAAACTCGACATACAGTTATCTTCGCATTAACAGCTTTGTTTCTTGCATATGAGCACTCAAATGGAAGCTTGCGACAAAACTAACACAACGACATCAGGGTCATACTTTGTGAAAATGCTTCTATCAGAAGTTATTGTGAAGTGAAAGTTCGGGATCATGAATTCTCCTATACAAAAATTGTTCTCCCGGAGAAATTGTTCTCCCGGAGAAAATGTTTTCCGCCATACGTCATCGTGTGTGACGTCAGCGCTACGTCAGTCTGGGCTATACAGATATATACTTTTATACAGTTTGTGGTGCAGACGACGATTACATCACAGAGTGAGACAACGATTAGAATAACAGAGTTTATTAATATATCAGCAAGAAATTCTATTTATTAGTAATTATAAAAATCAGTGTAAATATAGTAAAATTTAACCTAAATATATATTTTATATTACAATAACAGAGTTTATTAATAAATATCAGCAAGAAATTCTATTTATTAGTAATTATAAAAATCAGTGTAAATATAGTAAAATTTAACCTAAATATATATTTTATAAAAACAGTGTTATTTTAAAACTGTGTTTTTTGTATACATACAATGTACACAATCAAAAATACAATCATAAACAAATGGTTTACAATTAGATAAGTATTTAGTTTTATTTTTATAAATATAAAATACAAATAAATAATTTGTGAACTGATTCTTTGTTTAAATGTTTTCTTTTATATTTCAGATATTTTCTATTTTCCATTGGGAGGTTGAAACTTTTAATTTATTTAAGAAGAAAAAAATACCTGTGACAATCTAGTGATTGTTATTGAAGAACGTCTGCATATCATCTTATTTATTGTGATTTGCATTTTGATTGTGCTTCGATGGTAATTAACTTTAGAAAATATCTTTAATTGGCTATAAGTAAATAATAGACATTTTTTCAAGTTTTATTTTATTTTTTTTTATTTTTATTATTTAGTATTTTCATTATTTATTGGTGGTTGTGGTGCGTCTCCATTTGGATCAGTTAGTGGAGCCTCCTCCTCCACCTGATACTCACGATGGGCTCTTTCTTTAGCTAGATCAGAACGAGTATCCTCCACGTTTGATCTGGCCATGAAATTGATGAAGTCCGCCAAATTCTTTAAATTTTTCTGGTATGGATTCAGCCTTCGGATGTTTCTTCTGACATTCCATCCAGCTCTCGTACCTCTTTTGCCTATAAAAGATAAATAAATATATATAAAAGATGCTTTCTTTCTTATCTTAAATATATTATTTATCAAGTACCGTGGCTGCGATGAGGATTCCCATTTTGGGTTAATTCATTGTTTTTGGCGGCTTCACCAACTCCATTTCCTGCTAAAGGACAAAATACATATATTATAATTTTCATTAATGTTAATGGGTAGCGTACATTTATTTTTGTAAGTTTAGCAAGTTAGTTATTTATGTACTTTATACCGTATGTACTTTATTCAATCAAAAATAAATAATCCATATTCTTTTATGCATATATGCAGACATTGTTATTATGTATTAAAGGAGTATCCTTCAAAATTAAGTGACGAACCAGAACAGTTGCAAAAAATTGTTTATATTTAAGGGAGTATTCTACCAAATTGATTGCCGCAACAGAAAATGGTCAACAAAATTATTAAAGATTTTAATGAAAAAATGTATGAACTAAAGCCCATTAATAATATTGCATGCATAATTACATTAATGGATTTGACTTATAACGAGAAGCCAACTCGTAGGCAAATTTTGATTGTAATATCTCAAATTCTTTGTATTGACAACAGCTTTCATCAAGCAAAAGCTGGTTTTGGGATGAATTTATTATCTATTACTATGTAAATAAATGTATTCTTGAATAATTAATTTATTATACAGCTAATTATTCTATTTTATTACAAGCGCACAATTTTTTTCTGGTATATACTATATATATAATAGGAGAATATATATATGCAGATTATCAAAGATTTTAATTAAAATACATATGACCTAATGCAAAAATATTACCAGTAAAAGTATTACATGTACAATTATATTGTATTTGATTTGACTTACAAGAAGAAGCCAACTCTTCACAGAGTAGATATTAATTAATTTTAGCTGCGTTTGTGCACTTTGGCTTTAATCAGATCATCATATATCATCATTTTTATGAGGCACGAAGCCGTGCAAACCACTAAAAAATTTAAGATCTATTTTAATTAATTAAAACCCTGTGATATTCTTTTTTATACCAACACGCATCACCTAATATTATATTTGATTAATAGTTTAATTAATTCTATCAGGAAAAGAATACATGTAGTTACTTTATGAGTAATGTATTTTATATGAATTATTTATTTTATTTAATCAGATGAAACCCCTTTAATAGATTTTTTACTTACAATGATAAACAAGGCTGGTTTAGTTAAAGCTGATCTTCATACATTGCTTTTTTTACGCCAATTTCATTAGATCACCTGTAATAGAGAAAAAATAATTTATTTTAAACACAAAGAATCATGTTCTATGATCATAAAGTTAATTTATTTAAAAGTAATTCAAATATACTTATCTGACAGACTTAGATCTGTTGATATTTTAATTCTATTATGCTATCTTTTCTGAAAGTGCATTTTTTTATTTGAAAGTTTTTGCAATTTTTAGATTGAACACTATTACACATGCGCAGTATGGGTTTTACAGGTTTTTAGCGTTTTAAATAATATAATTTATAATAAACTTGCTGTACCCTTTCAAAGGTTATCAGCTAGCAGAAATGAGTAGTAGAATAATACTGCAGGTTAGACATAATTGCAGCACGAAAGTGGGTTGGCACCAAGTCATGGGGATATAGGGATCCCTACTATATAGCGAAGCTATGAAGCATAATTAGTCTACTACTGGTTTCTGCTAGAGCTGATAACCTCTGCATGGATACTCCAAGTTTATGATATATTATATTATTTAAAACGCGCTAAAAACTCGTAAAATTCATCCTACGTGTGTGCAATAGTGTTCAATCTAAAGCCTCCAATAAGTTTTAAGTGCAAAAATGCATTTGCAGAAAAGATTGTATAAAGATCAAATACTGTCCACGGATCCCTCTGTCAGATAAGTATATTTGAATTATGTTTAAATAAATTACCTTTAAGATCATAGAACATGATACTTTGTTTTAAAATAAATTACTCTTTCTATTACAGGTAATCTGATCAACTTAGCGTAAAAAAACCAATGTATGAAGATCAGGTTTTACTAAACCAGCATTGTTTATTATTGAAAGTACAATAAAATATAATATTAGGTGATGCTCATAGGTGTTTAATTAGATTAAAACATTATAGAATTTTAAATAATTAAACATAGATTTGAAATTATTTAATGGTTTGCAAAGCTTTATGGTGCCAAATCATAAAAATAAGACACGTCTTCTGATTAAAGCCAAATGAAGTACCAAAATACGTACAGCAAAAATTAAAATCTATACTCTGAAGAATTGGCTTCTTGTTGTACCTCAAATTCATTAATATAATTGTATGTGTAATACTATTACTTGTAATGTTTTGCATTATTAAGTCATAGATTTTATAACTAAAATCTTTGATAATATTCTGCATATATATACATTATTTTCATATTATAAAGTGTACACCAGAAAATAATTGTGCGTTTGTTATGAAATAGATTAGCTATAACAAAATAAATTAATTATTCGAGAATGCATTTATGTATTTAGAAATATATAGTAAACTCATTCCAAAACCAGCTTTTGCTTGATGAAAGCTGTTATCAACACAAAGAATTTGATACGTTACAATCAAAATTTGCCTATGAGTTGGCTTCCCGTTGTAAGTCAAATCAATGAATGTAATTACATAAGCAATAATATTACTGGTAATATATTGCTTTAATCTTTGATAATCTACCATCGTCATTTATATATTCCCCTATAATATAGTAAATACCAGAAAAAATTATGCGCTTATTGTAAAATAGAGAAATTAGCTATTACAATATGAATTAATTATGTAAATTTAAATATGTATTATTCTATCTATTTCTCTAGAAATAGACAGAAAACTCATCCCGTAACCTTTTTTTGCTAGATTCAAACTTTTGTCAATACAAAGATTTTGAGATCTTACAATCAAAATTTGCATATGAAGAGTTGGCTTCACATACATACACATGCAATAATATTATTGGAACAAGACTCATATGCAAGGATTTGGAGTCGAAGACTTCTTCGACTTGCTACGTGGATAGGTCTTTAATTATATAGTACATAAATTAAATAAAATAAAATGTTTTTATACCATGTACATCAATATCCATGTTGTTTGGCATAGTTAATTCTGAAAATTAAAATTGAATTTCAATGTTTTTCAAAATTAATGTTTGCAATACACACACACACACACACACACACACATATATATATATATATATATATATATATCTGGAAATCTGGATGATTTACTGACAAATTGTATTGTAGTTCAGAACACGTGTGCAAATAAATTTGAATTATTTATTTATAATAGGTATTTCTGGACTAGGTTTAAATTGTTTCTTTTATTATAGATAAAAAAATAACAGAAGGACTCAATTGACAAGAATAAGAAATATATCCATTTAATAATTCATCACTAAATATTTGAACTTTGAAAACTTTTATATATATATATATATATATACACACACACACACACACACACACACACACATAAGTATATGACATTGAAATAATTTTTATTGAAAAGATGAGTAAATTAATTTCTTCTAAAAAACTATGTATATAGATCTATATTCAAAAATGTTTTCCTGAGGAGCTATAAATTAATGAAAATATTTGTAATTTATTTATGAACTTTGATGATCTATAATTCAATTTAATTGTTTTCTGTATAATGGAAAAAATATGATAAAGTTTATGATATCCTAAGACATAATCTAAACCAATTTCCAATAATTTTTCGATATGAACAAAAATTTTTGAAAATATTACAGATAGTTTATGTATATATACATTTACATACACACATACACCCACGCACGTACATTGTAATAAAATCATTTGTCGTGTACCAATAGTTTATTTTATGCATTACCTTATTATAATTATGATTTAATTAATATTATGTTAATATGCACACCTGCATGTATGTATGTACAATACATGTGTCTATAAAATATGTATATATAAATCAAATCATAAATACAAAAAATCAGGTATTTAATAAAAAAATAATATAAATAATAAATAATTACTAAAAATTACCGTTTTCCTTTATTTAAAATTAACTTACGTTTATTTTTCTCTACAAAATCAGAGAAGGAGAAATAAGGTGAAATAATACGACTGTTGTCTTCAAAGGCTTATAGAGCAAATGAATACATCATCACTTGTATATTACCTGTATAAGTAATTGATATAGTAGTAGTGCATACCCCGTTTATTCGTGACCGCCTTTGTTTTGGTACGAAAGCACATAATAGTTCGAGCACTTATTTGTGATGTTTTTCTGAAGGAAGCTTGAAGGAGTTCTCTGAAATTTATTTTCGTATACGTAGATCATTTTTCTGGAGACCAATAATAAATTAATAATTAGACAATTATTTTGAATTTGCTTTAATGTAAACAAAATTTAATTTTATAGTTTAAAACGTTGCATATTTAAAGCTAAAAACCTAGTCGCCTGTTATTAACGATAAAGGTAAGTATGCATATTTAATTTAATTATTCGATATAAAAAAATTAAATTTTATTATGATTTAAAATTTTGAAATATAAATAGTTAAATTATACTGTAGATCAAATATTTTGAATTTTAGACTGGTTCTTTTTTAAAAAATAATTAGAAAAATTTTACTAGAACAGACATCATTTAATATTACTCAAATAACAAACTATTTTTACTTATTCGTAAAATGCGGTTTCCCACAAAAAATATGGTAGTTACCAACAGAGATAAGTTTACCAGTCGTGCAAAAATTTTTCGATTTTGCATAAAATTCTTTTATAAACTCCTTATTTAATATAAAGAACATAAAAAAATTTTCAGATTTAAAATCATATGGAAGGAAGTTATATTTAAATAATTATTTTTATATTGTGTAGTTTTTTTATCATACATATACACAAGTAATAATTGAAAAAGATTCCATTTCCATATAGAAGCTTTTTGAGAAAATTCAATTAGGTAGCTTTTTTAGGCACCTTTTAGCATTTTTATATATACCATATATCACTTGTTTATTAATAACTTGCATTTTATAAATAATTGCATTTATCTGGACTTCGACAAAGGCAAATTTGTATTTTAAGATCACAAAATCTTTCAATCGACAACAGCTTAAATCAAGCAAAAAAAGGTTATGGGATGAGTTTTCTGTCTATTTTTACAGATATAAATGCATATTTAAATAATTAATTCATATTGTAACTTCACTATATAATAGAGGAATATATAAATTAATATAAGAGATTATCAAAGATTATAATTAAAAAATGTATGACTTAAAAATATATTACCAGTAACATTATTGCTTGTGTATTACATTAATGGATTTGACTTACAACGAGAAGCCAACTCTTAGGCAAATTTTGATTGTAACGTCTCAAATTCTTCGTATTGATAACAGCTTTCATCAAGCAAAAGCTGGTTTGGGATGAGTTTACTATTTATTTCTACATACATAAATGCATTATTGAATAATTAATTCATTTTGCAATAGCTAATTATTCTATTTCTTAACAAGCACACAATTTTTTTCTAGTATGTGTTAATGTATGTGTGGGTGTATATATATATACCCACACACACATACATACATACACACACATATATATATTATAGATTATGAAAGATTTTAGTTAAAAAATATATAACCTAATGCAAAATATGAAGTTACTTTATGAGTAATTTATTTTATATGAATTATTTTATTTTATTTAATCAGTTGAAACCCCTTTAATAAATTTTGTACTTACAATGATTAACAAGACTGGTTTAGTAAAATCTGATCTTTACACGTTGCTTTTTTTTACACTAAGTTCATCAGATCACCTGTAACAGAGAAAGAATAATTTATTTTAAACACAAAGAATCATGTTCTTGATCATAAAGTTAATTTATTTAAACGTAATTCAAATATACTTATCTGACAGACTTAGATCTGTTGATATTTTTATCCATTATGCTATCTTTTCTGAAAGTGCATTTTTTTACTTGAAATTTTTTGCAGTTTCCAGATTGAACACTATTGCACATACGTAGTATGAGTTTTATGGGTTTTTAGCGAGTTTTAAATAATATAATTTATAATAAACTTGCTGTACCTATTTGAAGGTTATTAACTAGCAGAAATGAGCAGTAGATAGAACAATACTGCAGGTTAGGCTTAATTGTAGCACGAAAGTGGGTTGGTACCAAGTTATGGGGATATATCAAATAACCGACGGGTTGACGTCACGTAAAGAACGTGTAGCTGGATGAAATCGGAAGACCTGACTGTCGTGAAGTGTGCAATGGAATAGATTTGGGTGATTTGCAGAAAAGTGGCATATGGCATGTCGCCACCCCCTACACTGCTGTATTTAAACTTTATCGAATTCGCAATCACACCAAAATCTTCTACTAAATTTACTTAAAAGTGAGGTTATGAATTTAAGTCACTTTATTAAGTGTGCATTAATGGTTGCAGTAAATGTAGCCAAAATGTCACTACCGTAACATGTCGCCAAACAGAACGTTGCTAATCAAAATACTGCAGGGCTTTATTAGACATGAAGCCTGTCACAACCGAAGCCAATCCAGAAATTTCCCTATGTTAATGTTATGGAAAAAATTTAATATTGTTGTAGCTGTTTCCGAATAAACTATGTTTTGTTATACCTTAAGTGATAAAAAACCACTATCAGTTGTCCCCTTAAACGAAACTTTTTTTCTTCGATTTAGACGGCGAAATATGCCATTTTTCTGCAAAGCACCCATATACGATGAGTCCATCAATTTCTGTTTCCATGTATTTCTATGTTTTCTCCAGAATTCTGTTCTAGTAGGATTTTTTTTACTGATTTT
>JACCIB010001327.1:0-39592 GCA_018906965.1 Philotrypesis tridentata | reverse complement strand
GTGCGGCGACGCACAGCTCGTGCGATCGAGCAATTGTAATTTCATGTTCAATATACCTATAGTTCTCATTTCTAATCACGAGTACATTTATTTCGCGAACCTTCTTTCCGCCGCCTCCGCGATCCCTTCGAGAATCTAGAGCCGGCCGAGCCTGACAACGAGATAGTATAATAAACGCGGAGAGTCTTCTCCACGGTTGCAACGACCGATCGTCCGAGAACATCGACCGGACCGTTACAAATGGCGCCCTAACGTTATTGTGGCTATATTAATTAAGTAATACTCGTGAAATATTTCACTCGGAAACGCGTACGCCTCGCAATACTCATTTTTTTTTCTTACTCTTATTGTTCTCGTTGTTATACGAATAAATGGTCGAGAAAATAATTCTAACATTTAATTCTCGAACGAGCTACCATATATGAATTCTTCGTAGTCGAACGAAAGTATCGACGAGCGTCGTACAAGCGTGAGCGTGTTTATTTACGTTCCTTCGCCGAGCCGAAAGCTCGAGACACGCGCCGCTGCTATACACGAAGATCAGAGTAAGCGTACGACACTCGATAGACGCGCCGCGCGTATATACAGTATACCAGTGCGTACGGCAACACGTAGCCTTCGAGCATCGTTACTCGAATTTTACTTGTGCAAATTTCGCCCGACGCGATCAGGTAGCCCGTCTATAGGCAAGCGAGAGCCGAGCGGCCGACGGCATAGACACTGCTGCGGCGTATACCCATTGTTGACATCGCGCGCGCCGAGTTGTGGCTCGACGCTATAGTGTCGCCCGCCCAGGCAGGTATACGGTTGCCCGCCAGTAAGCGAGAGAGACAGTATATTGTATACGTCCGGCTAATTACTACAACTGTACGATTCTCACGTCGTATGTCGTACACCGATTTCTTAGAATTGCCGACTGACTCTCTCAATTTACTGTAGCCGAATATTATTCGATTGCGTTATTATTTAACAATATTAGTAAACTATTTTGTTTCAATATTATTCAGCAATATTATTTACTTAGGTAAATTGATTTTATTTGTTTAAATTGATATTTATTTTTGTGAACTCAAAATTATAGTTTTTGCTATCCTCGCGCACTCGTTTTCTTTTCATGTGAACGATATTTCTCGAGCGAATAATTTTGAATTACAAAACTAAATTTTATTTTGTGGTAGTGTTTTTTTTCTCATTGCTTAATAATTTATTGGTGGATAAACTCTAATCATTTCTCGGGTGCTTAATCAAATTTTCAATAATTTTCTTACCAAAATTAAAATTTTTTTTTTGTTCTTCTAATTTCAACTTAGTAAATTACGAATGAGCTTTTATTCGACTGTAGACATGTCGCTTTCTGAGTCACTAACAAACAGTCAGATGATTAGCAATCGCTTGTTGGAATTTTTGGAGAAATTGAACGCAAATGAAGTATCGTTCGCGTTGTCGAAAATCGGACTAATAGATAGTGGTATTGTTGAAAATAATAAATCGCGTTTGTATAAATGCCTCATGGGCGAATATAGCGCGGAAGATTTTGTACCTACGCCGATTTCTGTAAACGCAAATCTAGAGCGAAAACTACACACGTCTGCGCGCGATAAGTATATTTCAGCATTGCCCGCCGAGATCAGTAAATTTCTGCAAAAAGACGAAGACTCAGCATTAGTACATATGTTAGAAGTTAGACATGTCCCAGTAGATGTACCATCAACCAGTTTCAATGAAATTATTAACGCGTCGACAAGTAATTATGAACAGCCGAATAAAACGACTTCGTGTGAAAATTGTGGTAATAATTCACTATTCGAAAGAGATAACCGAGACTCGGACGACCTAAGCCAACACAGCTCACAAGATTCCGAGCATAAACTGTTACAGGAAATGAACATAAATAAAGTCAGCCGAAGGTCGCAGCGATCAGCTTTTCAGATCCAAATGAACCACCTCCTTGGTTCTCTTCGGTTTCAAGTAACTGGGATAAGAGGCTATCTGATTTAGAAGTAGTAATGAATAAGAAAAAACAAAAGAAGCCTCCTCCTCCCGATAAGAAGAAAAGCTCCGAGGAAGGTAAAGCTGATCAAACGAAAACGACTGATAATAAGCAGCCTAGCGTCGACAGCAATCGAAAGAAAGACGAAAAGAAGAAAGATCTCGTCTGTTATGGCTGCCAAAAGCCAGGCTACACAAAGTATACTTGCCCTGACTGTAAGGGAAAAGCCAAAGGGGAAAAGTAGAGGAGGTCCCTACTGACCCTTTTGTGTTGAAATTTGACGCGAGACTGAATCCACGCGATCGAACTTTGACAGTCAAAAATTCGACAGAAGTTATTCGCGCGGACGGAGCGGAGGAGAACGAGACCGAGGTCAACCGAGCCTGGCATCCATAGGGCTGCAAGAATTGACCTATGCCCAACAGGTGGCATTGGACGAGTTGCTCGACCGTCTCATCCCTAAGTACACGGGACCTCTCGGCTTCACTAACTTAGTAGAATTCGATCTGGAAGTTGAGACATGTCGGCCGATTAAGCAAAAATACTATCCAGTATCGAAGATCCTCGAGGAGATGATGCATACGAAAGTCAAAGCAAAATTAGAAGCTGACATCCTCGAGCCATCTGATAGCGAATGGTCCAGCCCAGCGCTAATGGTGCGAAAAGGGAAAAACGGAGATCGTCGTTTGTGCATCGACTTTCGAAAACTGAATAAACTAACTAAAGTCAGCGCGTATCCCCTTCCGCACATGAATACCATCTTAAGTAAGCTCCAACGCGCTCGCTATATTTCCACCATCGATCTCAGCGATGCTTATCACCAAATCAAAATTAATAAGAGGAGTTGTCCGTATACGGCCTTTACCGTACCAGGTATGGGCCTATTTCAGTGGAAGCGGGTCCCGTTCGGGCTAGCAGGTGCTCCAGGTGCATTTCAAAAACTGATTAATTCAATCATTACGCCTGACCTGGAACCTCACTGCTACAGCTGCTTAGATGACATTATTATTTGTACTGATACATTCGAGGATCATCTGAAATACCTCGAATTAGTTCTAAAGAAGTTGGTAGAAGCTAATCTAACGATTAATCGACAGAAGAGTCACTTTTGTCAAAGTGAAGCTCGGTATTTGGGAGTCCTGGTTAACAGAGACGGATTTCGCCCGGATCCCGAAAAGATTAAACCGATCATAGATTACCCTAAACCAAAGAATCCAACCTAAGTACGAAGATTCATGGGAATGGCAGGGTGGTATTTAAGATTCTTAAGAAATTACGCAGATATTGCCCGACCACTCTTCGATCTAACTAAGGCCAAGGCGAAGGAGAATTTTTCTTGGGACGAGACGCATCAAAGATCGTTCGAACAGATAAAGTTACTGATCACATCTGCACCTGTTCTATACCGTCCCGATTTCTCACAACCCTTTTGTATTCAGTGCGACGCATCCGGCACTGGCCTTGGAAGTGTACTCACTCAGACGATGGATAACCAAGAGCGGGTTATAGAATTTGCCAGCCGAACCTTGACGTCAGCTGAACGTAATTATTCGGCCACGGAACGCGAGTGTCTCGCGGTACTCTGGGCAATCAGGAAATTCCGCCCGTATGTTGAAGGTTACCATTTCAACGTTATTACCGACCATAGCAGTCTCAAGTGGCTCAGCAATCTGCGCAACCCTACGGGTAGATTAGCGCGATGGGCGCTCGAACTGCAAGAATACGACTGTTATTGAACATCGGGCAGGTTCGTCTCACCTAGTTCCAGAGCACTATCTAGAATATACGAAGACGATGACGACTTAGTTGAAAATCGTCCAACTCTGGCGAGTGTTAACCCAGAGAGCGATACAACTGACGACTGGTATCTAAACCGACGCCATGAGGTGGCTACCAAGCCACTCGAAAATCCGAATTGGAAGCTCGTCGGCAGTAAGTTGTACTCGTATCGGCCGAATGCGTTTATTGACGAAATTCTAGAAGACGATAACGCGTGGAAACTAGTTGTTCCGAAAGAGCAACGTGAGCAAGTTTTAATTGAATGTCACGACCAGCCAACGGCAGGCCACTTCGGTCGCAAGAAAACTCAGCAGCGAGTAGCCCTGTCGTATTATTGGCCATCGTTGAATAAAGACGTAAAGAACTACGTTCGCACATGCTTTACCTGCCAACAATGTAAGCCGGAACAGCGTAAGCCGCCCGGTCACATGGGAAATCGCAATTTTTCCCGACCGTGGGAGACGGTAGCAGGCGACGTGATGGGCCCTCTACCGAAATCGACTCATGGGTTCGAATACCTTTTAGTATTCCAAGACATGTTTACCCGATGGGTCGAATGTATTCCTATACGTAAGGCAAATGCTCAGACTATTATAAAACATCTCAACGATCAAGTATTCCTACGATTTGGCACCCCGAAGGTATTTTTCTCGGATAATGGTACCGAGTTTCGAAACAAAGCAATGGATAAATTCCTTCGAGATAGAGGTGTACACCATACGTACGCGCCTCCGTACCATCCTCAGCCGAATACGGTCGAGCGAGCCAATCGTACGATTAAAACTTTGATACGTGAATACCTTGACGGACATCACAAAAACTGGGACGAACACATTTCAGAGTTCGCCTTCAGTATGAACACCGCGGTCCAGGAATCTCTAGATGCATCACCAGCCATGCTGAACTTCGGCCGACAGCCTAATCCACCACTATCTCTGCTTCGTCAAGAAGAGTTGGTAGCTACGACGGAAGAAGCCAAGCAGACTATGGTAGATTGGAAGAATCATGGAAGATTTAGAAGATTTACGAGATCTAGCTAATGAACGCGCTAAGGTAGCGCAGCAGCGACAAGCGAAGTATTTCAACGATCGCCACCGAGACATATGATACTCAGTCGACGATTTGGTATTAAAGAAGAATAGAGTACTGTCGTCTGCAGCCGAAGGCGTCGCAGCGAAACTCGTGCCACCTTATATCGGCCCCTTCAAAATCAGCCGCATATTAAGTCCGAATATCTACGAACTTATTGATTTAGATGGTAAGGTACTGGGTCCAACGGACGTAAGCGATCTTAAGGTTTACCAAGAGAGAACGGCCGTCGATTCACCAGTGGATGAAGAAAACGGCCGAGCCACGCCCGAGGACGAAAAAGACGCTGCAACAGAAGATCTGCGAGAAGAAGACAAAGAAACCGCGTCGATGAACTCGAGTATTCCGCGCGAATGCGATAGTCCGCCGACAGACGTATCCCCCACGCAATCCGCGAGCGTAAGCGAAAGTAAACCCAAACGAGGACGACCGAAAGGCGCGAAAAATAAAGCTCGTACGGCACCGGTAGACCTTTCTCCAAGGCGAACGCGCGCACAAAAGGCGGCAGCGTAGGGTTTCGGCAGATACGCATCCTCTTTACTTCTTATCATCTTTGTGTGTTCTTTTATTCCTAAACCCATTACTAACCCATTGTGTTGTCTCTCCCCTCGACCCCACAGATCAAACAACATGAAGAGAGCAGCGAGCTTGGACGCCCTATCGGACGACTTTTTACGTCAGCTGAGACTGGCAGACATGAGTAGAGCCGTGCCCAATCCAGCACAGGTTTCCCCGTCGGCCGTAATCACGTCCGCCGAGTCCAACGAGACCATCTACCTCGACCTGGCGAAATTGGACCAGGATGAGACGACGCCAGCAACCAAGTCCGATCGGCCGACCGCCCCAGTAGTGGAAGCAATGACGCCGGACGAGATAGAAGATAGGAAGAAGAGACTCATGGACGAGCTCAAGGCGCTCGAAGACGTCCAATTCAAGGCGGCCATGGACAAAAGGGCGACCGCCAAGGTTAAGGCCGGACGAATCCGCAATGAGCTGATGGCCGCATTGGAAGAGACCTTGGAAATCGGCAACGAAATACGCAAAACGTTCGGAGAGCGAATAGACTTGCCGGACGATACCAAGTTGGCAGAGACCCTCAAGTATCTGCAAGGGACAAAGCCGACCAGGCGTCTCTTATCGACCAAGACGTCGAACGAATCCGTTCATCCGACTCCCAAGGCAGTCAATCGGCCAAGAGGTTCGGCCGAAATACAGGCGGACGACAAAGGCAAAGCCCGCTCCTCTGGCACCAGCCGAGAATCGACGATACAGTCGATCGAGGACCTTAATGCGGAGTTCAAGCGGTCCGCAGAACTCAAGCGTCGGGCAAAGCTCGAACACGCGAGGACGACCGGGCAATACTATACAGAACCCGGCCTTCGGTGCCCGATCTGTGGTCAACGAGGCATTAGGAAGATGGAGGAGTGCACCAACTTCTCGGTGCATGGTGCGGACCTCACGTACTGCACCAAGTACAAGAAGTGATGGACGACCCTGGCCTTCGGCCGACAACTCCCCCACTCCTCATCCCCATTGTTACCTTAAGGTTCAAACTCTCCTCTCCTTTGCAAATCATGTAATTTTGTGCAAAATTCTGCCGAATTTTTTTTTATTTTCTAAGGCACTGACGCCCGATTTTTTTTGTTGTTTATTACAACGTCGAGTAGGCAAAATGCCGTGTTTTATTTCTTATTATTTGACCGTATTGGCCATCGGCCGATAGTATTGTGAAGAGAGAGAGATGGGAGATACCCCTTAATTGATAAATAAATTTTTATTTTTTATATTGCAAATTATTGCGTATTATTCATTAAATTTTTTTTATTACAACTCTTGATAAAACTTTTTGTTCTTTATCTTGTAGCCCTACAATTCATACGGTGTAGTATAATCCCTTATCGCCCGGATAGTCGAAGTAAGCGAGAGCTGGTACGCCGGGATGGGTACTCAGCGTCTGGAGGGGGGTGTTGTAACGGATGCATAGGCACGTTACCTCCTCTCCGGGCATACACCAAGAATTGTTAATCCAAATATTCTTGTTTCAGATCGCCAGCGGACACGAGTATGCGAGAGAGACAGAGAGAGAGAGAGAGCGCCTAGTTAGGCAGTAATACAGAGAGAGCGCGCGTAGTTCCCCCCTCCCTTCGGTATCGTACACCGACTAAGTAGTATTGCGCTAACCTTCGAACGGTGGGCCACACGAACCCCGAGCTTAGAGCCTTCCTTTTTGGGACATCCCCGACGCTTCTGGCCTTCCGACCGGACTTTCGCCCTCATTGCGTGCGACCTCCACACTACCGGCCAGGACGACTGCAGCGTCCGAGAGCTCCAGCGGCGACTTCCCGGCATCCGCGCTATTGTAAGTACCGCTCTCTCTATCTCTCGATATTCGGGCGAGTGTGCCCTTTCTCTCTCTCTCTCCCTCGCCCCGTGTGCGGCGACGCACAGCTAGTGCGATCGAGCAATTGTAATTTCATGTTCAATATACCTATAGTTCTCATTTCTAATCACGAGTACATTTATTTCGCGAACCTTCTTTCCGCCGCCTCCGCGATCCCTTCGAGAATCTAGAGTCGGCCGAGCCTGACAACGAGATAGTATAATAAACGCGGAGAGTCTTCTCCACGGTTGCAACGACCGATCGTCCGAGAACATCGACCGGACCGTTACAATATATATATATACTACTTTTAAAGTTTTTTTTTTGAAAACTAGACAAAATTTTCTAAAAATAAGTGTTACTTGTTCCTACATTGATGAAAATTTTAATATCGACAAAAAATGTAATAAAAACTGTTTTTACCAACTTTAACCCTCCGTAACTCAGAAATAATGCAATATATCTAAAAAAAATCAGGGGGTGTATTTCATCAAGTAGAAGAGATTTAATATGATCAGAAAAAAAGTTTAATCATAGCAATGTATAGGTAGCATTTCGGAGTATCTCCTCCGAAATGTACCATCTGTCCTATCTACGATGCTCAAATCACCAAAATTCAAGGAATGACCTGTGTCTCTGTTGTGCACAGTTTTCGGTCAGATGTCTTGATTTTTTATCAATACTTATGTTCGTACTCGCGCTTCCTAAGGAGCCGCGAGGTTATACCGATGCATGACGCCTCGCAATCTGCACAATCAATTTTATACACCACGTTCGCTATGTCCTTAACGTCGAGCGAGTCCTTACCAAGTTTTATAAACTTGTTAAATTTATTGGTAACCTGTGGCACGGAGATCGATGCACCTTTCCCCGCGGGATTTGTGGTAAAATCGAGAGGGGGGGCGGCGGCTCCATCTCCCCGTGTTTTACGGGTTTTTTACTCCACGGCCGTATTTGTTTAACTGGGGGCGCCGTGACCGTGGAGTTCACTATTATCGTGTCACCCGTTTCTCTCCCTGGCCTCGACTGAGAACTCTTAACCTCAAGGTCGCTTACTGGGTTCACACGGGGTAAGGCAAAAAAATAACGAGTACACTCGCGAAATATGTTTATCGACAATCGTATGTATTTTATCTTCTCACTGCTTACAATTCTCCGCGGGATCGACGACAACGCGCGGCCATACAATTTTCGATAGCTGGCGGAAAGCGACGGCGGCTACGACAATAGGAGGTACACGTACACTTTCTGTTGCACTTTCTTACGTTTTCTTGCTGATCTCTCGCCTCCTCCTCTCATTTGACCGAAGTCTCGTACCCTAAAATGCGAAGGTCACGAAAAATATACTCAACGTGCGTCAACTCGGAGGGCTGCTGCTGAATTGCGATTCTTCAATGCTTCTCGATTTTTTCTAGGCTCTGTATTGCTCGGGGGCTCAACAGGTAGTGCCCTCTCGGAGCGGCGTCTCGACTCTTGCTCGCGACTAATCACGTGATCACCTTGTATAGTATATTGTTTCGTGGCGTAAATTGAATTATTTTTACGCTTTCCTCTCTCACACTCACACTTCGGCTACGGCAATTTCATGCATATTTCTACAACATTCATTTTCTTCGGGAAATATTCACACTTAGTTACATAATTATTAGCTTAATCTTTCTCATTTTCACACATACATTCTCTTCTCACGCAGCTTTCGTCGTATAACTCCGTTGTTCTTTCCTCGTACGCGCACCTAAATTTGTCGATGTGGAGGAAGCTTGATGCCTCCTCCTCGACCCAATACGATTGTATATGCGACGGCTGTGGGGCTCGGTAGCCTCCATTTTATCCTCGTTCGTCTTCTCTCTCTCTCTCTCTATCTCTATCTCTCTCTCTCTCTATCTCTATCTCTCTCTCTCTCTCTCTCTCTCTCTCTCTCTCTCTCTCTCTCTCTCTCTCACTCGCACTCGTACAGTACATGAGCACACGCACACACTCTCGCCGCTTTCGTACGCGCATGAAGCTCGTTGCTCATTACGCCGCTACTCGGCCGCTTGTCATGCCTCGTGGTCGTTGAGGTGCCATAGCAATTGCTGTGTCCCTCTCGTGCCGCGCCTGACTCAGCGCGTCTCTCGCGGTGGCGTGTGGTAACTGAGGCACTCCCTCTCCTCACGCTCTCTCGCTGTACTCGAACCGATCACTGAAACAGATAAATTACCCAGATATTTTCTCAATCTGCGTTTCTCGGTCTCTCCCCCTTTCGGCGTTGACGTGTCCCTGGTAGCTTCCCTGGGTGACTGGACGTTGATTCGGGGCATTGAGGGAAGAAGATAAAGAGAAAATAACCAACTTATCCTTAGTCCTCCACGTAGTTCGAGCGGTGACTTTCTCCCTCTCGGTGGCTCTGGTCCTCCTCGGTCAGGAAAGCGCGGTGCAAGATGGCCTGCCACAGATCAATTTTGTTCAGATACTTCGTATTTCGTAGTCGATTGAGAATTATAGCCATGGGTGGTAAGGGGTAACCGTCCTTCTTCGTAACAGCATTAATCACAATATAATTCGCGCAGAATATCTCCGATCCATCCGACTTCAGCACCAGCACGGGTAAACTACAGAAATCGCTAGCCGAGTTTTCGATAATGCCAAGCTTCAAGAGCTCTTCCACAGTTGCTTGGATAGCAGCTAGCTTTTATGGTGTATCCACGTCTGGCGGATTTCTCAGATTTCTCAGTCGTGACATCAGCATTTTATTTATTGCTTACACGGTCTCAGGTGTATGCAGGAGAGTACCTTTGTACGACAGATTCTCCGTCGCAAGCCTTATTGACAAGAGAAATGTTGAAGTCACTGAGAAAATTTATAAAAACGTTATACGGAAAAACTGCAACATTATTATTTCGATTCCATTATTCGATGCATTCTTAGGATTTATAGGATTACTATCAGTATGTTTAATTTTCACAAGCCAAGACCATATTAATGCCGCTTCTCTTGTAACATAGAGAAATTATTTTATCATTATTTGTGGCATATGCCTTAAATAAGATTAGAAAAGAAATGGTGTAAGACCCCCCTCAATGGCGTAATTTTAACCTAATATCCCGAATCGGGAGGGAGCTAATTTCTGACACGGCGACGGTGGTAATATCATGTTATTAGTGTAGAGAGATATATTAATTGTTCAATGGAATCGCCTTCTGCTGATGAAAATAGCAATTTATTCGTAAGACTACACATCGATTACCGTAGAACTTCGTCTTGCAAAAAGTTACTGGTAGTATAATCATTAATTTTTATCTAGATTATGTAAAACAAACTTTTACTTGTCTTGGAAAGGTTTGTTTAGAGAGATTCAAGATTTACATTAATATATATTTAATTATTAAAAAAATCCATTAAAGATATAGAAGTATCAATAAAAGCATGTGACCTAGGCTTGTGAAAAAAATTAAGTTTTGAAAAATTTATTCTGTTAGTCATCTTAATTACATTAAAACAGTGGTCGCTATATTTGAGCTTTTATTTATGTATAATAGTTCTTTATACTATAATAGTTCTTTATACTATATGTTAATATACTCTGAGTTGTTTTTCATACTCCGGTTATATCAATTTTTGCAAAGTTACCAAAAATTTTCTGTTTTTATAGTAATTTGTTAAAAGTTTCAAGGCATTGGAAATTAACGTTTGAATCATAATCTACCTTACGCCTATAATTTACAACTATAATATAACTAATTTTGTTGTTTTTCTGCCTTAGCCTAATTTCTTCAGCCTCCATAATGAT
Source organism: Philotrypesis tridentata (assembly GCA_018906965.1). Taxonomy (NCBI): domain Eukaryota; kingdom Metazoa; phylum Arthropoda; class Insecta; order Hymenoptera; family Pteromalidae; genus Philotrypesis; species Philotrypesis tridentata. Next base: position 28,585 of record JACCIB010001327.1, on the reverse strand, counting down.
TACTTTTTGTATTATCACATCAATTATCTACAAAATTTCTGTACTATTTAATTCTAAGTATGAACTTTCTTTAGTTCGATTGAGAGGGGTCAGCTCCCAATATACACTCATTCACAAAGAAATACCCCTCTCCCCACTAGCATTTGTTGTTCAGAGCATAGGCTTAGAAACGATTATAAGAGGCCATTATAATTTGTGATTTTTAGTAAGAATTCATAAATTATTCTTGTTAATAAATGAAAAAATTGTTATCTACTACTACTTAACTTATTTCATTTGAACATTTTTATCTATTCAATTTAAATATTATATGAACAATTTCATGATTAATTTTATGATTAACTAACTTTAAATTGTATGATTAATTAATGTTCTTTTTTTAAAATTCCAGTGCCAGAAAAAGACCAATTCCATACCATCGACCTACACCGTCTCCATCTTCTTCACAAAGCAGTATCAAGAGCAGTAAATATAGTTCATGTTCAACTCACAGTTACAGTTCCAGTAGATCTCAAAGTGTTAGCTCATTACACTTGATTAGCTGACTTAGTTATGTAGCAAAGATATATCTAATTAATTTTGTATTTACAATAAATAAAATAGATTTTTTTAAATATTTATTGGTATTAAAATTTTGAAGCCAAATTTATTTGACTTAATATTAATCGGATATACCAGAATGTGATACGTGCGTTGTGTGCCATATACCGCCGTTTCGTTGATTGATCATTTTTTATCCTCATAATTTTTACATTTTTTTAAATACATGTTCTAGTAGGTGTTCATTCTGTAGATGATGTTCATCATCTTGGAGGTCATCTTGACACCTGGACATCATCTCCAGGAAATTTTAAGTTTTTTTACGTAATTAATTTTCATATATGCTTAGTAAATATTCTTGAGGATGATTTCAGGTCAACTTCCGGTCATCGTGACAATTGGATATAATAGTCGAGGTATAATGTTTAGTGACTGCGTGTGCGTGTGCCTGCGTGCGTGCGTGCGTGCGTGCGAGCATACGTGTGTGTATGTGTGCGTGTGTGTGTGGGTGTGTGCGTGTGCGTGTGTGTGTGTGTGTCTCTGTCACCTGTAAAAAAATACACATAACAGTGGTCTACAAATTATATTTTTTCCTTTAAATTTAGTGTTATACACCACTTTGATACATAAAACATATGCGTGTGTTTAATATTTAATAAAAATGAAAAGTATTTACTTACTAAAAATCATTATTTTCATCATTTTTGTATATGGCCTGCAGCTTTCTGAACGAACTGGTTCATCAATTGTTCATGAAGAGAAGAGATTCCTGAAAAACATCAAATTAAAATAATGAATTATACTTATCTTCACATTATTAGTAATTATAGTGAATGTTATGTATGTAAACATACGTAACATTCACTATTGAATTATCATTGCAAATTCCGCTCCAATTAGTTTGCGGAGAAACATATTCCAAAAGATTCTCTAAAATTTTAGTCAGATTGGTCTACTGGTGGCTGAGATGACATACGTAGATAGTGGAGGTTATAAATAGAGGTGATAGTTGGAGGATAGATGTCACGATTGAAGGTGATACATGGAGTATGTAGGTGATATATGAAGTTTTTAAGTTATATATGAAGTGTGCAGGTGATGTGTGGTTAATGGAGGTCAGAGTTGATGGTGATAGATGCTGTATGAGATGGGTGGAAGTTGTATACCGATGGTGAATATTACAAATAGAGGTAATTTTTGTAAGGTGGAGTTCATAATTGGAAGTTATAAGTAGTGGATATAGTGCAGGGTGGTGGTCATGATTGGAGGTGATCGAAGATGGGGGAAGGTGACAGATGGAGGGTGGAAATAATACCTACAAGATAGAAAGGAAGAGTGGAGGTTATGTGTAGTTGGTGAAGATCATGTTTGGAAATAATAATATGATAGATGAAGGTTTCATCTACGATATATAATTGCGTACGTTTCCTACTCTTATTATTTCATATCTATCTCACAGAGCAGCAGTCATGTTAATCACATTAAATATAACGACGGACTATAAACTGCGACGTAGGAATAAATATTGCTGCATCGTGCAAATTCATTTACAGCTGACGAGTACCGCAAGGAAATGACAGCTCTTGTAGCGGAGCGATGCGTGCACGGTCACATTCACATGATCATGTGTGAGTGAGTGAGGGAGAGAGTATGAGTGCGAGAGAAAGAAAGCATGCACGGCACTCAGCCACGGGAGTGCGAGAGAGAGGGAACGCGTGTGGCGTTCAGTATGTGAGTACGAGAGAGAGAGAGAGAGAGAGAGAGAGAACATCAAGTTAGTGGTTGAATTCTAAAGGATTAATGGTCGGGTATATCAAGGAATAATTGGTGTAATTTTTGGAGCCTCTTGTTGTGAAATTTTGGTAAACAATTAATACAGATTTTATAATTGATTTTACTAGCAAAGATCGCTCGCTTCGCTCGCGTTTACGAAGAATAATGAACGATCAATCTTCATAAAACAGTATACATATCTTATCCAAAACAAAGAATTCAACATTTTTTAAAAGTTAAAAATATTAAAAATCAAAATAATTAAAAAGAGGAATTAACTTAGTATTTATTTATTAAAAAAAGGGTTGAAAAATTTGAAAAAATAAAAAATTTAAATAATTTATAAATTAGTAAGAAGTTTTGTCGATTTCTATTATACATATAATTACAAGGTGTTTTGTTTAGCTATTTGTTTAGGGGGTTATACAATAAATTATATTGTAGAATAACAAATGGTCGGAATTGTATTCATAATTATTACGGACTTCTATGGCACAAATAAAACTCTTGATTCTAGTCAAGATTGCTCACTAAACAAATATAATACTGTATATGTTGTAACGTGACGAAATGTCGTCACGTCACATCGGGTTCCGAGCTGCCGGGGTAGAGCATCTCAAGGCCATATCAATGAGATTTGTGTGCATGGGGTAATGGCGTTTGTTCTCTTTTCCGAGCAACTACGCGACGAGTGGAGAGATAGCGGTGAGACGAGAAAAATACGGAGGTCTTCTCCGACACTCATTTAAGGGCGAGAGGAGGAATGAGGAAAAGAGGACGTCAAACTCCGGTGTCGCAAGGGCGAGTCAGATTCATCCAGGGCATTCAGTCCGTTCATGATCGAAGATCGGACGTAGATGATGAACCGGTGGGGCTTCCTACGTGAACGTCTGTGGTAGCAGGACCAGCGTGATGGCTGTCCTCCCATGAACTTCAGAAGTAAAACAGCAGTTTCGGCGCTCTTAGTAACAGGCGTACTCCCGAACCAAAGGCCTAGGCAGATGGATATACTGAGAGTTATTTTGTACTTCGTAATTTGCATATTACCTTGGTTGAGCGCAAATGATTTATCGTAGAGGAACTCTTCCTGTTTGCTAGCAATTTACCAAAAGAGGCCTTTTTATACGACGATTTAGTTATTTGGCTTGGAGCCCAATACTACCCTAATACTTGTTTATATGTTTTCTCTTATATAAAGGGGGTTGCAGAATACATTAATATATTTATTTGAATAGCTTAACTATCAATGTTTTATTTGCGCGACCTCATTGCAACCATCTTTTTCGTTTTTCCACCATTTTTAGCAATCCTTCCTCGAGGCGAGGAGTCAACTGCGGAAAATAAATATTTTATACACTAACTGGAATTTTCTGAGCGGGCAAAAAAAATCAGCGTTACAAAACATGGTCACGTAAACTGGCATATATTCATAAATAAAATAAATTTAATTTTAATTTTAATTATTTTATGTGAAAATTATTAATCAATTCTATGTTTATAATAATGGGTGGAGGTTGTTGATAGTCACTGGGTGGCACAAGTAATCAGTACTAATTTTCATCGCTAAATATAAACTGATGGCTTAATATTTATAATTGCATAGTCAAATTTTTGATGCATTACATTTTTAAAGATTATAATTCAAGCAACATACTGAGATACAAATTAGTATTTTTTTTACAAGGACACTATTATTTGGTATTCTTTTATGGTTATAACCTCACTGTGTACGTGTTGCTTTGATTACCATGTGTTTTTGCTATGTCTCCAAGTAATAATGAGTTGAAATGTTACTCATACCCTAAGAAACCAGGCTCTATTAATATTAGAGATGCCTGTAAATGTAAGGGTTGGTTTATGGCACAACATTTCACAAATCATGTGTTGGAAGATCTGACTTAGATAGTAGGGGTTCTTATATTCCTTGTTGTGTGAGAGGTGCAAGTATTCCGTCGATTAATGTAGGTCCAAAAGTTCCAGCTCTTCCTGATAATTTTATTTCTTTATGAAATCTTATTGGTTCAAAAATTGTTAACAAGCTTAATGATATTAGTAGTTCTTTGGAGGATGTCAACATACGACTGGATGATATCGAAAGAAGAGTATTTAATCTTGAAGAAACTACTGTATCTAACTCAATTAATGCTATTTGAAGGGAGATTAGTTCGAGGAAACTTAAAGCACGTAATGTTATCATATTCAACGTTGAAGATTCTTCTAGTGCAATGGCTACTTGCTTACAAAATGTGTGACGTAGTAATAAATATTGCTGCGTCGTGGAAATTGCTGTACAGCTGATGAGCTCCCCAAGTGAATTGACAGCTCCTGTAGCGGAGTCAGCTCCAGTGGAGCTCGCGGGAAATGTCTCTGCTCGAACGCGTGTAGAACGCGATATGTGATATAGCTAATCCCACCTGCGCAACCTGCCAGCGTTCGAATGAGCAGCAAGAAGCAGAGAGCGCAGAGCGCGCGGTCACACACACACGTAATATAGTGTGAATGTGAGAGAGAGAGAGAGAGTGAGAGAGGGAATCAGCGTATAATTGAGAGGGAGAGAGAGAACATCGAGCATATGAGAGTGAGAGAAAGGGAACGAGCGCGTGAGTACGGGAGAGAGAAAGAGATCGTGAGAGAGGAAGTGAGACTCTGGAGAGTACTGTACAGGCGAACTGTACAGTACTGATATAGTGGTTTTTTCTGTATAGGTATAGAGGCATGGCAGCTACCAACTATAGAGGATACTTGTTGGTATTAAAGGGTCGTCTACAGTGATCTATATATAGGAATAGAGGATTTTGAATGCCGCGCTCGATAGCTTATCTATAGGTGAAGCCATGAGATGAACATCGATATTCATTGATTGATCGTTATAGATAAAAGGGGGCGCAGATTAACATATCAATTAGAGGATATAGAGGGCGGCAAATAATTTCTTAACCAATGAGGAAATTATGATTGGAAAAGACCGCACTCGGGGAAATCACGGATAGAAGAACAAATTAGTCGTGATTGTTCAATAGGCCAATAGAGGATTTATTTCAGAGAAAGGACCAATTGGGAAATTCGGCTGCTGAGACGACGCTTCCATGAAGAAGGAGATCGGGTCGGAAAATACGGCATCCTTCCTCTAGCGGAGCATCGGCCTCGGCCATTCCGTGCCCGACCTCGTGAGCAGCAGCAGCTTTAATAAGTGTTTCTTGGCAAGAAATGTGTAGATAAGTGCGTATACTTTCTAATGTGAGTTTATCCCTCGGTGATGTTTTGTAAATAATCATGGAGGAATTCACAAAATTGAAAATTACGAAAAGTAACGTTTAACCTATTATTTTTTAAAAAATATAAAAAATGCACTTATTGCCCTTGGAATTTTTTTGAAACCTAATTTTAACAGTGTTACGAATGTCTAGGCAACTTTTAATGTCATAAAAACTTGATCCCAATACTTGAACTTCAAAAATGTGCAACGGAAAATTTTGACTTTTATTGTTATCCAATTCAAAATGGCATCCGATTTCAACATTGTTTTTAACATTCACAGATTTTTTATTCGAAAATTTTCCTAAGAATACAAATATCTTAGAATTACTCAAAGAATGCTCTCAAATTTTTTCAGATTGATCCTGTGCAATTTTTGAATTTTCGAAAAATCAAAAAATCGAAACTTCGAAAAATATCCTTAAAAAATCTAAAAAAAATCATAGCATTCTTCAATGAATTCTAAGACATTTTTGTTCTTTCGAAAATGTTTAAAACTTAGTTTTTGAGAGAAAAATTGTTGAAAAATTTTTTTACAGAATTTTTTCTCATAAACAGAAATACAGAATTTGTTGAACATTTTGTTGAATATTTGTTGAACAAAAATGTCTCAGAATTCATCAAAGAATGCTATGAATTTTTTTTCAGATTTTTAAGGCTATTTTTGGAAATTTCGATTTTTTGATTTTTTAAAAATTCAAAAATTGCACAGGATCAATTTAAAAAATTTTGAGAGCATTCTTTGACTAATTATAAGATATTTTTATTCTTACAAAATTTTTACGAAAGTCCACAGTTTTCGAGTAAAAAATCTGTGAATCTTAAAAAAAAATTTTCACCTCGGACGCCATTTTGAATTGGATAACGATAAAAATCCAAATCTTCCGTTGCATATTTTTTAAGTTCAAGTATCGAAATCACGTTTTTATGACATTAAAAGTTGCCTAGACATTCGTAACACTGTTAAAATTAGGTTTCAAAAAATTTCAACGGTAAAAAGTGCATTTTTTTATATTCTTTAAAAATAATAGGTTACACGTTATTTTTCGTAATTTTTGACACCGCCAATTGAAAAAGCGACCTCGAAAACAGTAATATATATACCTTGAGTGAAAGTTCTTTGTTTGTTTTAAAATGATGGGCCATCGAATTCCACATTAAAACTTTGTTCGTTTGGGCGGTAATGGGTTAATAGAAAAAAGACTCTATCTCTCTACTCGAGTAAAAAATTAATTTTTGATTGTAGGCTCTGCACTGTATATTCTCACTTTAGAGATCTGTATGCAGGCAGGCCTTTCAAAAAAATTGGTTGGTGTTTTGTCGCAGCTGTTAGAGTGGACTCCTCGATAAGGCTCTGACTATTAATTTTTAATCAAAAATTGTAAAATTAATTTTTTACTCGAGTAGAGCGATAGAGTATTTTTTCTATTAATTATACTTTTCGAGCGATACAGTCGTACACCATCTAAATTTTTACACTGCTTCTTTAAGTGTGCACTAGGTGGCGACCTGCTTCTTTCTCTATGTGAGAGAAAGACGCAGGCCGAGACCATATTAATGCCGCTTCTCTTGCAAGCGGTGGGCGCCTAAGGAAGCTGTCAGAGTCTTACTGAGGAGTCCACTCTGATAGCTGGGACGAACCGCCAACAAGTTTTTTAAAAGGTCTGCCTGCATACAGATCTCCAATGTGAGAATATGCAGTGCAGAGCCTACGATCAAAACTTAATTTTTTACTCAAGTAGAGCGATGGAGTCTTTTTTCTATTAATTGTACTTTTGGAGTGATAGAGTCATAAACCATTTAACTTTTTCATTCACTATCCGCAATTTGGTTTTATAACTTGCTCAGTTTTTTAATTATTTAACAAATAAAATAATAATTATTCTCAATGATTGATATTTTGTACATTTGTATCAGTAAAAGTGCGAATAGAATTTCTTAGATCTAAATTGTTCTTATTATTTTTTACACTCTCTAGCATTTTTAACTTATTGTAAATAACATTGAAATAAAATTTCTGGCATACAGGAATTACATCAGCTAAAAAAGTATCATTTCGATGTACTTGAACTAGTCAGCTTCATTCTGGAGAATAAATATATAAATCACAGATTATCAAGCCAGTAACGTAAATTTGAATTTGTCATTGAGTATAATATACGAAACTTTCTCTGAGCTGTACATTACAACCATAAAATGTCAAATACTGTACATTGATTCTTCTGTTTGATACAAGAGCTTGGGAATTTAATCTCCACAAGCCATCTACAGAATCATTTTCAACCACGACACTATCCATACTTGCAGAAAACCAAAGTCGATACTTATCTACTAAGACACCTAACTTGATTACTTTAACTTTCAAAAGATTCTGATACTCATCTAAAGCTTGGCTTTCAGACTTTGTAACGAACTTCATAGACTTAGTAACGATAGTTTCAGGATGAGCGATTTGATTAGCCAGGATTTCAGCATTTTTTTCTCTTCATAACATTATGATTTTTGCATTAAACCATTTAGAGCATTTTGACATACGGTACCTTGGTTTAATATGATGATTTCATTTTCATCTAATTTCACAGCTTCTTCATAAAAGTCTTTTAAAGCACCCACTAGAAAACTTTCATCATTACTATGAAATATAGGGTTTACTTACTTGTGTAAGAGTAACGTTGATAAACAGACTGCAGATTCATTTAAATATATTGTAAAAGAAGTATGTGTGAATATGTGTATAACACAATATTCAAAGACTTTATCCCTCGGTGTTTTTTAATATTATATAAAAGAGTCTATCGATCTCTCCGAGGCAAGTGTTGGGAAAAAGGTAAAAATTAATTTATCCCATTTTTCCTTTTGTTTCGACGTTTCGGTGAACACTGTCACCCTCTTCAGGAAACTGTCAATTTATTTCAATAAATAAATCAGCACAATACAATTATAATGTGTGACAAAATATGACTTACATAAAAAGGAGCACAACAGCCTATAGATTGAAATGTGTTTCTTCCCCGGCCAATCTCAGGCGGGGGAAGGAGAAGCGAGAAGCAAGGAGACGGACTATTATTGTTCCGGCTTCCTCGACTACTGTTTCAATAATAAGGAAACAATAGGTGTAGGCAAACGCTTTTATATCAGCGAGGAGTCTCGCTAATTTTCGAGCGGTTTGTTTACAAGTGACGTCAATGCTCGCCGCTCTCATGCATGTTTACAAATTTTTAAATTCGTCTATAATCCGTTTTTCAATCGGTGAAATAAGTGTGTGTACACGTTATTGAGTTTCTGTGTATCTTCCATTTTATTGATACCATTATCCTGCATTTTTATGTGTAACATTTCAGAAATAAGTCTTTTATTTAAATTACTTTCTTTATCTTTAATATTTATTTTTTCAAAATTGAAACAGTGATTGAATTTATTATTATTTACAATATTATTATCCATATGCTTTTGGTAAAATCGTTGATTTTACCAAAAGCATATGGATTACCAAAAATCCACAAAAAAGATTATCCGTTGCGACCTATTATTTCAACAATAGGATCACCTACATATTTTTTCTCAAAGACATTATTCAAAATTCTACAAAACAATTTAGATAAGCCAAAATCCTATGTAAAAAATAGTTTTTAATTAATCGAAAAAATAAAACATGTGAATGTTCCGGCGGACCACTGTATTATAAGTCTTGACGTAAAATCGCTATACACAAATATTGACAAAGCATTAGTAAAAATTAGTATTGAAAAGAGATACAGGCGAATAGCTAGAGGTTCTGACATTCCACTCGATGAAATATTAGCAGCATGTGAGTTACTTATGGAGAATACGTTTTTTCAATTTAACAATAAATATTACAAACAACTTTTTGGTACTCCAATGGGCTCTCCGATCTCGGGATTATTCGCTGATTTAGTCATGGATGATCTCGAGACGGACTGCATTTCAAAACTTTCGTTTAAACCAATATTTTTTTACCATTACGTGGATGATATTATTACATGCATCCCGAAAACAAAAATTAATGAAACACTTAATATATTTAATTCATACAATAGCCGGTTACAATTTACACACGAAATTGAAATAAATGACTCCATAAGTTTCTTAGACGTTTTGTTGGTAAAGAATAATGGCAAAATAATGACTGATTGGTACACGAAACCCACCTTCTCTGGTAGATTTTTAAATTATCATTCACAACATCCTGAATCTCAAAAAATCGCCATGGTGTACAATCTTATTGATAAAGCTATTAAATTATCGGACAAATGTTTTCATAAGAAAAACATCAATATTGTAAAAAAATTACTAACTGAAAATAATTATCCTGTCAACTTTACCAACAAATATATAAAAAAACGTATTGACAAAATAAATTCAAATGCACAATACCAACGTTGCAATAACGACACAAATTTTAAAAACATTGTTAGTTTACCCTATGTAAAAGGGTTTTACGAACAAATGCAACATTCTTTAAAAGAGAAATTTATTACGACAGTGCCGAAAATACACAATCATATGTGTAATATTATAGTTAAAGGCAAAGACAAAAGGGAAAAACAATTAGAAAAGAATGTTGTATACAAGTTGCAATGTAATGATTGTACGGCTACATATGTGGGCCAAACCAAGAGAAGTGTGTGTACACGTATTGAGGAACATAAAAAATCTAAAAACAACGTCATACACGAGCTTAATAATAAATTCAATCACTGTTTCAATTTTGAAAAAATAAATATTAAAGATAAAGAAAGTAATTTAAATAAAAGACTTATTTCTGAAATGTTACACATAAAAATGCAGGATAATGGTATCAATAAAATGGAAGATACACAGAAACTCAATAACGTGTACACACACTTATTTCACCGATTGAAAAACGGATTATAGACGAATTTAAAAATTTGTAAACATGCATGAGAGTGGCGAGCATTGACGTCACTTGTAAACAAACCGCTCGAAAATTAGCGAGACTCCTCGCTGATATAAAAGCGTTTAGCTACACCTATTGTTTCCTTATTATTGAAACAGTAGTCGAGGAAGCCGGAACAATAATAGTCCGTCTCCTTGCTTCTCGCTTCTCCTTCCCCCGCCTGAGATTGGCCGGGGAAGAAACACATTTCAATCTATAGGCTGTTGTGCTCCTTTTTATGTAAGTCATATTTTGTCACACATTATAATTGTATTGTGCTTATTTATTTATTGAAATAAATTGACAGTTTCCTGAAGAGGGTGACAGTGTTCACCGAAACGTCGAAACAAAAGGAAAAATGGTATAAATTAATTTTTACCTTTTTCCCAACACTTGCCTCGGAGAGATCGATAGACTCTTTTATATAATATATTGTAAAAGATTTTCTAACTTTAATACATAGCCTTCAAACACTAAATATATTATCATTATTATATTGACACAAATTATTACTCATATTATTAACTTCAGTATTGTCATAACTCTTCATTTCTAATGGGAACGTTTTATTATTGCAATCCCTTCCTACGCGTTCCTTCCCGGAAGAGAATTGAAGTTTCCCTGATTTCTTCTCAAGCAATTATTTAAAGTATGACCAACACCCTTACAACCTGAACAAAATTGTCACTTGGCTCTCACGCTCTCAGGACGTTACACTTTGAAAAAATCATAAAATTTTAATCTTTTTAAAAAATTTTTTTGGCTCGAAGAGACAGATAAATTCAGAATTATATTAGAATATTAAAAAACTTATCGAATATCAAAACTTAAAATAAGTTTTCTTTTGGGAAAGTGTATTTTGAAACAGATTTTATAACCTTTAAATGGGATTGATTATTACCATCAGTCTCTACTTATAATTTTATATTATTATCTCATTGACTTTCACTATTATTAAAGATCAATTGCAGATAGCATACGCACTGAAATCTTCGAAAAAGAATAGTGGTGATTTGTATTTTGAATGGATAATTTGCTTTAACAAGGGAATTCAGAACGTTTCAAAAATCTCGAAGCTATGCGTAGATAATTTACAATGCTTAAAATGCTTATTAATCAGTGGAGGTCCAACACCGTTCAAAGTTGTCCCACCACTTTTTGGAACTATCCCACAACTGTTTCAAAGCCTAAGTCCTACATTTTCTTAACAACAAACTGTGGGATTTTTAACAATATTAACTGACTTATTCTCTTTTCGCGGTTGCGCGTAATGGCTGGAGCTCGAGAGGCTAGATGGCGATGAGGCAGCGCATCTTATTCAGCATCATCATCGAAGGGCGGTTGCGCTTACCAGCTGGAGCCCGAGGAAATCGACGAGGAGGACGCGATTTATCTGTTTCTGCAACTCGACTATCTACTGATCCGAGTTGTTCCGGGTTGACACGCAGTTGCATGCACCCGCTGGAGCTCGAGTGACTCTACGAGGAGGAGGCGGTACATCTGCCTGCGCAACATCGCCATCAACTGCTCCGAGTTCAGGAGCGAGTGGCGCGTGGTTGCATGCACCCGCTAGAGCTCGAGCGACACGATGACGAGGCGGGGGTCCATCGACCTGCGTCGCCATTAACTGTTCCTAGTTGTTTAGGTGTGGGCGGCGTTTTTGTAGCGAACGTGGATATAATACCGCAGTTGCTGTCGAAGATTGAGGTGCCGACTCCAGACCGCCCTATTATAATTAGTTATTAGATCCGTATAAGACTCATAAAGAGGACTTAGGTTGGCTATAATAAAAACAAAAACAAACAAAAAATTAGTTACGACGGCTCGATTATGTCACTCCGAAATAAATTCTCGTTATATCTCGGCATCTGCGCGTGTATGTACACCAAAATTTTCCTTATGACGAAACGAGTCCAATCGGGCGCAACTTATTCCTCGCGATTTTCACAAAAAAAGAGGAATTCGTGATTTATGTAGCACTGCACAGCTGGCGGGATGCCGACAGTGACGGCGATGCTAACCTCTATAAAACTTTGACAACATATATACATATTCCCGCTGACCTAATCTAATTAAGTGAATCTGCTGCTGCTACGGCCTCGAGGTGACATGTTGCTGCGTGAAGACGGAGATGTTAAAAGTATATCAGTAGACAATGACGTTCCGTACAGAAATATGGGAGAGTACTTATACGTACACTTACACAGTCTGGGAAGACTCGGTAAAATATACAGTAACAAAGTATTCGGAGCATTCAGTACATGTAAGGCTACGATCGAGGGACTGATCACTTGGAAGCCTTTCGAAAGACTTCCGAAAATTTAGAAAAAAAAGGTTTATACCTGGGTGAGTGGTCGGCTGAGTCGAACACGTGTGGGGGCGACATTAGAAAAAGTTTGAATTCTCAATTTTCAAATCAATAATTTTTAAACAAAGATCATTTTTAATGCTCACGCGTTCGTGCATAAAGGTCCCTAATACTTACAAAACTTGAATCACAAAAATCGGAGCATTTTTACTTTTATTAATTCAAAATCCTCCAAAGTCACAATTATCAAACTAGTCTCATTATCTCAAGTAGTTACCATTCGATTTTTGTCATTCAAATTTTGTTGAAATCAGTCTTTTCTGTAGAATTATATATTTGTTCATAAAATATTTATTTTGCAAATTTTTAATTATGCGAATTCCGCATTTTTTTCTACAAAACACATGGGTTGCACACGCTCAGCCCCGAGATCACCCTTCACCCCCATAAATTTTTTCACCATAGTTTTCAGTCTCTCTCTACCTGGTAGACCCCGCAAAAAAAGGGTGAGTTAATCCCGAAGACTTCCAAAATTTTCAAAGACTTCCAAAGACTTCCAAAGACTTCCAAGGCAAATCTCAGAGTGATCAGCCCCTCTGCTACGATTCCTCGGGGGAATGCAGCGGCAGCCGAACCAGCTGCAACCAGGAGACGATGTCAGTATGCCGAATACTAATCCGCGAGGGGGCACTATGGTTATTACTTACCATTATTAGCAAGGTTATCACATCTGGCATATTTATTAGAATAAAATGTAATACCATCAGAAAGATATTGAAAAATCTATAAATTGAGGGTTTATTTTGTCATGATAAATAAAATATTAGCAGAAGAAATTTAAAACAGAAGGTTATCAAGGAAATTCAAAGTATAATAGGTTGCGCTGCTCCCCGAAGGCACAATATATATGTACTGCGTACATTTATACTTACCATCGGGACGCTACTGCACCTATTGATTTCCTTTTAAATATATTATAAAAAGCAGTATTAAATAAAATATTGAACCTAAATGTATATTTTAATTAAAACAGTGTCAAATAATAAAGTCGATAAGTCGATTTTGTACAAGATAAATACGACTAATAGTATTCAGATTTATTTCAATATATATCAGAACAATATAAATAATCATTTTGTAAACTGATTCTATGTTTAAATGTGTTTTTTTATTTTTCAGATATTTTCTATTTCTATTGCGAGAAGTTACACACAACTTTAAGTTTATATAAGAAAGGAATTCCTGTGACACGCTATAGTGAAATGAAAAAAGTATTTTTATTCATGAAAAATTTAGTATTAAGTTTAGAAGAACATCTCGTTTAGAGTGAGCGCAAGTTTTTCAATTTGATTCCATCTATTAAATATATCCATTTAATAATGGGTTACTAAATATATGAACGTTGATAACTTTTATGCAGTGTAATCAAAATTTATGTGTAAGAATTGTTTCTATCGTAACATTTATTATGGATATGACGAAATCTACATTTTTCATTCACTTTTTTGCCCCCAAAAGTTGCGAAAAAAATCTCGGCCTACATCGACCGGGTAAGGTTTTTTCTGTTCTACAGGATGTACAGAACTTGAAAAAAATAGTGTACCCACGAAATCGATCTTGTGACACTGTCTTTTTTCCCTATCTTTGTGATTTCATGCAGAGATTATTACGCATTTTTTAGCAAAATATTCTGGATTTTTTCGAATGCAAGGCTAAATGGGTAAGTAGGTGTACCGTGTACGTTCTGGCCCCGCTGGGGGACCTGGCCCCGCTGACGTCGGGGGGACCTGGCCCCGCTGATGGGGAGGGGAACTAGCCGATCGGAATATACGGAGGTACGTTCTAGCCCCACTGATGTAAGAGATGGGGAGGGGGGCTAGTGCGGCGACGGCGGAGAGAGCGAGAGAGATGGGACTAGATGCAGCGCTGTGCATCTAGTCTGTAAGAGTGGGATGTATAGTTTAGCTAGTGTTCGACTAGCGCTATTGTAGCTCTGTACCCTGTGTATGTCTATATATGTAGCGTTAGAGTGGACAGGGAACACTCGTAGCCTGCGTATATCTATATACACTGTCGGTGGAGAGAGGGAATACTCGTACCCGGTGTATATCTATATATGTAGCGTCTGAGATAAGATGACTGTGCGTGTTCGTGTGCGTGCGTGCGTGCGTACGTGCGCGTACGTGCGTATATGTGTTTGAATGAGTGCCTATTTGAGTATGCGTGTGTGCATGCATTTGAATCTATATGTATATATAGATGCATTGTGTGTGCGTTTGATTGTGTGCATATGTGTTTGCTTTTGAATGTGTGTATGCGTATGGTGTGCATGCATGTGTGTATGTGTATGCATGTATGTAGGTGTGTGTGTGTGTGTGTCTATGTGTGTGTGTGTGTGCATATGGTATAAATAAAATGTACAAATAAATTTTTTAAATAATAAAAAGTATTTTTTATTCAGAAAATTATAATGTAGTTTACAGTTATTCATTTATTTTTTAAATTAACTTCCTAACATCTCCACTGATTGGATTGTATTGAACAATACGATCATGAAGAATCAAACAGTAAGCAGCTGTATTACCGGCGAAATCCTCCCTTGTTTCAAATTCAAGACGTACATCCACAGGCGCACTTTTGATAGATTCATTTTGTTTGGAGCAGTCGATAACTACTAAAGGCAATTTCGTAATAAAATTGGTTTTATTAAGTATAGGCTCATTTTCTTTTTCATAGTATGCGCTTTGGAAATTAGCGTACATATCATATAATACAGCATACTGATTTTGATTTATGTTTAGATTTAGATTTCCATACGGGTAGCACTGAAAGTTTAGAAATAGTTTTACATTACTAATATTACAGTGATCAAAATTACTGGCATTGGCATTTGGTACACTTTTACGTGCAGTCTGGAATGCTAAAATGACAAATCGTGGTTTTTCTAATTGATTAGATGTTTTGACACTCCAAACGTGCTTTGATGTCAGGGGTAATTTTGGGTATTCATACAACTCCCATGTGCAATAACTCATTGTAATTGCTCTATCACGTCCTATATGATTGAGTAGTTTAATTTTTTCTCTATCAGCTACCACTATATAAGGCATTAACCATTCAATTTTCGTTAAATTAATTTTAAAATTTTCGTAAGTTGCTGGATTTCCTGTTCCTTCAACTATAGCAGTATTTAAATCATTTCGTGATCTAGTGAGAATAAGTTCATGCTTAACATTAACCACAATTTTCTTGTAATCTTCTGCAAAGCCAAACAGCATACTAAGAGGAATAGTTACGTCGAAATAACCTTGGTTATTTGTTATTGCCACATCATCTTTATCTGCAGTCCAACCCGAATTTTCAGCAATGGAGCTTTGATTTGGATTAAGCGAAATCCAATTCTTCATAAGGCTTGTTAAGCCAACATTTTTTATTCTATCTATTTCAATAGCATTAATCTCATACCGAATTTCCTCAAACAAATGACAGATGGCATTATTAACAAACATCGTTTTTTCTACCGCAGCTGTACCAGGCGATTTTGTTAATCGCCCACAAATATGAATCATACTACGCGATGGTAGGAGACACAGATCCTGATGTTGAATTGCAATACGAATTTCATCACTATTATTGAAATATGTCAATGAATATGGCTGATGTGTATGAATCTCGTAATGAGCTATAGACCCATCGAAATCGACACCTGAATGAATGTTTAGAATTTCTTCCATTTTGTTGTAAGCAGCAAACTAATACACAGGATATTTTCCACCACGAGGAGAATCGTCCACGATTTTTAGTTTTAGACTTTTTAGAAACTGAATGCTCTGATGCGTGAGTGCTGTGGTAGCTCGCTGTCGACTGATCGTCGGACGACATTTCGGTCGGTTAATATAGCCTCGACCAACTTTGAGATTATATACTATCCCCATTACTATACTATCTTCATATGCAATCGCACTGTGATAGTTTCTCCTCGAAAATTTACCAATTTTCCGTCTTGATCGACAATACGTATCTGTAAATGATCAATGCTTCTGACGGTGACTGGAAGGTAAATGACGTGAGAAGGCACTTCTATGATCTTATATCCTGGTGGTACTACTGGAAAAAACTCGTGTATAGCGTGTCCTTTGCGTTCATTTATATATGCACCTGCAGTGATATTACACTCTATACTTATATCGTTGACTTTGAGTATAGTGACTGGTAAATCAGAATTATGTGTTTCGTTTGCAGTCAGTTTACGTTTAGTAAAACCTAAAATTGTTCCTATAGAATCGTTCGGTTTGAAATTTATTTTATGGCTACACTTAATAACACTAAGTAGTGTATTATTGTTTGGTTTTAAAGTTAATGATATTCCCTTGGGAGTTAACTCTTCTTGAAGGAAGGTCTCGATATCTTCTATTTCATAACTACCTGTTGGTAAAACAATTTCATGCTTATCAACATAAAATTTATTACTACCAACGTCAATATTTGGTATTGAATTAAAGGTTAACAGCTCTATTAGTCCGAGTTCGTACTTGTTATTAGGATTCAGCTCAATCGGTGGAAAATAATATGCTTCGAGTACTGATTTATTTCCTGTTAGACTCAATGTTAGTGTATTCTCCATGATAGTTCTTTATCGAATGATTGTTATTCATGTGTTATCTATTTTTTATAGTTTATTCAAAAGAAATTTTAAACAAAGATGGCCGCAATGGTACGTATTGAAATCCTGATATCTTTCATAGTTGTATTTAACGTTAGCAT
Source organism: Philotrypesis tridentata (assembly GCA_018906965.1). Classification (NCBI taxonomy): domain Eukaryota; kingdom Metazoa; phylum Arthropoda; class Insecta; order Hymenoptera; family Pteromalidae; genus Philotrypesis; species Philotrypesis tridentata. Next base: position 11,027 of record JACCIB010001327.1, on the reverse strand, counting down.
TTTTAAAATACAGTAATAAATCTATAGGTGGTTGTAGATCTCCAAAACTATCAAAGTAGATAACCTCATTTCCTCTCTTTCTATAGGCTACCCAATGAGTACCCGGTCCATTCTTATCATCTAAATTCACAACAGCTGATTCTTGATAGTGCGAGCCATTAGAAGGTAAAGCGTTACGCATAAAAACACCTCGAAAATTTTTAATTCTCATTGATTTTGCATACTTTTTTATGTCTAAATCAGTTAACGCACGCTTCGGTAAAGCTATTTTGAAGTTTTTTTTTTTAAACCTTGTCCATTAACATAAGGCTTAAGGTGAAGACCATAACCTTTGCGATATGGCTTGAGATAAAGATCTTTACCTAAAGCAATAGCTTCCATAGTTTTGTTATGTCTCTGAGACTCTTTTAACTCGTTTTGAGCCTTCTTAGCATTATTTACTGCTGTAGCTATTGATGCAGCACCACCAGCTAAAGCTCCAGTTGCACTCAAGCCAGCAAATAATGGAATCAAAAATGGAAGAACTCCACCTATTTTGGCTGGAAGTGGTAGAATACGAGGTATATTTATTTTACGCTTCCCACCTGCTTTCTTAACCGCTTCCTTAGCCCCTTTTAAAGCCGATCGAATGACTACGAGTGATCTGTTGCTAGGTGTTGCACTTTTCGTCGCAGCTCCAATAATTTTCTTCAATGTAATTATTAGTTTTTTACTTTTCCTACATTTCTTCCGCTTGTTCAAGACTCTCCCATGTTTTTTCTTTGTTTTCTGTTTCTTTCTGTACGTTGACGTCATTTTGATACCCGTACCAAATTTTCTTTTAAGATTCATAATATTAGCTACAGCAAAAGCAGCTGCTTTTTCACCAAAAGAACTGTCTTTAGCTCGCACTCTGTTCCAAGCTTTTTCAGTTAAAATTTTATCAGCCTCGTGTCTTACTGTAATATTTTCTTGATTTTGAGAATAAGCAATGTCGTGGTCTTTACAAGCTGCGTCTAGTTGATTTATACCAGGATCATCCCGAGCCAATCGTTTATTCAATTTAGTACCTGGTCCACAGTACTGATAACCTGGCAATTGAGCTTCAAACGGTAATCTATTAATGATTTTATTTACTAGACCGCAACCTTTCTTTATCTTTTGTCGCTGATGAGATATCATCATGCACCTTCGAGAGACAATGTGTTAATGAAGTTTGAAATATATAAAGACCCTTTATATACGTTAAGAGTTTATTCGTTGATGGTTTGGGGACCGACAAACATCATGAATTTCAAAGAGCAGCCGCTTAAGCTTCAAGTCATAAATTTCGATAGAATTGTAGAGACGGAAAAAAAAGAAAAAAGACATGGTGAGCTACTACCTAATACTATACGTGCAGTGTTCTGTGGACCAAGCAACTGTGGAAAAACTAACTGTTTACTAACATTAATTACACATTCTAATGGACTCAGATTTGAAAATATATACGTGTACTCGAAATCACTTAACCAACCTAAATATAAGTTTCTGAAGGATTTATTAGAGTCTATTGAAGGTGTACAGTACTTCGCTTTTAGTGAGCACGAGTCAGTTGTCTCTCCAGATAAAACGCTACCAAACTCTATTATGATTTTTGATGATATAGCCACTGAAAAGCAAGATAACGTAAGAGCATTTTTTTGTATGGGTAGACATAAAAAAGTAGATAGTTTTTATCTTTGTCAATCATATGCTCGCATTCCAAAACATCTCATTAGAGATAATGTAAATTTATTAGTACTATTCCGACAAGATGATGTTAACATCAAACATATCTATAATGATCACGTCAATTCGGATATGCCTTTTGAGAAGTTTAAAGAAATTTGTTCAAAATGTTGGCGTGACGTTAATCATGGATTTTTGTTTATCGATAGAGATAGACCAATAAATAATGGTAGATATCGCAAGGGATTTGATTCTTTTGCTATAAATATCATGGAGTAAATGGATAGAGATTATTCCTTCTTAGATAACACAAGTGTTAACATGGCAGACTTTGATCGGGAGAAAATTGTGCTTCAGCATTTAACTCAAGCTCGTGATGCAATCAGACGTAAGCATCAGTTATTAAAGAAAGGACAAGCTAGTTTAGAAAAGACTTTAAATGAAACTTTTAAGCCAATAGTTGATCCATTGAACAAATTCGTAAGGGTGACTGATGAGGGTGGTGTTGCCAATGCTATTACTTACTACAGTACCATTAAAAAAAGAGAAAACAGAATTACGTTTGAAACAGAGAATAAAACCAGAGGCCTATTTCAATTCTAATAGAACATTAGAAAAATCTAATTATTTTAATAGCACTGACAATGAGTTCGATGAGACAATACAACCGCATGATACTTCATTTGAGTCTGCTGTTAGTGATATTGATGAAGATGATGATTCGCAGCATAACGATAGTGCTGATAAATCCTTCGAAATAACTGACACAGATAAATCTTCAAATACATCTAATTTGCTGTTCAATGATTCAATTGTAGGAGAATATATTCGACAATTACATGATAATCCACAGAAAAGTAAAAATTTAGATAAAACATTTGGTGTTTGCTTAAAACAAAATAAATATGTGATTGGTAACTCTCCTATTTATTTTAAAAATGAAAGTGTGACAGTGAACAATAAATCGTATGTAAAGACTCCCGGATTGATGGAACTTCTCTTTCAAAAAGAACCTAATACTAAATTAATTAGCTCATTGGATCAAGATAATTATATAAAAATTATTAAAAGTACTAACGTTCATAAAATAAAATTTGACGCGAATGAAAAATATCGCTATTCGAATTTGAATAAATTTAAGACTTTCATTAAACCCAATTTATCTTCTATCACCAGCGGTACTAAGAAGCGAAAATCTATTGGTGGATACGGTCTTTTGCCTAGATACAAAATAGCTAGAAAAAAAACAGCGTTTGACTATGTGTACTGGGATGATCCGAACGAGCTTGTTGATCGATTAAGATTACTCATTGCAGAACAAGCAGCTGGTAATCCTAGTCATGTCAATGAAATTCATTCTATCATAGAGGAACTCCGAGAAGCTGGTTATGTATATTAAGAGAACCCTTTTATAATTATCATCAGTATTGAAATGAGTGTCGACGTGTTTGGTCGAAAATTGAACAAAAAAAAGGAAGGCTCTCGAGGCCCACCTGGAATAGGATATAAAATTACAGAAGACGGTCAGTATGATGCAGATAATAAGAGAATCTGTAACGTCGCTTATCCACATAAAGCCACTGATGCAGTAAATTTGGACTTTCTTTCTCAATTAATTGAAGCTGAATTAAAAAGTTTCAAGAGTACGATTATTGAATTGCAAAAAAATATTAAAAAAATAGAGGTTACAATGAACCAAAGACATGAAGAATTTTTAAAATACATTAAAACAAAAGAATAAACCATTAGAGCATCATAATGAGTATTGACGTATTTGGACGTGAATTGAGTAAAATAAAGAAAAAATCTTCTAATACTAGTTTCAAAATCACCAAAGATGGACAGTACGACGCTGGAAATAAAAGAATTTGTAATCTTGCTGATCCTCAACAAGAGAATGATGCAGTAAACTTACGAATACTTCGAAAATCTTCTCAAAATGATGTTACAATGCTTATGAATATAATTAGTAAGCTTCAATTGAATATCAATTACATACAGTCTGAATTGGAAAAACAGAGAAAGATTATCGCTAAATTGAAAAAAAACCTAAAACAGTCCACTTATAAAATATGGTAAATACGGAACAACAGAGAGTTGTAGAAGAGCTACACAAACCAGCACGTCGTAATTATACACGTCGAAAAGTTGATATACGAGGAATAGATGAAACGTGGCAAGCTGATCTTGTGGAGATGCAAGGATATTCTAAAGAAAATAAAGGTTTTCGCTACCTATTAACTATTATCGACACATTTTCAAAATATGCTTGGGCAGTTCCAGTTAAACAGAAAACTGGTATAGATGTCACTAAAGCAATAAAGTCTATATTGAAAAAAGGACGTGTTCCAAAAAATATTCAGGTGGATCAAGGCAAGGAATTCTACAATACACATTTTCAAAGTCTAATGTCAGCATATAAAATAAATCTATATTCTACGTATAGCAATCTTAAGGCATCCATTTGTGAGCGATTCAATCGCACTCTTAAAAATAACATGTGGAAAAAATTTAGTCTTCAAGGAAATTATAAATGGGTCGATACTCTTGCTGATTTAGTTGAATCTTATAACAATCGGAAACATCGTACTATTAATATGAAGCCTAAGGATGTGAATAAGAAAAATGAAAAGAAAGTCCTAAGACGATTCTCTTACAACCGACCACTATTCATAAAACCGAAATTCAGAGTAGGCCATAAAGTACGAGTGAGCAAGTCTAAGCATGTTTTTGAAAAAGGTTATACGCCGAACTGGTTTACAGAAATTTTCACAATTCAACGTATTTCCAAGACAATACCTGTTACATATCATCTACAAGATTATAAAGGCAATCCCATCGCAGGAGGTTTTTATGAGCAAGAACTGCAGAAAGCTATGTATCCCGATGTATATCTTATGGAAAAAGTACTTAGAAAACGTAACAATCAAATTTTTGTTAAATGGCTAGGATTTGATGAATCACATAATTCTTGGATTGATAAAAATACGATGAAAGAATGAAAAATTGGGAAAAAATAAATGTAACAATAAAATGTATTTATAGTTATAAAAAATGTTTTATTTAAAGTAAAAACAGTTTTTTAATTATACAATGTTGAATTTTATTTTATCGCAACAAATAAATATCATTACGCATGTCATTACATTAATAGACGAATTTGAATCTTTCACAACCATAATATTCTAAGTATAAAGAATAGCGCTGTAGTCTTTCGGTTATATCAATATAAAGATTGTAGTGTTTATTCATTGCTCTAGAGATTCGATCAGGTAGAGCTAATTGAAATTCAGCATTAAGCTCTAGAATAATTCGAGTATCCTCATGTATTAAGTCCGTTACAAGATAACTTTGATTTTCATTCAATTCATGAAAACTTCTTTCTTATAGCGGGCCATGACCTCTCATTGATATGTTATTTAACATTTCGATATCCATAGTTTAGATGACTATTTAATTTTTATTAAGAACAGAGGAGTACAATGAGAAGGAAGAGGGGGATACTACTACTCGTAGTCGATTCTTACGGAACAATGAGTTTCGTCTACGGTGCTCTTCACTTTTTAAGATCCTTACCCCACTACTTTACTTTTCAAGCCCCCTCTCTTCTCTGTCGAGCAGATAGAGGGAGGCTCTCTCTCCTTTACTTAGATTTTCAATTTATGAAATGCATATAATGTAGAATGATTTTTTAGTATAGGTCCAAGCATATGATTCATTATTATTATACGTTTTTTAAAAAGGATCTGCTATAACATCCTATTTAGTTCTATAATACGACGTTGGAAGCGCTCACAATCTCGCGCAAGTTGTTCCCATGGTCCTTTTCTGAAATCTTGATCCGTAATAGGGAGATAATGAACACGAACTTTCCCGCGAACCATACATGTTTTGAAGAAGAACGAAAACACCTACTATGTCTTACAGGAGGCATATTAAAAGAATCATATAATATATATGGTATATACTATAATGATTATATAATACAGTATAATAATGATATAATATAGTTTAATATAGTATATATACTTTTTCAAAATAAGATTGATAATGAGCTTTTTTTATTTGATAGAATGTATAATACTGCGCATTTATTAAACTGAATTTATAAGTCTTATACTAGTTTTACATGTATTCTTATATTAAACGATAGAATTTTTATACAGATTCGAAGGTGCTATCTTTAATATGAAGCAGGAACAATTCTCCTTCGCTAGCTTTCTTAATAAGAGCATTTAATAATGTTTGATTTGATTCCAAAATTGTGGCGACTCGCTTAGGAATAAATACTTGAAATTATTGATCAAGTTCGAGTACAACGCTGAATCCAAATCGAGTATTCAATGATCGGACTTTTGATACACTGTATGTACAATCATTATCTAATTCAGCCATGGTTTTTTTAGGTAGGTAGGCCACCTGATTTGCAGCTTTGTTCAATCCAGAGAAATCCATTCTGCATAAAAAAAATATTCAAATTTATTAGATACAAATATAGCTGAATGTATATGAGTAGAATAATTTTATATATTATGAATAAAACTTACTTTTATTATTAAGAGTTGTAGAGCGTTGGAGAGGATCAACTGTTATTTCAAGCTATCGTTGAAGAACTGTACTCAAGTCAAGCGAGCTCCCGGTTTTGTTACAAGCATCCCCTCTTTGAGAACTCGATCCGCCAGTTTCGTTTTCCTCTCCAAAGTTTTCCCTTCCTCAGCTATTTCTTATTCGGACGCATTGCTCCTACTTTTAGACCCCAAGCGGCAGCTACCGCCGTTTCCCTCTCCATTTCAAGTCTGGGTCTTTTCATTCGAGGACCTTCCTTCCCACTAGCACTACAAATACTCTCTTGTGAGAGACATCTGTCGGCATTTTGAGGAACATTCATGCAATCCTGCTGCCCACTATCGTCATTTGGAGACAGATGTTCCTTTTCTCGTTTATCTTTGAAATGAGATATTTCTAATGTCCTATAATGACCCCAAGGAAGAGTATTGGGATCATTGGGATATACACAGCGTTTGTCATCGTGAAGATTCAGTGCAACCTTCTCTTCCCTAATGGTTCGAACTATATGTAAATTGCTGCGTATATTACATTGTGTACGTTTAATAATATGTAATTGTTCTAAACAGTGTCGATAGTCCTCATGACTAATGCTATTTGTGACAATATGTGTTTTCACACCTTTTGCTTTTTTGATTGGTTGTTCATTTTCTATTAAAATACTATACATTTTACTTCGTAAACCTATAAATTCTTGCATTATACAACCATTACACTCATCTTTCATGATTCCCAGAACCTTTTTATTAGCACGAGGTATATTAAATTGATTATTTTCAAGATAGCCAGATGTATCAAACTTATTTATATCATTTTTCATAATTTCATACATATCAGCACCTTCGATTTCATATATAAAGCTATCGGTATCGGTATATAGTAATTTACATTTAGAGCCAAGTCGATTCAACATATAAGCGTAATGAAGTAGTCATACATTAGTGTTTTTGAAAGATCTAGAACGCAAAGTCCTATGTATATCGGTTTATTTATACCTATGGTTGTCCATGACAATTGTACTGCGACTAGATTTTCATCAAATACAGCACTACTATGAAAATTAGGCAGAGCGATTCGTGCTTCTGCTCCATATCGCCCATGCCATTTATTAATTAATTTTACATCCTTTCTTTTACGTTCATCTTCCTTCGTTTTCCCATATACTGTATTCACCATGAGTTTATAAAAAAGTTTTTCGAATTCATTCCTAGATTGTTTTCTCTTTTCAGTATTTAAATCTCCATAAGGTTTGAGCCATGACTTTTGATGGAATTGTAGTGCTCGATGTATCTTTGTAAGCTTAAGTCCGTATTGCAAAGCCTGTTTTAATGCTCGATAATGAATCACATAGTTCTCCTTGTTATATAATGTTGTAAGAAGTTTCTTTTGAGTTGAACCAGGTGCCGCTCTATGTTCCGGACACAGTGGGAGATCTTTATGAATATCATGAAGCTCTTTTGGATACTCTAAATCTACCTCCAAAATGAAACCGACATCATTATCATCCGAAATATTAAAAAAGTCATTGCTATCAATACATTTAACCCATTTAAAATTTCCATACGGTAGAGACTGTGTCATAGCCCAACCATAAAGATTGTTAACATCATAATACATTAAAATTTTACTCAATTCATTTTCATTGAAATCAGCACCCATATATTTATTATTGGCCTTAGCATATCTATTACAACATTGACTGATACCACCTCGTATACCTTTTTGTATAAATAATATCATATCAATATCAGTCAGAAGCTCTAGCTCAATTTCTGTATATTGTAACATCGCATCCCACGTTAATCCTGGTGTTGTATAATAGTGTGCTGGATCGAGCTTATATGACTGTAAGCATCTTATGGAAATTTTCAAAAACATCGGCTAATAGAAGCACATCCGTTTTTAAATATAAATCAGAATACATTCCTAAGTCTCTAATATTAAAAGCATTCCAAACATTTTGAGCATGCTGATATTCAGTTTCGGTGATATTACAGTCTATTAATTGACTATGAAATGATTCTATACTAGGCAAGTAAAGCTGATTTAATCTCTCAAAACTATTCACATACTCGTATGGAAAGACGCCCTTTCTCTTTAGTAATTCAATCTGTTCTTTAGTGTAATTGTCTTTCTTAAATTCATATTCAACAATATCTAATTCTGACAAATAAGAAGCCAGTTTATCCAGTGACGATGGCATGAATCGAAATGAATCAATAAATCGAAAGTGAATAAAGCTGTTTTTAATTTCTTTTGTGAAAGATATATATCGTTCCTTATTTTGAGCCAATACTTTAACATTTCCTTCAAAGTCAGGATGTGTAGCTATTTCTTTTATAATGAAATGTGAATCGTAGCCTGTTAAGTTATGAAATACAACTGGTATGAAACTAGCATTTCTATAATGTAAACTACAATTGTTATGAGCTGCGCCTCTAAATTTACCGGTTAAATGACAATGATCTCGAACTTTTTTTTCTCCATTTATAAAATTTTGTAAACAGATATGACACTTTGTGGGTAATTGGAAAGCATGTTCTTCTATATCTGAAAGATTCATTTGCGACGTAGCAATAATTATTGCTGCGTCGTGATCATTGTTGCACGGCCAGCTGACTTACTCTCGGCGAGTTGACAGCTCCTGGAGCGGAGCCAGCGCTCGGTGGCGCTCGCAGGAGTTGCCTCTGACCGGCCGCGTGCGGAGCGCAGGATGTGAGCTCCCGAGTCCCACCTGCGCGGCGCGTTGGCGCTCGGGAGGGGGCATGGCAGGAAGCGAGCCGGCGGCCGCGCGCACGCGGTTACATGCATGCGGCGGTGTGTAGAGGGGAGAGCGTGAGTGTGAGCGTGAGCGAGAGAGTGGGAGTCGAGCGTGTGTGAGATAGAGAGAGAGAGAGAGATAGTGCGCGCTTGAGAGAGAGTGAGAGGGATATAGTGGCGCGAAGTTGACGGCGTTTGGAGCGCTCAGAGTTGACTTTACGTTAACTCGCGGACGTCATAGAGATGTATAGAGGAATATACAGGTTGGGTTAGGAATCTTTGCTGACTCGACATATGTAGTGCTATGGTTTACTCGAGGATGATAGAGGATTTTCAAATATCGCGCGGCTTACATATTATCTATAGGTGGAGCCACTGGATGGATATCGACATGATTGATTGATTGATCGATATCCATAAAGGGGGCGCGAATTTGCATATTAAAGGAAATAGTAGAGGACGTTAATTGTTTTCCAACCAATGAATAAATTAGGATTTGGAAAAGAGGGCGCTGGAGGAAACTCACTGATAAAGGAATAGATTGGTGGTAGTTTCGGAAAACCAATAGGGGATTTTTCTAGGAGATAGGACCAATTGTGTAATCTTGGAGGCCGGGCTTATGCTTCCGTGAAGAAGGAGGTCGGGTGGGAAAATGCGGCATCCTTCCTCGACCGGAGCGTTGGCCTCGGCCATTCCGTTCCTGGAGCCTGATTGAGTCAGTCGTTTTCAGCAGATATCGTTCTTTCCCTTGGTAATCCAGAAGCCATCTTGGAGATAACCAGGCGTGCTGTTTAATTCATTTTTGGAATTGTGGAGGATTTTTGGAGGAAAAGGAAATTGGAGGAATTGAGTCGACGACAGCTATAAGGAAATACTTGGTAAACTTCATTGTAAATTTATGTGTTCTCTTATATGGTCGAGTAATTCGGGAATTAGATAGAGGATTAGGAGCGTGGAGGACATTTTCGCGATTGCAGAGTGGAGCAGTTATTCCGGTTGCTATGGCGGTAAAATCGTAGAGGATCTTTTCGCGGGATTTTCAGCGGACGCCAGTTTTCCCTTTTTGTTTCTTTAGAGGCATCCGTAGAGGAAATTTTCGTGGTCCTTTTCAGGTTTTCTCCGAGCGGCTGTGGAGTTAGTAATTTGGCCGCGTGCCCATGTTTTTATAAGTCAAATCACAATTAAATCTGTTTGCCGCATTGACATGTATAGAGAGGGATTACAATATATTTGTGTTTATTATTTTTAAATATTGGTGTTAATAATTTGTAAACCTAATTGCCACCACTTTCCCGTTTTCCACCATCTGCAGGAACATCACGAGCTGGAGAAAGGGAGATAGCCGCGCAAATATAAATACTTGTATACTAACTGGGATTCCCGTGCGGGCGGGAAAATTCCACGTTACACATTTCTATAGCATTGTTGTATATTTTTTCTAGCTCAGCTAACAATATCTTAAATTGCTTTATAATCCATTGAGTAGGTGTTTCAGCTTCGATTGTTTTTTTTCTATACGACATATACATTGATCTTTCGTTATCAAAACTACATTTTAAAATACATTCCAATACTAATGCTTCATGTTCTTGAAATACTCGATCATCTTCTACTGATTTCAATATACATTCAAAGTCAGCGTATATATAAATGGAACCTGTTCTTTCGTTTGAAATTTTAAATCTCAGAATATTATTTTGAGGTATTTTAATTGACATGTATTTTATTTTCGAACAGTCCTTCTCATGAATTTCAAGACTAATTTCATCAACAAAATAATGCAAGCAGCGATCACAAGATATATTTTTTTATGATTTTTTTTTTATTTGACTTCTAATCAATGCAGACAAATTTTTTATCCATACATAATGAAATTTCAAAACTAACATTATCTTGATTATTGAGCTCTTGATTATCATTTTCTTCATCAATATAATGATTTTGAATCAGTAGAAGATTAACGTGCTTATCTCGTTTTAATTTCGTTACGTGACATGGAGACGTTTCAAACC